>JAJJMC010005943.1:3807431-3914602 GCA_023531435.1 Papaver californicum | reverse complement strand
GAAGACCGTGCGAGTAAAATTTACTCGTTTACCGCTGTGGGTTTTAAACAAAAGACCAAATAAAATTTGATATTTACTCGATAGGATAGTCGCACCGTTGCCGTTGCCCTAAGGCCCTAAGGCCCTAATTAGAAATTCACTATTGGGATGGGATGTGAAAATTTGGGTATAATTCGTCTCAACAAAACGTAAATTTGGTTTATAATCCGGTCAATTATCTGCTATTTGGGGATTTTTCGGATCGGTGTTAATACCTGTATACGGATAAAGTTGGGGTTTTTTCTCTTCTTCCCTGAAACCCCAATGAAAATCTTCATGGAGAAACCCCCTTTCTCAGCTAATCCCCCTTTTCTACCGGCCCTAGAGATGAATTAGGTCTTGTTAGTTGCTAGATATGTGGTATGATCATGATGTTCTTCAACTTTTCTCTCGATTCAAGTCGTGGCTTCACTGAATTTCTGTTGTTGTTGTATCTCTCCGAAATTGAATCTGATGATGATAGATCTGCAGCTAGAATGGTTTTTATGACTGCACCAATCGTATTCACCATCACCCTTAGCAGGTAATTGATTCCTTTATATGAAAACTGTTAGGGGCTTCACAATTGGGTATTCAACAATATTACTATTTTCTGGATTGGTTATATATGGGTTTCATCAATTGTGTGATTCTGTAGCACCTTAAGGTTGCAATTAGGTAGGAAAGCAGACTACACCTCTTTGCCCAATTTCATCTTCATATTGTGTTGTATTCGAATTAAACTCTCAAACCCTTGTCTGATGTTGAACTTTCACCATAATCTTTTAATTTGAGCAATTTTGTTAGCTCCAATCTTATTGTAGTAATACCATCAGTTGTCAAACCATAAACCACACATAAATTCCAGTTTGCTTGTATCATATGTTCCATATCCCTAATTCAAGTTACACTGCACTTCAACCTCCTTTTCCTCCATTTATGGCTACCTGTAAACCTATATGTTCTATACCCTTCTTTAATATGCTGTTTAACCTTGTTTTTTCTTCCTTGAACATGATTTGGAAACCTGTAAGGCATTCTGTTTCTCATTATTATACCACCAGATGTACCTCTGTCAACGCAACATTGCTGGACCTTTGTTTTAGTTGGTGGTTTCCTATCTCAGAACCTGAGAATCTCTTTTAGATGTAAAGAATGCCTTGATTATTCGCTGAAGGTTAGATGGAGGTTTCTGTTAAAAGGGTCGGGTTATTCTTCTTTTCGTTGCGGTTTGATTTGGCTCTTGAATTATTTCGAGTTTTAAGCCATGGGAGGTTTTGTCTTTTGGAACCTTTTTATGATACAGTTTTGGGAACTATAATTAACTTATTTGGTTCTTCGTTCAACATTGTCGCTGGGATGTGAATGTTTTTTGAGTTTTAAGGCAAGAGTCTGTTATGTTTTGCATCTGCACAACCATCAGAACAACAATAGCAAAAGAACTGCAAGTACTACTGCCACACAGTAAAAACTTCAGCACTTCGAATACCCGTTACAAACCTTGATACTGATGAATACAAAATCTTATACCAATTGAACAACAACAGCAACAATAGGACATGCCACCTTCAACACATGAATCATGATCCGTTTTTTCTCACGGAAAATACAGCTTCCAATACCATATATGCTAGCACTGATAACCTAATGTATGCGGATGACCTCCTAATCACATTTAAAGCCTCAACGGAAAGCAGGAATCACCTCAAGAATGTACTCCAATCATACAGCTCTTTAGCGGGCCAGGTAACACTACACCAAATTTAGCTATTAGCAACAGACTATTTACGTTGCTGATATTGCAACGCATGCTGCCGTTGCAAAACACCCTGCTGCAGTTTTTCGTTCAGCTATAACGCCGTTGCTAAATTGATTCAGCAACGGCTGGTCGCAACAGAACTATAATTTTGCAACAGATACCACTGTTGCGAAGTTTTAGCAACAGAAAAAAGCTAAGAATGAGGCTGTGGCTTTATTCTAAAACAATTTCATTCTAAGCTGTTCAGAAAGAATGCCTTAATTATAAGCTACAGCTTAATTCATAACATATCATACTCCATACACACAACAAAAGTTATCACAAGAATCAAATGATACAATAAAAATTGTCGTTTAGATATATCAATCAATATTACACCAAGGAAATCTCACATGATATTTCAAAAAAAAAAAAAAGAAGTCTAGCAATCAGTGTCATAAATGAAAGTTGAAATCATCATAATGAAGTACCTGCCCAAATGAGTGGTATACCAGCATCACTTTGTGAATCAATCTCAATTCCAAGATCAACTACTTCAACTTTGAAATTGAAACTCGATGATATGGAGACTTGGAGTTAACGTACCAACCTGGGTTGTAAGCAGCAGTTTCTCCATAAATATAAGAATCTTTTTGAACCTGTATAAAAAGGCAAAGAAATGAAACTGAAAGTGCTAGCAATCAAGTAAGCTGAATACAAAGATATCAGACAACAAAACATTCAATTAATCTTTTGTCAAGACCTCCATCTTGGTCAACATCGCCATGAGTACGAGAAAAAGGTGACTCTGTATTAGGGATATGTTTTTCCATTGTTTATGCACAAGGAAAGATCGTTTGGTTGAGTTTTGTTATAATTGACATACTTAAATCTATATATTACCAGATAATTCGTCCAACCCAAGGATAGCTATAATATCCTGAAGTTCTTTGTAACGCTGTGAAGTTTGCTAACTCTTTGCGCAATTTCATAATGTTCTTCACCAATGATGCGAGGTTGGAGCATAGTTGACGTACTATCAAGAGGATCTACTGCTGGATAGATACCTTTTGAAGCTAGTCCTCTTGATAGTACGGTAGTAGCATCTAAATGTGCAAATGTGCCCCATAAACTGTGTGGTCCTGGTGGGTTAACTTATTTCGAATAAACAGGTGAATGTACGAACATTAAGTTGGCACTCCAGCTCTGCATCAAATATGAGAGAGAAAATCATAATCCATGATGTTCAGATTCAATCAGAGAACATTGGTTCTAAGATATTTTGACTGCAGAAAGAAGCTTACGTGAGATCAGGAATGACCAGAGTCTCTAAATCAACAGATGTTGCATTATGCTCTCGTCAGAGTTCGCTAAACTACTCTGCAAAGAAGTATCCCTCTCTGCTTGTTCATTCCCACGCATGTTACAGTGCACGGGCTTCTCTGCATTCCAGTCAATATAACAATTAATACATGTAAAATTAGAAAACACTGCAGAGTATTCAACTAATAAAAGCTCATAAGCAATCAATATCAGTTTTAAATCAACATAATACAGTGGGATAACTGAATTAACACATCCGCCTTTAGCTTCATAAGAACTCAATTTAGTCAATCCCACAAGCACTGAAAATAAAAATATTCAAAACAACTTGGAAATTAGAATCCGTAATTTTGTTTGTTGAAATATGTAACAAAATTTAGATATAAAATGAAGTTTAAGAAGATTGCAGAAGATTTCAGCTTAGGTCATAATCCCCACTGGTTCCTTCATAGATACAACTAAAAGACTGCTTTGCTCAATGCAGTCGATCAGTTACTTAACACACAGTGGGGAAATTTATAACTCCAAAAGCTAATACAAGATCAACGAAATGCTGGCCCTGATAACAAGCTTTTCTGCTGACAAACGATGACTTCGAAAGACTCTTCACAAAATTAGACTTAAGAAACGCAGGCCAAGTAATGGTGCTGTCATTAAGACACACAGGAAGTACATCAGCTGGGTATCACAAATTCAATTATACTGACACAAAATAATGATGGGAGGAGTTTAGATTACGAACAACAATTAACCAGAAATGAAGAATGTTTTTGATAATTTCATTCCTTCGATTGTATATACGTCTCCTCAAACTTTCATACTCCTTGTGCACTTCTCTCTCTCCCTTCACTAACCTTATTTCATAATCCATTCTCATTGTGCACATTTCCTTGATTTCAACAGAATGGGTTTAATTTGATTGAATTAATAAACACTAAAAATTCAAGTAAACAGAAATAAGTTTGCTTGTTTTAAGTCCCCTTCACCTTCTACAACCAAATCCTCAGCAGCAGCATCTTTACTGTTATTTTCAACCTCCTCTTCTTCTCATTCCAACAAATATCACAATTATAATCACAATCAATAAAACCAAAAATTTATACAAAAAAAAAAAATCCAACAAAATATACTGATTGATTCACTTACCATAAGTTCCTCAATTGGTTCATCCTTGTATCTGTGAGTTCAACAAATCAGTTCAAAAAGCTCGAAAGTACAGAAAATTGGAAACCTAATTGAAAATTTTGGGGAAGAAGGAACCTCTACTGGTTGATTATTTGAAAACATGGGAAGTGACTCTTGATTACTAGAGTTTGAAGACGACCTCGAATAGATCTGTTAGGGGAGTAGAAATTAGGTTTATTGGGATTTAGTAGATGGCTAGGGTTTGTTCTTTGCTCTTCTCAGATCACGGATGGCTCAGGTTTTGAAGTTATAAAGAAAATTAGAAGAGAGAAAAATCGGAAGCTGAGAATTAGAAGAAAGAAAAATCAGAAGCTGATCATGGAGAAGGTCTGGGTTTTTCGGCTGAGAGAAAAGAATTAGGAATGGGTTGAGCGGGGTTGAAAGAAGAAATAAGGATGAGTTAGGTCAAAGGGGTGGAATAATCTTTCCTACCCAAAACTGATTTCTAACATCTGGGTGGAATAATAGCCAAAAGTGTTGCCAAGCACACAGCCAAAACTGATTTCTAACATCTGCTTTAAAATTCTGCCGTTGCTAATAGCAACAGAAAATAGCAGTTACGAATTTAGCAACAGCAAGAGCCGTTGGATTAGTAACCGCTACTCTCCTGTTGCTAATTTTTGTTGCTATATGATGAATTTGGTGTAGTGTAATTAACACTTCCAAATCAACAACCATATATCATCCAAGACTGGACCAGAATGTATTGGACAACATACATCAACTGTTCGACATGCCAACTACTTCAAACCCCCTTATCTATCTGGGGGTTCAATTCAAACAAGGAAGATCATCTCGACACATTTTCGAACCATTTCTCCAAAGGCTAGTAAGCAAAGAAAAATGTTGGATGACAAAATGTCTGACGCCGGCTGGAAGATTATTTCTCATTAAAACTTCTCTAACTCCCACAGTAAATCATCTCGAACAAGAATTCTTTATATCCATGTGCATAACCAGATAGAAAGTATTACCAGAAATTTCTTTTGGGGCCATGACTCCTCTGTGAAAAAAATTCATCCTTTAAGTTGGGATTATCCAAACCAATCACAGACAGAAGGCTTGGTATTAGAAAAAGTAGTGTCCATAATAAAGCTTTGCTTTTGAAAAGGGTATGAAATCTACATGATCAACCTAATTCCATTTGGGCCAACTTGTGCTATGAAAAATATTTCAAACAACAACCAATATTCCAAATCCCCATTATCATCCCCTCTTCAACTAGTGCTCAATAGAAACAATTAGCATCCCTCATACCCACCCTCCAAAATCTTGTTTTCCACTGTATTAGAAATGGTTTATCAACACCCATCCAAGCTAACTGGATTTCGTATTTCCCAAATAATGACTCGACCCAATGCTACCTGATCCCGATAATTGCAGATATCCTATCACTCACAACTGGATACATGACAAGCTAGATAACCTCCCACCGGATGAGACTAACAACATTATAAACATCCACCTTCCCCAAGACATCCCCCCAGAAAATATTATCTGGCCGCATTCAAAATCTGGAAAAAACACTACTGCATCCGGATACAAATATCTAACCCAAGAAATGAGCCACCCCATCAGAACCCCCTCCTAGCCATAAAATTCCTGTGGACTTTACCATGTCCACCAAAAATAAAGCTTTTCTTGTGGAAAGCAATCAACGAAGGTATACCCACCTTCTCCATTCTATTTCGCATCTGACTCACGAATTCCAATTTATGCCCCCAATGTAATACAGAACCAGAAACAGTCGATCATTTGCTACTACATTTCCCAATAGCAATCTTGGCCTAGAACACCCTCCTCACTCACCTCCGGAGCAACCAAAATACTATCAATTCTCTTTTACCTTCCATAACCTCCCAAACAACCATACTTCAACTCTTAAAACAACCGGGTCCATCCACAACCATAACCTCCATCTGTTTTATCTTATGGTCTCTTTGGATGGCTAGAAATGAATGTATCTTTCGTCATACCCAAATAACTCCGGATATTATAGTGACAAGGGAAATTAAACAACAACAAGAGTTTTCATGGTCAAAGAAAATCCCTCTCTCCAGTGAAACCTGGCAAACCATCGGTTGCTATCCCATCAAACGACGTAAGAAGAACAACAACCATCTCGGTGGGATGGACCAGTCCTAACCTAGACTGGCTAAAGGTCAACACAGATGGAGTTTCCAGGGTCCACCCAGGTATAGAAGGTGCATGATTCATTTACATAAACTCAGGAAAAAAAATAGTTTGGCGCTGGCACAACCACTTGGAATCACAACTGCCTTATCAGCAGAAACTTGGGCCATGCTGCTTGCTTCAAGAACCGCAATTGAAAGAGGGTGGCCAAAAATTAATTTTCGAGAAGGACTCAAAAAACCTGTTAGGATTCATAGCCACCACCATGGAACCACCTTGGTATATTTTGGGCATGATCGCGGAGATAAAGCTAAGATTTCGCCAAATACTTCACTGCACTGTTTAACATAATTATAGGGAAGGAAACCAGACGGATGATGGAATTGCTAACTATGCATCTGATGGTAGTCAGATAGGCAATTTATCGACAAAAATATGGAACCAGACAATCCCAACTTTTCTTAATTATATTATTTTAAATGACTCAGCGGGTACCACTTATCCACGTGTAATCACTATTTAGTCCTTTTAATAAAATTCATGATTCAAAAATAATAATAATTGGAAATAGATCCTTTGCCGAAGATCAGGCCCAAATGATCAACTTCAAGGGTCGAGGTCTGTAATACCCCAATTCGGCAAGTAGGGTGCCGAATGGAATATAGGTAATGGTTTGTCCTTTCATAACACCGAGGCCTTTTCAGCACAACTGGCTCAGAGTTGGCAAAAAGCTCACCCTTGGCAGGTGACCCGTCGTCGGCTCTGATACCACTTTGTAATGACCCGAATTTCACCGATATTGTCCCCACTTAGCCACTGTGGTCATTCGGTAGTGTGGGGTTTTCTACGGGCACCGCTGCGTTCATCCAGCAGCAGCTTCCAGGGAGGACACCCATCCCTGGATTACTCCCGCCCGAGCACGCTTAACTGCAGAGCTTTTTTCCAACTCTGAGCAAGTTGTGCTGAAAAGGCCTCAGTGTTAGGAAAGGACAAACCACTACCTAAGAAAACCGAACTTCGTATTTTGTAAAACTCCTCTATCGGAGTCTAGCCTTGAATGCTATTAATGAATTCAACCGCAATAGTTCCTCGTACTCGGAAAGTAATAACGAAAATGGCTAACCCAATAGCAGATTCCGCCGCTGCCACCGTTGGAACCAATGAAGCAAATGATTGACCCATCATATCATCTGAAGAAACGGAGAATACCAAAAAGTTCACATTCACTGCTAGTAACATTGATTCGATTGGCATTGACATTATAGGAATATTTCGTCTATAAGGAGCCCAGGGGAATACATCTTTTCGTCGAAATGGGACCTAAAGGCACTTTTTTAATATAACTTTGGTTTCTCATCAAGTTACAGCTCATCTTTTCGAGGGAGACAGTTAGGGGCTCCAGTTATAAATCCCAATCGGCGAACCCTACCTGCCGAATTGGGGTATTACAAGGTCAAACTAGTTGACCTAATCAAATCATACTATCAAAATTTCTTGTCCTAGCATATGAAAATGTTAATTAAATACCAACAATTCCTATTAAAATTATTGACCTGTTTTTAGATCTCACAATATGATTATTTCCTAGTTCCTTTCTTGCATTTAATTTAATCCCGGTAACAACCCAAATCCTAAATTCGACCATGATATCAGATATTTATCAACCACCAGCATTCATCTTCGATATCAATGGCAGCGAACCATTTCTACCCTGATTTGACGCTCAAAACAGTGTCCAGATAGAAAATAAACTCTTACCCAAGTCATATGTTGCTCTGGTCTTCTAAACGATCTCTTAATTTCCTTCATCCATCGGAAAGCATAAATGGTAGAAGCAAGTAATCAAAAGTTCTTTACTGCTATATCAGCTTGAAAAATAGATTCAAAACTTCTTACAACTACGAACCCAACTCCATTTCTACTCGTCTTTGAAAATCTCTTGATCTCATCATTCACAGCCACTATCAGACACCTGGTATGCGGTGGCCTTCTTCTCTATGAAATGGTTCGCTGCTCTGAATTTGTCCATGATAAGTAAAAAGAAAAGAATCTGCTTCTATAATGGTCAAGACAAACTTCTAATTTTAGGTTTATAAGTGAGAAGGTGGTGCCCGTTAGGGCGTCCACAGTCATAAGACCAAACCCAAAGATCAAAGAGTAAAAATTTTACTCTTTGATCCGGCCCAAACGCTACGGGTTAACGCGGGCGGTTGTCTAGTATAATGCTTGTAGTTGGGAGGACGTCTGGGCATACGTTTGTTGAGATGGGCGTACGTCTAAGAAAACGCTTGCGTGGGACAAACAGTTGGTTGAACGCTTGATGGGAGGCGGTAACGAAAATTACGCCTGATGATAGACGGACTCCTACACGCACGCCCCAGAGACGAGCGTTGTACTAGACGAACGCCTGATGGGGCGGTTTAATAGGCATACGCCTGATCAATTGTCTATACGTGCAAGTGCATCGTGTGCGGAAAAATACGGGCGTACAACTAGCCAACCGCTTGAAGAAACGGGCGGATCCTTAGCATTACGCCTATAAAACCAAGCGAACGCTTGCATCACCGCCCCATCAAGCGGACTTTTTCTTCTCCTCTTCGCTTCATTTTCTCATGAACCCTATTCACAGACGAACCTCTAATCCACCGCCTACGTTTGAACCTTTGATAAACCCATTTCTCCCTCCAAATCAAGCTCCAGTTCAAGTTCAACCTTTTTTCAAACACCCAAAAACTAGGCAAATTTGATACAAATGGTATTATTTCAAAGCAATCAAGGTAATAAAATTAAAATTTGATATAAATTGTAATTGATTTCATAGGTTTAGATTATGATTTATTATTATTTTTTGTAAATTAAATTTGTTTATATATGTTGTATGATTAAACATGTGATTATGAAATAGACATATTAGGTTTTAGAAATTGTAATTTTGGAATTGGGATAATTTTTAGGGTTTATGGAAGTTGTAAATTGGGTATAAAAAATTGATGAGAATTTGTTGAATTGAAGTTAGAATTGATTAAGTTGTTGGTTAATTTGAGTTGGGTTGTGGTTAATTTTATGATTAATTGACTTGATTGTCTTTCAAATTTGGAAATTATGAATGTTTATGTTTTATAAAGAATGTTTATGGAATTATATAATTGGAGAATTATGATGATTTTTTGTAGGATTGATGATTTGATTAGTAGTGGACTATTTTATGAATCATGAATTTTATAATTTGGTTGATTTTTGTATGTTGGTACATTTGATTATCTAATTAGATAATTACTTTTGTAATGATGAAATTATTATTTTTGTGGATTATTGATTCATGTAGAGTTTTATATTTGTGCATTGTGAGGATTATTCTTGATTTTCAAACTTGTATGTACTGTTTGCCCAGATGTCGAGCAGTGTGACGTCGAGATTCGTTGGCCGAAGAAAGAGGAACAAGAAGGCTAAAATTGTTGAGGATTCAGAAGAAGACCCTATTACTGAAGAAATGGTCGATCTTCCCGGGTTGACGAACTATAATGTTGTGGAAGATACTCAGGGTCACGCCTCGACCAATATTACATATTCAACCGATACCAAATTCAAGTTTTTACATCTTGGTTCCCTCAAATCGGTCATTCATACCTATGCAGGTATTATTAAACACAGCCCTAGGATAAAATATATTATTGGAAAGGAAGGGTGAGACCGTTTACTTACAATGGATGTAGTAGATTCATCACATGCATTGATTGACTACATTGTTGAGCGTTTTTGGGATACCACGAACACTTTTCACTTCTCATTTGGTGAGATTGGGTTCACACACCTTGATTGGGTAATGTTGACATGATTAAGTATTGATATTGGTAGTGTTATTCCGTATGACTCGGGGAAGTACCAATTTGAATATGTCCGGGCGCATATTTTTTCTGAAATTAAAGATTGTGAGGTTTGTAAAAGAGAACAAATTCCCAGCCAGTGGGTTTCAGATGCAATTGCAGTTGAATTTTTGAGCCCATATTTTGATCCAGAAACGTTGGTTGCGGCTAACGATGATAGCATACTTGCTGATAGAGTGGCCAGAGCCTTTTGTATGTATGTTTTGGGTTAATTTTTCTTTTCAAATGCAAAAACCTATACTGATGCTGGATGGTTAGCTTCTTTTGAGAATCTAAATGAAGTTGCCAATTATGACTGGGGTAGTGCTGCATTTGCGAAATTGTATGCCGGTCTCGCCACATCCGGCAGGGGACAAAGGTCAGTAGCCGGATCCTTCCAAATATTGGAAGTAAATTTCTTAGTCTTATTTATCATTATTTTAAATTTTTATTTCTTGCTAACTTATTTGTTCCGTTGGTTGTCTTCACATTCTAGTTTTGGGGGTACGAATATCTGGGCATATATCGACCAAAGAACCCAACGAGTGAAAGTGAATCAGTGTGGCCTAGAAGTTCTCGGTGGAAGGGTACATGAAGGAAGAGTATTGATATTGTTCGTTCAAATACTTCTCTTAATCAGTTGTCTGTAGACGATGTGACCTGGCAACCGTGGGAATCCACGATCTTAGTCATAGAAAGTGATATTGGACGGAAAGCAATAGAGCTCTCAGAGAAAAGGGTTATATTCTCTTGGCTAGGTACTGTGAGTTTATAATTTATTTCCATAGGATTGTTTTTTTATTTTCTTTGAATTTCGGTTAATTGATTGGTTTATTTGTTGATAGTTATTTTCTTTTCACAGAATAACATGTATCTCGGAGAACGGTGTTGGAGGCAATACCATGAAACATGGGGCGTTCCAAGCAACCTGCCTACTCGTATTACCAATTTGAACAACGATGACGCTGAGGAGATGAGGGAAAACGATTTGGTCCCTGGAAGTCAATTAGTGCGCGTTGTTACGTATGATCTGTATATGGAGTATTGGCGACATGTAACTAACCTGCAGAAATATGCCATCAAAGTCGATGGGAGGTTGAAACATACGGTTATGCTGGTGACCGTAGTAAACACAACATCCAACATCCTGATGAACATGTACCCATTCCGCCTCAACAACAATTGTCATACGTAAGTATACAAAAAACCACTGTAAATTTTTTTAGTATATAATAATGGTTGAGAATTTGATTTAATTTTTTTCATAACAGGTCGAAGTTTGTGGTTTAGTTCAAGAATATGTTGATTTTACGCAAGAGTTTCGTAACTTTACGTTAAATGAAACAAAAGAGAGGATGGATTTTTTCATGGCAAAAGATGAAGAAATACGGGGTCTACAAAATCAAAACAACATTTTGGAGGCACAGATTGCCTATTTTCGTCAACAACAACCACCCATTGGGTTTGTCACGTTCTCTCAAACTTTGCCACCACAAATATGGAATACCATGGGTCAGGGATCATCATCAATAATGCAATCAAGTAACTACACATCCAGATCATCTTTGCCTCCATTTATGCCTCCGCGCTCGGTGTCCGGGAATCAAGATACAGAAGAGTAGTAATTCATTTGCGTTGAATTGTTAGTTGAACAAATAATTTTTTCTTTTGTCAGATTTGAATTGTCATTTCAAAAAACTTTTCTTACATTTTCGTTGTCTTTTACCTGCTATGTGTTGTTATCTCCAAAAGATATTAATAATATTTTCTTTTGTCCGTTATATCTGTTTTGTATTGTCAATTCAAAAAGAAATTTATTTTTTTCCTTTGTCGTTTTACCCATTTGGTCTTGTCTTGTCAACCGATACTTCTTATCTCGGATGCGTGTATTCATCCCACTTGCCTCAACTCTGTTTTGCATTAAAATACCAAGCGTTTTGGTCATATCAAAACTCAAAGACTTATCTTAATATGCCTATAAATTGAACATTCGATTCTCCAAGTATACAAACCAAAACTTCAAACATCAATAAGCAATGACATACTATCAGAATAACAATCACTATTATGCTTCTTGTTTTTCTATTCCTCCTCCTTCTTCTTCTTCTTCTTCTTCTTCTTCTTCTTCTTCTTCTTCTTCTTCTTCTTCATTTGGTGATGATGATAACAATAGTTTGTACTCATCAGACGAAGGTTTACTTGCATTGATCCAAAATCACCAAGCAGTCACTATGGGATTCATCGTTTCAAGTATGAACTGGCCACATACTCGTATCCAAATAACAAGAGAACGTGATGCCGGTGCAAAACTTCTATGGAAAGATTACTTTTGCAGAAACCCGACGTTTCCACCTAATGTATTTCGTAGAAGATTTATAATGCGGCGAGAATTGTTCAATTGTATATTGAGAGTTGTCGTAGCTATAAATAATTATTTTGGTCAAAAAAAAGATGCTTGTGGCATTCTTGGATTAACCCCTCATCAAAAAGTTACTGCAGCAATACGAATGTTAGCTTATGGATCTGCGGCCGATGCAATAGATGAGTATTTACGGATCGGAGAAACCACTGTTTTGGAAGCAACTCGTAGGTTTTGTAAGAATAATGCATTTGTATGAGAAAGAATATTTGTGCACACCAACTGAGCGCGATGTTAAACTGCTTCTTAATGAGAAAAAGGATAGGGGATTTCCGGGGATGTTGGGTAGTGTAGATTACATGCACTGGAAATGGGATAAATGCCCATCAGTGGAATCAGGTGCTTACACTGCGTACAAAGGTAGTGAAAGTATTGTGCTGGAGGCACTGGTGTCATATGATCTCTGGTTTTGGTATGCATTTTTTGGTATGCCTGGTATCAACAATGATATCAATGTTATGAACCGTTCTTATATTTTCAAAAAGCTTATCAACGGGAAAGCACCCCCTGTGAACTTTGTTATAAACGGACATCAATATGATATGGGGTATTATCTTGGTGATGGAATATACCCAGAGATTGCTACTATTGTGATGTCTATTAAACATCCAGATTCCAGAAGAAACAAAAAATTTCTGCAATGCAAGAGGGTTGCCGAAAAGATATAGAACGAGGCTTCGGGGTACTACAAAATCATTTCGCAATCGTCAAGCAACCAGCACAAATGTGGAATCCAGACGTACTAGCATATATAATGAAAATTGTAATCATTCTACATAATATGATAGTGGAGGATGAGCGTTTACCCGGTGATTGGCTGCATGAGTATGATCAACACAGCCACCATGCACCGGTAAATATTTCTACACAGAACACTGCTGAACTTTCGAGAATGAGAGTGGACCGACGCCGACGTGCAGTACACAACAAAGATACTCATATTCGTTTGCGAAATGACTTGATCGAACACTTATGGTCAGATTTTGGTGAGGAATAACAAATTCTAAATCCTGGGGATAGGTTTTGTGGGTAAATCTCTTGTAAACCCGCCCGAGACACCACTCGGCCGCTAGGGGCAGCTAGGGGTTTAAAGGCTTGCTGCACATGCTAAATGCATATTTTATTAAATGGCTAAAGTGCCCATATTTGATTAGTCCTAAAATGTGATTAGATTAGTTAATTGCTTTTGTAAAATAGTTGAACGTGAAATCATTTCATTGAATCTAAAAGGCATACATCGCATAACATTAAAGGAAATGAAATACAATAAATCATTAGATTACACTTAAACACTTAAGCAAACCTATAATCAAACCGTCAACGGGTCGTATGACGCCCTGGATGACGTTCTTCACATCTTCGGAGAATAATCAACACAAAAGGGTTGTATTCTTCCATCACCCTTAAGATCTCGAAATGAGGTTGGTACCTGAAATCTGAACCTTTCCATCTTCTCCATTCCTCCAGAGATCTGGAAAAAACTTCATCATCAGTTTCATTCATAATTCTTCTTTCATTCACCTTAGCGGTTAAAGTAGAAAATTGGATTACTGCCCTACCTATTTCCTAGAATCGACAAAAAACCCTGCTCTGTTCCGGTTATTGGGGTTACTGGTTTCATTACAAAAGTTAGCATGGACATGCTCATTGAACCATTCATCCGATGTTCATGACCCCTTGCTGGATAATATAATACTATGTTGCGACATAGGGATAAATCTTCCTCTATGGTAAAATTCTCTGCATTAAGGCTAAAATTTTCGTAAGCCATAATTATGAAAATGAGAGATTATAAGTCATCTATGAAATGTGAAAGCTGTGGATTTAAAATGGGAATGAAAGGTATAAATTCATTTACAGGTATATCAGAATATAAACCATAATATAGCCGTTGATCAACTATAACAAATCAGAACGGTAACAAATCAGCGAGACAACCAGGCGTACCCATAGACGCACGTTGATAGACACATTTTTGTGTCTAAATTGCACCTTAATTTCTAGTGAGTTAGTATTCGATTTTGTGTCTATTACGTGTTTCTATGCTTTTCTAGGTACATTAGAAGAATAAAGATTTGTGAAAAAATTGGCTCAAAAAGTGTTCAAAGCACCCGGGAAAATGGATCAAGGCACCCACACTTTGGATTGGGGCACCTTTGGATCGGGATGAGCTGGATCGGACCAACTCAGCGGGTCAACTCGGCCCAGTCAACTCGGTCAAAGTCAGTTGACCGAGTCAAACCTTCATCGGGACAGTTTCATCGGCAGCAAACTTCTGATTTTCAAATCAGATTTTCTTTGCGATTTCAGCGCAAATTGGGAGTTACCCAATCTAATTCAAGGTTCGTAAAATCGATTAGAAGCTCTAGAAGCCGAAGATAAGGGCCAGAGGAGCATGAATTTGGACGGGAACAGGAATACATCCCTGTTTTGGATTGGCATCAAATTCTCGTCAAACTACCGAGTTATAATGGGATTAGAACATCCTAGAAGACTCCAAAGGCCTATATAAAGAGTTTACAAGCTTCAGAAATAAGGTACGCAGCTCCAGGATCAAGTTTTCTATTTTCCGGCTAACTCCGTCAACGCTGCTACACCGGCCGTCACCGGTGTTCATCCTCACCTTCACCGAAGAAGACAGCTCACCCACACTTTTATCTGTTACAAAATTTGAAATCTCTGTTGCTATTTCTCACTGTTATATTCTTGGTTGAATTAGGTTGTAACAGTTGGAACTCAGACCATTTTTGGTCGTGAACAGTGGCAAAATTTCTAGATGAGCGCCTGCCACCATACGATTCACTAGACGCCCACGCGACTATAGTTCGTTCGGTCTAGAAATCAGACCATTTTTGGTCGTGAACAGTGGCAAATCCGGACCAAAGACTATTAATGCTCGTCCCATTGCGGTTGGCTTTTGACGGATCAAAGACCAAATATGGGTTTGGTCCGTCTTTTAGTCCAACGACTATGGACGCTCTTAGCGAGGGAAATGTTGGTGGTGGTAGTGAACAAGGAAGAATTTCTAAGAGTGTAACAGAATTTTAGGGTTTTATGTAAATTTTATGAAAATGAAGGGTATAATAGTAGAATCATTTAGTATGTTAGGAAAATATTAGGCTTAACAGAGTCAATGCGGGTCGATTCATTCGAAGTACCAAAATCTAAGTTGGACAAATGTTAGACCAAACACTAATTTTGCACAAAACATGAGTACAAAAAGTTAACCAAAATATGATTTTAGCTAAAGTGCTGGAAAAAACAAGGTTTCCACTCTCTATACTAAATGAATGTCCTGAAATATAACTTAACATGATTGGATTGCAATCAGATAGGCTTAGGGGTGCACATCCATTACACCATTTTTGTATATTAGCAACAAAAATTAGCAACGACTCTCAAGTCGTTGCGAATTTGTAAATAAATTCACAAAGGCTCAAAAATTAGCAACGGCTTTCTGCTGTTACGAAATTTGGAATTGCAGAGAGCGTTGCGAATTTCTAAGGGGTGTTGCAATTCACAACGGCTGATCATACCACATGTGATGTCCAACCGTGTGCAAGGTAACACCTTAAAACCCTAGATTCTATATTCTTCTTTTTTTATTGATGGGAAGAGGGCCTACAGAGAGCCCCAGAACTATATTAATTGACTGCCTCATTAGAATTGAGGTTTGAGGAAATATACACTGGCTGGGAAGTAAAATCCCACCAATCAGTTATATTTTCATGCATTGCATACTGACATAGTATATGCGCTAGGCTATTTACATGCTCAGGAATATAAATAAAACTAGGTTATTCGAATGTTGATGCAATGGCTTTAATTTGACGAACAAGATAGGAGATACTCCAAGGAGTTCCTTCAGGATCATCCAGAATAGCTTTCTTTACGTTTATCGTATCACCCTCAATGATGATCTTGGCCAGCTTTAATCTTTGTGCTAACTGTAAACCCAAAAGAACTGCTTTTGTTTCTGCCATGAGAGGAGAAGTAACTTCGAAAGTAAACGTACCACATCCCATACAGTTACCTTCATTGTTTCGAGCAATAACTCCTGCTGCACCTTGGTTTGGAATAAAGGCAGCATCTACATTGATTTTTATGAAACCAGCAATTGGAGGTTCCCAGATTTGAAGAGGATTAGAAAAAAGAGACTGGCAGGTTGATGTTGGATCTTCATTAAGGCAAGCATTAAAATCCAGAAAAGCTTTGTTAAGGATTTTACCCACTGAGAAGGAAGCTTCATCAAAAATGATATTGTTCCTCATTTTCCATATGTTCCAAAGCAAACAGATTCCCATTGGAAATTTATCCCTGTCAGAATCTTCAATCCATTGTATAAAGACTTGCTTGATATCATCCACTTCTATTTCTGAAAAGATATACCAGTCTTTTGATGCATTGCTAAACACGGTTCTAGCCCAGGGACAATTAAAAAGGAGATGATGAACAGCAGATTCCTCCTCACTTTTGCACAAGGTACAACTTCAGTCAATATGAACATTGAATCTGGCAATAGTTTGTTTAACTGCTAATCCATTGTGAATTAATTTCCAAGCGAATAACAAGATTTTCGGAGCAGTAGATTTGCTAAGCTTCCAGAATTTCTTCCATGGAAACTCATTTAACGCAGAAGATGAAGGAACGTTATTCTGAATAGTTTTGTAGCAAGATTTTGCAGAGAACTTACCAGAAATGCTAGGAGACCAAATCAACTTAACTTCCTCCTCATCACCAGCAATGTAAATATCTTTAGTAGCTGTTACCAAATTTGTCGGCATAATATCTTACAAAATATCTACTTTCCGTTCATTGTTGTTTTGGTCGATTAAATCTGACACGCATCTAATATTTCTCGGCATGGGAAGTAAATGATCCGGATGATTAGGAACCCAAGGCCCTTGAATAATAATGTTATTTCCTTTCAAGATTTTCCAGAATATTTTGTTTTCTAAAATGGGATGTATCTCCATCAAACTATGCCAGATAGAAGATCCTTTCTTATTAGCATCCACACTCCAGAAATTTTCCTCTTTGAGATATTTAGCAGAAAAAAATTGAACCCAAACTGCATCTTTATTTTCCAGTAATCTCCATGTTAATTTACAGATAAGAGATTGATTCATTGCCTCTATATTGCGAATGCCCAATCCACCAGACTGTTGATCAATGCATATTTTCTTCCAATTAATAAAATGAGATTTTTTATTTTCATTGGTACGACCCCACCAAAAATTGCGTTGAATTTTCTCAATTTGCAATAGAATTCCTTTAGGCAGAATACATAACCCCATGAAGAAAATAGGAATAGAGGATAACACAGTTTTTGACAAAACTGTTCTCCTTGCAGATAACTTTGAGTTAAATTTTTGTGTTAGAAACTCAAAACTTGAAATGTTATAATCTGACTTCAAAGGATAGATTCCAAGATATTTATCATCATTCTTCATTAGTCTAACTCCAAGATCTTCAATGACAGTCTGCTTTCTCAAGTCACTAATTCCTTTACTAAAGTGAATAGAGGACTTTGAATAGTTAATCCTTCTTCCTGACGGATTGGAATAATGTTCAAGAATTTCCTCCAAATGCATGGCATTGATTCTTGAATTTTTTCCAAAAGAACAAATCATCTGCAAACATGAGATGAGATATTGTTGGAGCCCATCTATTTATTTTGTAACCTTGGTATAAACCTTGTTCCTCATAATGCTGCATAAGAAATGATAATCCTTGCTGATAAATTATGAATAGGGTAGGAGATAATGAACAACCTTGTCGAATTCCCCTTTCACTTCTAAAGAAACCTTGAGGACCACCATTAAGATTTATTGAAAAAGAAGCAGAAGTAACACATTTCATAATCAAAGAATGAGTATGACCATTAATACCCATAACTGTCAACGTATCTCCAAGAAACTTCCAATCAACCCTATCATATGCCTTTGTCATATCTACATTTAGTGCAAAATATCCTTCAGTGGATTTTGAAGAATTCATTGACTGAAGTAATTCTTTTGCAACAATAATATTATCCAATATTGACGACCTGGAACAAATGCATTTTGTGACCAAGAAATAAAATTTTGCAAAAAAGGTTTGATTCTATTTGAAAGAATTTTTGCAACAATTTTATATATAACATTGCAGAGAGCAATTGGTCTATAGTCAGACGGAGTTGCTGGGTTTTTAACTTTTGGGATCAATGATATATGAGTATGATTCAAAAGGTTTGGAAATTCAGCATACATAAAGACAATTTTATTAGATTAAAAACATCGACATGTACAATGGACCAACAACTTTTGTAAAAGATAAGGGAAAAAACATCCGACCCAGGAGAAGTATAAGATCCAATTTTCACAACAACATTCCATATTTCTTCTTCAGAGGGAATTCTAGTGATATCATCATTCCTTTCTTGACTTATAGAATTTGTAGAAGAAATATTAACCATTGAAGTATCATGACTTTGTGATTGAAAATGGTTAAATAATTCTCGAGGAATTTTCTTTTGTCAAGTAATCCAAGTCATATATTCTCTTTGTAAACGACTGATGTTATTTTTCTTGCGACGTTGTTGAACAGATAAATGGAAATGCCTTGTATTTTTATCTCCAGATTTAGCCCAATTCTGTTTCATTCTTTGATCCAAGTAAGTAGCCTCCATAACCAAATAATCATTCAGATTTGAGATGATATTCTTTTCTTGTTGAAGAGTATAATAAGTAGGTCTTCTGGATTGAATCTTTAAAAGTTTTATTTTTCAAAAAGAAACTTTGTATTTGACACACCCAATTCTAGATGACTCCATTGAGATAGAAATGACCCCTGCCATGTGAAAGGAGATGCACCATTCTGGATTTGCCAAAAATCGATCTAGCCTTTGTCTAATTAAGGAATCAATATTGCGCCCATTACTCCATGTATAAGCCGGCCCATAAAATACCAAATCAATTAAGTGATTAAGATGTATGAAGGAATTAAAGAAGGAAATATTTGAATCTAAAACAGGGAACCTACCATGTTTATCATTGCTAGAAGATATATGCATTAAAGTCGCCAATGAAGCACTTACTTCCCTGAAATTACTGCACTTGAGAAGAAAATAAATTCCCAAAACTTGCTCTTTCTGTCATTTTAGGAAGACCATAGATACAAAAAAGATGCCATGTTGGAATGGGGCCATCATTAAGAATCTTTGCATGAATAACATTCGAGGAATAGGAAACTATTCCTAAATTTACTGATTCATTCCACAAAAGCCATAATCCGCCACTTCTTTTAATAGATGGGACAATACAATAGTGTGGATAATTGAACAGATGAATTCTTTGCAAGGCCACTTCTTCATTCATTTTTGTTTTAGAAAGAAAAACTATCGATGGGTTTGAGCCCCTAAGGAAAGAATGTAAAGCGTGAATTGTTGGGTTATTTCCCAGCCCCCAATAATTCCATAAAATGATTAACATAGATAATGCCGCATTTATGGATAGTCTAGATAATGCGGCATTTTAGGATAGCCCGATGTACCACATTCTTCATTAGAGTCATTAAATTGTCTTTTTGCAATTTTTGGAATTGGAGGCTGGTTCTCTATAAAAGATTCATCCGATAATCTTTTGGGACCTTTTTCTTCAACTCCCTACAGAAACAACTCCCTCCTTCTCCTCCTACCCCTACTCATACTCTTGCGATTTCTTACTTTCTTCTTCTTCTTCATCATCATTATCATCATCGTTAGTCAACTGTTCGACTTTAATCCCTCCTCTCTCTCTTTCTACATCTTCCAACAGACTGACAGAGGTAACTAGCAGATTTTTTTTTTATTGATTTTTTTCATCAGATTTATCTGATTTGTTTTTGTTTTCGTGATTTATGGTTAATAATTATAAACTGGTTTTTGCATAGTTTGTATGAGGTTGTTTGATTTGATTCATGATTTTAAATTTATTTATGACTATAGATCTAGGGATTTGATAGATTTTAAAAAAAAAATTGTTTCACTGGTTTCTAGGGTTTGTTTCACTTAGTCCGAATCAAACAAATTCTGGGATGTTTCGAAATTACAGAAGATCCATCGTGAACGAAAAGAAATGGTGAAAACAGCTGGGTTTGGGGGTTATCTGCTGCAAATCATTTATAAGGTTAATATTCTGTTTAAGTTACCTCTTTTTCGGTTTTATGTTAACCTTGACAAAAGAAAAAGCTTATAGTCTTTCTTGCAACATTTTCTTCTGATTCGTTATGGTCTTTCATCTAATGACCAATTCTTTGAAACAGACTTCTGCAGGTGCTGCAGTGCTAACATACATTGTCTTTTTGTGCCTTCTCGTACCGTTTCCCTCTAGTGACAACTTTAAAGTTAATCAGGTAAATACTTTGTCACCTCCTTGTTGGCTGTTGCTTTAGCATGTACATGTCCTTTTATTTCTTATTGGTTTATCTTTACTTTCCATTCGACTTGAAGCGATGTATTCCCAATCGCACCACTGGTTGAAGAAAATTCCAGGAGCTGGATTGCAGTTGGTGTCTTTCATTGTAAAAAGGAATCACACATTTTATATAGAAACACATGCGTCTTGATTTTCTCCAACAAAGGCTTATGAGCTTACTGCTTACCCAATTTCTGTAGTCGTTGGAAGGTATACCCCAAGTTTTTCTAAAATTCTAAATTTGGGACTTTGTCAGTGATAAAGAAGACTACTTTTGGGTATCTCTAAGATAATTAATGTCAAGTTGCAGTGATGTAGTTTAGAGAATGGATAAATAATAGTTCTATTATTAGTGGATGTAGTCCTTGTGGAGGAAATGATCAGTAAAGGCTCTAAGCTATGGGAATGTACTATATTAGAAGTGATAGAAAGAGACAATGACATACATAGAGAAATGATCTGATCTCACTAAGAAGCTACATTAATTGTTCTTTAACCACGTTTTAGTGGACTAACATGTTATTTGTTTTGACAGACCTTTGGGACCCCAAAAGATCACAGGAAAGCTAAACCGTATCATGACCACGTTTTTGCTTTCTCCCTTCTTGATGAACACATTTGGTTTCAAAACTACCAGGTATATTTTGTTTCCAATTGTCAACTTTGCTATCTTCCTTCCAGATTGACTACTTCCATTCTGTTGCTTAACTATTTATTTTGTATAATGTGAGTTGAGTTGTTTGATCAACCATGCATCTGGCCTTGGTATTGTAATTCTGCTTTGTATATACCTATGCACCAAATTAGGTTCCCTGATTTGCTAAACCTGGAATAACTTTTAGTCTATCTGTAGTCATCTGTCGGTTTCAATCTGCATTCCTGCTTGAGATACATAATTTCACCAAGCTTTATTGGGGTTATATACTTGCCTGCCAAGTATTACCTCATCTTAGCAGCATTTGTGTCTACCTAATGGTATTGTACATCTATCTACGGACATGAGAATCGCAAGTCAGGTGGAGCATCCACTGCTCTATTTTATTTTTGTACTACTGAAATCCTAGTTTAGGTTTACATCAACATAATCTAGCATACACAAACTGTTATTTTATTTTATTCCCCCGTGATCACTCATGTATCTTCTGCCTTCTCATTTGTAGTTTTTTGCGGGTTCGCCAGAAACTGATTTTTTCTAATTATCTTCAGTATGAAATTGGTCTTCCCTGCAGATTTCTGTTCCTCACAATGAAACAGATAAAGTGGACCGTGGTGGCCTGGACAAGATGATCCTAGTGGAGGTTGGTGACGATCATTCTTTGACTTGCAAGACCTTAAGAAACATCAAAATGTTATTTTTACCTATTTCTTCTTTTTTTATTATGGACAGGTTGGTCCAAGGTTCTGCTTAAATCCAATCAAGATATTTGCCGGCAGCTTTGGTGGCCCGACATTATATGACAACCCATATTATATATCTTCTAATGAGGTTAGAAGATCATTACACATTTACTCTTCTATAATAGTAAATGCATGTGGTGTGTTGACATGGTAAGTAACAAGTAACTTCTGCTCTTCCTAAACAAGCTCAATTGAATCATAAAAAGAAAAACTTAATAGAACCTCCTTTTGACTCTTGTGTGCATTCAATGCTTGTGTATAGGTGGCCTTATGCTTTTCTCAAGCTCTCAACCCCATGGGCACCTCTCTGGTAACTAAAAGTGCCAAACATATTTCCTTGTTATGCCTTCAACATATTCTTTGTCGTTCACGGATTGACATGTAATTTGTATTTGCAGGTATTAGGGATGGCTCTGGTCAATCCCTTTTTACGCTCTGGCTGTGAAAGCCAAAAATTCTGCTTTCACAAAAATGTTCCCCTAGTAGTTCAGAACACGTAACATGTGACAATGCTTTTCGTTGAAAGTAAGTAGTTCAGAACAATAGAACATGTCACATGTATTCTTTTGTTTTGCTTATACATGTATCCGACAAATCTTGAATCATTTAATCATTTGGTTTGGTTTTTGTTTGTGTAGGACCTATTAAAATTTCAATGTAGCGCTAGTTTTCGACCTTGTATTGATATCCACAAGGTGAAGTTCATTTGATTGATTCACTTAGTATTTGATGTACTAAAAATGGATTCCTGAATTGGTTGAATGGTTTTTTGGATTAAACAGAATTGTAATGTTACAGGTGGTCATGTATAATTGATAATGTGCAACTGATGACAAGTGAGTAAAGAAGACACTGCATTTAAGTTTGAAATTATGGAAGTTGTCAAAAACATAATGACATAATCTATGAGAATTGAACTTGCACCGTTTTATGAAGGTTGTGAAAAAATGTCTAGAAGAATTGAAATTGTCCATACTTAGATATGTTGTACAAATCGAACTTAAAACCCATTTATATTCATGTGATTTGTTCAATTCTAAGTTAATACACAAATGAATGTCTCTCTTAGTAAGTAATGTTTAAATGTTCAGTGAATTTGGCCTGGAAATATTGCGGGGAACTCGGTAAGACTAGGTTAACAAAAGATTGACTTGACTTTTTTTTCGTTGTATGGTATTTACATGAGATTCCTCTTTCTTATTCTTAAGCAAGCCCCCGAGAGGTCTTAGTTGATCCATTATTTATCCTTCATCTTTCGTTTCCTTTTCGTTTGTTTCGAGAAAGAGATCGATCCATTCCGATTCTTTCTTTTTCTATTGATTCTTTTACGATCGAGATGTATGGATCCATGGATCTATGTGTCTATATAGATCATGTTCATGGATTAACGAAAATGTGTAAAAGCTCTATTTGCTTCTGCTATCCACTAATTACATTTTAGCAACAACTATAAACTGTTGCTAAATTGTAAACCAGAATAATAAAATCCCGTCCGGCTAAGAGTATTCGTTCTAATTATAACCGGTTCCAAAATTAGCAACAGCTGAAAACCGTAGACGATATTTAGCAACAGCAGAAAGCAGTTGCGAAATCTTCTCACAACGGCTGAAACCGTTGTGAAGTCAAGAAAAAGAACACTTGGCTGAACAGACAAAACTGTTGCGAAAAATACTTGGCGCTGTTGCAAAAAACATAAATGCAACACCATGTGTCGTAACCTGGCTGCCGTTAAGTCCAGTTTACATCTGCATATGGCCGTTGCTAAACCACAAAAATGTATAGGGGTCGGTCGGTCGGTCCGGTTTTTTGCCCAATTCGTAGGCCGAACAGACCAGACCTTGGTTTTCTAAGAGTAAGCCGTAACCAAGCCGTCCAATAGTCGGTTCGGGGACGATTTTCATATCATCTAATGGAAACTACTGAAACCCTAAATCAATTTTCTATTCATTTTCCATAAATTCCCAAATCTCCATTAATTCTCTAACACTAAAACAAAATCAGACTTCATATACCCAAAATAAGATAATTAAAATAACCATATAAAGAATAAGAGCTTCAAAACCAAATTAGATTCATGCAAAATCAAAAATCTTATCGTCTTCTTTTCTTTTTACAATAACAATAGTCTTCCCATCTTCTTTGAATTAATATCAACTCATAATCTCAAATTGACGGAATTTTACACCAACTGTAAAACCCTATCTATCATCAGCAGACAACATACACACTTTGCATATAGTCATAAACAATAATTACATCTCAAAAATATGAATTTTAACAAAAAAACCCAATTTTTTTAAGAACCCTAAATAATCTTCAAAAAAATTTAAGAACCCTAAAAACATGATTAATCTTCAATTTTTCTCCAATAGAAAGGTGGATGTGTTGATGATGGTGGTGCTAATGGTGATGCCATGATACTGGTGGTGCAGACGTTGTTGGGGTTAAAAAGGACGAAGAATAAAAAGAAGTTATCAAAGAAAGAGAAGAAGAAAGGGAAGTTATCAAAGAAGGAGAAGAAAAAGGTGGTGATTGTGGTGGTAGTCCTGATGGAGGTGATGGCTGGTGAATGGTGGTGGTGGTGGTGGGGGTGGTGAGTGAAGAAGAGAAGAAGAAAAGAAAGAAAGAGTCGAGTGAGTGAGTGAGGCTATGAGAAGAGTTGAATGAGATTTTTAGGGGTTAGGTTAGTTTCTTATATTGATATATGGAAGAATGGAGGGCTAGAATTAAATATAAAATTGGAAATCATGGGTTGCAGATACCCGGTTTTTACGGTTCGGTTCGGTCGGCTTTGAAGTCAAAATCATGGACCGAACGATAAAATCAACGGTTAAGATTAAAAAACCGTGGATCGAATCGACATCAACAGTCGGTTTAAATAAACCGGCGGTTTTTAGCCGGTTTATATACAGTCCTAGATAGGTTATAGAATAATGTCTTCGTTATAAAGGTTATTTGGATGTACCATCCAAAATAGCGGGATAAAAAATATTTTTTCTTTCATGATTGTTATTGTTTTTTCTTTTTTAAAGAGATATCCTATGACATCGAAGTGATTAAGTTATCATTTTTATTTAAGTTACCTAACTAACCCACCCATTATACAAAAACTAATTTGTTTAGTACTTAAATTCATTGAAAGGGATCCTAATTTTGGAATTCGTCGTTTACAAGCACTAAAAATATTTTCAGAAGTCTTGAATATTGGTTAACTACGCGGGCTAGCTTTAAAAACTTGATTAACTGCAAGGGCTAGTTTTTTTTTCTAGCTTAAAAGTAAATAATGTACCTATGAACATTGAATAAGCATTTGCGTGTGATAGATTGATTCACTTTTATTCTCCTGGGATGTCGAAATGCTACTTGATTCTACTGTTAAGCCCCTTTATTTGCGAACATTAAATCTAAAATTTTGCTATAAATTGGAGCCTTAACCTTAATTAATTATTGGGTATGTTATTTTTACTATAACTGACTTGGTCAACGGTTTAACCAAGCAAGCCATGGTTTTAGAAAGTCCAATCATATTAATTTACCCTAATCAAATAATTTTTTGTTAATTAATAAATTTTCTCATTTTATCTGAGTATTTTCTTTCCCACGTCTTCTATGAACGCAAATTTCATAATCCGTTCAAAACTTAGTCGAAAACAGGAAGAAAAAAAATACTAACATGAATTCCCTAGTTCGATTCTTATACCCGGAAGTATTTAACTATCATTAAGAGATTCTATCTCTTTCTGCAACTGTTTGTATCCTTATGGTGGTACATGATAAGTCACGAAATTAACATTCCTTTTTATGATTCAGATATTTTTATAATAATCATTTAACTTGATACAATTGTCTTAATCCAAAAAAATTGGATTTTTAATTTGTTCAATTTTACTTGAATTCATCCAAATTTTTCTCATATCTTTCAATAATCTTAAAATTTCATGTAATTTTTTTTAATTTGACTATAATTTATCAAATTTGGATTTTCGGCCACCCCTTCCCACGGTTGCACGGTCATCTAATACTAATCTTCAAAACTTACATTAATACTGGACTAAATTTTTATTTTCAAGTTCTAAATTAAATTTAACTAGAAATTGTAGCCTTAATCATAAAACTTGGTGACCCTTTTCATCAGGGAAAAAAATAAATAACTACTCGGACATTCTGGATTGGTGTAGTTTCTGTCTCAAAATGTTAGATATATACCGGATTTCTACACCAAACTTTTACATCGTCTATATATTCGAAAATTGTTAGCCCATGCTTGATATTTATAATGGAACCCACCGTAGGCCTAGAAAGATTCACTATTCTGATCTAGGGGTAGATGCATACCACATAGTGGTGTGAAAAATGGAATAAAAATTTGGTGTATATGTATCACAGTCGATTTCTATCCCTCGGTCTCCAACTTCAAAGTAGTCGGTTACCAATAAAAGAGAAGAGGGGAATTTCAACAGCATCGTAATTATCCTCAATTACTCATCTAAGAGCAACTCCAGTGGATATGTATATTGGCTAATTTTCCAAATACTGAAAAAATGGGTTAGCAAATTGGCATTTTGGGGGGTTTTCCCATCGCGTCTCAAGTTGAATCGGTCTAGCCTGGGCCGAGCAGCTTAGGTTGATTTGATAAATGTCGAATCTCAACAACTATAATCCAACAGCTCTCATTCTCTCCCTATAAATTCAAACAATTTCAATTCCAAAATCACACCTTCTCCACACACAAAATTCTTCTACTTTCACTTCAATCTTAATCTTTCCATCTAAACTTCTGTTCAAAAAAATTTAGAAAAAAATGACAAAAATTGCAACCCAACTTGATTTTTTTGGAGTCATACTCGAAGATGATACTAGTAAGATATGTGATGGTTATAAGAAAATAGAGAATGGGAAAAAACAAAGAGGTCTTCAAGTTTCAGATGTTAACCAAGTCAAATCTGCAGCTATAAGAAAAAGAAGAGTTCAAGAGGAAAAAATTAAAGGAAATGAAAATTTGAAAGTTAACCGTATTATTGGTCATAAACCAAGGAAAATATTCTCAAGATCACATCTAATGGAAAATACGTCAAATGAAGATAAATAGGAGGCCCAAGTTTATCAGATATTTTTACTGAAGTGTTTATTTAATTTAAGTTTTTATTGTCCTAGTTTATATCTTGTAAAAGAGCGTAGTATATTAATTAATATAATGGAGATTAATGTTTAATATAATTTTAGTTAATTCAATCAAATTATTAAGCTTGCTTATTCCTTTTAAAATCAAATTACATTTAATTAAAATTTTAAAATTGAATTATTTATTGTTAAAATCATAAATAGCCGTTTGATTAAACCTAGATGAAAGGTTATGATCGAAATTATAAATTATATAGCCGTTGTCATTGCAAACTGAGAAGATCGGCCTAGGTTAAGCCAACAACGGCTATAAAATAGTTCTATAAATTCAACTATTTTCACTTCTAAAATCACACTTTCTCCACCTTCTTTTACACCCATATGGCTCAACCGTATATTAATCCGGCAGAGTTTACCATAGATGAAGATCTATCTCTATGTAGAAACGTTATTGTATGTTATCCAGCAAGGGATGAGGAACGACGATAAAATGGTTTTAATGGTAGATTTTTGACAAGGGAGAAAATTGTAATATTTCTTTTTTCCTAGATGCAAAAGCATGAAATAAATATACATAAATCTCTGATCAAGCATCAGAATTATGAATAATACTCTTATCCCACATTTTGTAAGAAAATCGAGAAAGGATATTCATCTCCTGGCTATATTAGCCATGTAGCCCCTTTGCATATACGTGCACTATAGAAATTTCAGAGTTATACTCAACTAAATCCTCGTTATTTCATGTAACCCATACAGACTATTTGTATAAAACAAAATATACTGATTATACAAAATTACGAACATTCAGAATAGAGGTTATGCCATATCTGAATGAAAACGCTAATTAGATGCATACCATCTAATTGCAGAGTCGCATCAAGCATTGTCTCAAGTTGGAAACTTCCACAGTTGAATCTCTTGAAAATATTATGTATGCACTGCATAAAAGTTAAGCATAAATGCTAACAATTAAATCTCACAAGACTGAGAAACCCTAAATAGGCCATAGTTATGGTCACAACATTAATGAATTCCAAAGCTAGCGGCGCATAGGGAATAACCATGGTACTATCAAGTGCCATCCTTATCAAGTCCTAGCAACATTCCCAACACAAATGAGTAGCATACACCTGTGCCAAAGGTAAAAAATCCCAGCAAAAGGCAAAAAAAAATCCAACAAAGTCCAAAAAGTCAGGAAAGCCAACGGTGCTAGTGCTAGCTTTCCTCTTTTCCTACTTTCGTGCATTTTTTTACCCTTGTTTGTGCTAGCAGCATCCTCACAAGCTCGTTAATAACACTATCTTACTTACATGCTTTGAGTCCATGACTCCACAAATTCCTACGAGAAATCAAATTATATTACATAGAGGGATTATTCATAGGGTTTTGGTCTGGTGGTTACAGCAACATGCTGCGTGGCAACGCCCCATGAAAAGGAAGTCACAAAGTAGTGGTGACGATTGGAGTGGTTGAAGAGGTGATGGAGTAATAATCCAGAAGTTTCCAGAAACTTCCCAAGACAAGGTGTGTGGTTACGCCATTCTCCCACAATCTCCATCACTCCATTTCCCCACTACCTCCAGTACTTTACAAGGAAAATGTGTGTTACTAATCATTATAAATAGGTTATTTAGCCCATTTCAGAAAGATAAAACAAACTGATCATTCTCACAGCTCTGTTATTCTCCATCTCTACACACAATTCAACACATAAATTCCTTCAACTTTCTTTTCTTATCTCCCCTAAGATCAACCCATTTTCTCTTTTTGTGACCGAAGCAGGGTGGAACGGCTATTATCGTGGTTTAGTCTTGCTCTGTATGATTTTTATTTATGAATCTAAAGAAAGTACTTTTACAGTATATTGTTTTTTCTAGAATCAGTTTTTAGGTACTAATAATAGGCGACCACATTAGGAGATCAAGCTATCGGTGACGAATCCAATTCTCCAAAATTCTAAAAACCAATTTCTCATTTATCCAAAAATGGTTGGTCTTAGGTCAGATCAATTACCCCCAATTCTAACATTTCCCCTATCAACGTCAATGGCAATCCGCACAATCCATCTCCAGCATTCAATGGCCATCGACCCACGTCTTGCCAATGGTACTACCGAAGTGGATGAAATCCCAATCACTTTGGCTGAGTTGATGCGAAGACAAGAATCCCAAGAAAGAATTATGGCAATGGGAAGATGCGGTAGGTGTTATGTTCTCTTCCCTTGTCAAATTAATAGAAGAAATAGGATGTTGTAGCTCTTCCGAACGAGACCCAGGATCCACACAATCAGGGATAAATTTCTCTACTGGTGATTCTCCACCTCACAATATTGGGAGCTTTACCACTACAGAAAAACCAATGAACCAGGAAGCCATATTTCTAAGTGAAAACTTGTGCGAGCTTCTTCACTTTTCCAAGGATCAACGTGTCGACACCTTTGTTGCTCTCAATCGCATAGCCGTGAAAACACACTTGATGTTGTCTCCAATGGAGATAGAAAAATTTATATCAGATAGTCCAACTATGAATAACGCCACTTTCACCGAGGAGGACATGATGGCCGAAGAAGGTCACAACCGAGACCTGTATGTTACTTCTCATGTCAATGAGTTCGAATTAGAAGGGACCTCGTCGACATATGAGCGGTTGATAATATTATTACACTCAAGACGCTCAAAGGGGCCCAAGTCCCGCAGAAACAAATCATGCAACATCCCATAGTGATGAAATATTTCGAAGGTAACCGCACTAACTCTTGTGTACATGTTTATTTAAACTTACGAGTGGGTCTTATCGTGTCTAAGGTGAAATTTCACGTCATTACAAAAGAGCCTGAATACCACATGATACTAGGGCGCCCATAGCTACATGACAACAAAGTTGTCCCTTCCACCTATCATCAATTCGTGAAGGCAATGTTGAACGGGAATATCATATGTATAACAGCATCGCCTACACTCCAATATATGATGCTGAGTTCTTCAGACCACATGATGATACTATCGAACTATCCAACAAAATCTACATCATGCCATTACCTGACTGAGCATCAAGAGCGGACGAACCATCAACCTTTTCCGCAAAAGCCGGGTCACCAGGAGCGACTTCCAGACCCTCTAGATGCCACTATGAGACATCCGGTACCATAAATCCTCAACCTACTAAGAGAGGCTATAGTTTCGTGACTAGTAGTGACAACAAGGGAAAAGTAGTCTACCTCTACAATAGTTGTTAGCAATTAACAACGGAGGCATGCGAAGAGTCTCCTCGCCCAAAGATATGCATCCACAGTGAGGAGCAACGTCATGAAGAGGTTCAAGATGCGCCACGACAAATAAAAGATGGTACATATGCTATTGCCGACATGCTTGAAACCATCAATCTAGGAATGAAAGAAAATCCACGACCAGTTTCAATCAGCTCAGCCTTGTCACCAGAAAAAAAAGTAAGGCTTATCAATATACTCAAGGAATACCAAGATGTTTTCTCCTAGACTTACGAAAAAATGCCAGGGTTGGATTACAAACTGGTCACTCATCACTTACACGTCTCTCCTGACGCCAAGGCAGTCAAGCAACATCTTAGACAGTTCAGGCGAGAAGTTGAGGAACAAATCAAGACTGAAATTTAAAAGTTGTTGGCAGCAGGATTCATCAAGCCAATCCAACACCCCACGTGGTTGGCCAACATTGTCCCCGTCAAGAAGAAGAATGGACAAATAAGATGTTGTGTGGACTTCATGAACCTGAACAAGTCCAGTCCCACGGATGACTTTCCTCTCCCGAACATCGACATGCTCGTAGATGCTACCAATGGACATGGAATGTTTTCGTTCATGGATGACTATTGCGGCTAAATCAAATAAAGATGTACGAGTATGATGCTGAGAAAACCGTGTTTCAAACTCCTATCGGGAAATCTATTACACAGTGATGCCCTATGGATTGAAGAATGCCGACGCTATTTACCAAAGAGCCATGACAGTTTTTTCACGACATGATACACAAACAAGTGGAAGACTACGTCGACGACGTGGTAGTGAAATCCAAAACAAGATCGTCTCGTACATACGTCCTACACAAGGTTTTAAAGAGATGATGTGAATACCATTTGAAGATACACCCTCTGAAGTGCGCCTTTGGTGTATCTTCCAGGAAGTTTCTGGGATTTCTGGTAACAGCATAAGGGATCAAGGTTGACCCAACCAAAACACAGGCAACCACCACCATGCCGCCACCATGCACCGTAAGAGAACTTAAAAGCTTCATGGGAAAGGTATCATATATTCGTAGTTTTATCCCTGGACTAGCTTAATTTTTTGCTTCATTTACACCCATGTTAAAGAAATATGCAACTTCGGGAAAACCACTATTTCTCCACACGGCCTTCAGTGAGGTGGCCATAGGAGCCCTATTGTCTCAAGAAGACGACATGGGGACTGAATGTCCCATCTCCTATCTCAGTCGTCTATTAAGAGATGCAGAGGTGAGATACCCTAAAGTTGAAAGAGCATGCCTATCCTTGGTGCATGATGTTCAGAAGTTTCAACATTATCTACTGGCTAATGATGATCCCATAAAATTTTTACTATCATGACCTACTCTCATATGACGTGCGGCAAAATGGTTACTACATATGTCAGAGTTCGACATATCACGTGTATCACTAAAAGCGATAAAAGGACAGGTAGTCACAGACCTACTTATAGCTTTTCTAGGGGAAGATGATACTGTGACTCATGAAGGCGTACCTGGAGAATTCCTAGACATATCGCTCGCTGAAGAAGAAGCCTGGTTATTGTACTTTGATGGCTCTGCTACCCCAAAAAATAATACAGGAGGAGCCGGCGTCGTACAAGTTTCAATGACCGGTAAAGTTTTCTCACTTTTGTTCAAGCTAGACTACAAATGCACCAACAACGCTGTCGAGTATGAAGCCTTTCTATTGGGACTATCGCTAGCCAAGAAAGCTGGAGCGACACGTCTAGAAATAAGGGGAGACTCAAAGTTACTAGTAAACAAGATGAATGGTGTATATTCTCTCAAGGAAGAAACACTAGCCCCATATAGGGCTGAGGAACCGAAGCTTTTAACTCACTTTGTTGAGGAGACGATCGTACATATAGGGCGCACCAACAACAGACACACTGATTGCTTGGAAACTCTAGCCTCGAAACTACAATTCGAAGACTCGGAGGCAACCCTCACTATGCAAAGACGTACCATTCCCTTGACATGGATGAACAAGCCTGACGAAGAACAAGCCAACGACTGGAGGACTCATATTATCCAAGAGATTAACAATTCGCATAGCCAAGGGAAGGTCAGTCTTAAAGAGTTAAAACATTTCTTTCTATTACATTGAGTATTATATCATAGAAACTCAGATGGATCTCTGTCAAGATGTCTGGGGGATGATGAAGCACAAGGGCGACTTAGTCAGGTACACCGTGAGATGTGCGGTCAAACATTAGTACTAACCTTATATAGACGTCTCCAACGTCTCGGGTATTACTGGCCCACCATAGAGGCTCAATCATGATTGTTGCAAGGATATTACCCTAAATATTAGATCCCTCCGCAGCAGTCAGAAGTACTGACTATACACAATGTTGGGGACTGACGGGAGCCGTATATCAAATACCTTCAAGATAATATTCTACCTTAGGAAAAGCGGAAAGCGGCACGCTTGATCCGAAAGCAAAAAAGATTTTTCTTTCACGAAGGAATACTCTACTAAAGATCTTTGGTGGAGATTTGTTGCGATGTCTGGAAGAAGAAGATATCCAGATTATCCTGAAAGAAGTGCACGAAGGAGAACACCAAGGCAAGAGAAAACTATTTCTCCAAATCCATGAGAAAAATTACTGGCCGACCATGGAGGATGATGCGGCTTCATTTGTTCAGAAATGTCAAACCCACGGCAACCTCATCCACACACCTTGCCTTCCTCGTCACACGGTAAGAAACCCTTGGCCATCCTATAGCTGGGGAAAGGCTCTCATTGGTAAAATCAATCCATCTTCGTCAAAGAAACATGAGTACATACTTACTGTAACAAAATACTTCACCAAATGGGTCGAAGTTGTTCCCCTCAGAAGCACGGCTGGAGCAACAATAGCGTCCTTCATCAAAGAACACACTGTATGCAGATTCGGGATTCCAAAGCACATCGTAACAAACAATTATACTCTATTTGCAAATAAATATGTGCGAAAATTACTCAAAAGTTATGGCATCAAGCAGGTAGTTTCCACGACATATTACCCTCAAGGAAATGGGCAAGCCGAAAGCACCAACAAAACTCTCATCAGAATCCTAAGTCGTACTGTTTATGACCATCCAAGAACATGGCATAAACAGTTGTCTATGGCTTTGTGGGCATGCAGAACTTCTCCGAAGGGTTCTACAGGGACCTCACCATATTCTCTTGTATATGGGGTCGATATAATTCTACCCGCAGAGAATAAACTACCATCATCCAGAATGACAGCAGCAAGCGGAGTTCATTGGATGAGTCTGAAATACCCAATTCTCGAGTAATGGATTTAGGCGTACTCGAATCTATACGAGCCAAAGCAGAAAAATATGCAGAGATTTATCGATAAAGGATTTCCATGGCGTACGACAAGGCAGTGCAACCACGGGTATTTCAAGTAGGGGATTTGGTACTTATGACATCTAAGCATATTCGACAAGATATGTCCGCTCCGAAATTTTCTCCAAGGTGGGAAGGGCCTTGTGTAATCTCCAAGGCCATGTCGAGAGGGTATTACAAGCTGGTTAATATGAATGGAAAAGATGTAGGCACAGTCATTAGTGGTAAATGTTTCAAGGCATATTATGCCTAAAACACTTTCATCATTTCTCTCACAAGTTCAATATAACTCCAAAACATATATTTGAACTTTCAAATTCAACATTCATTTGAAACATCCTTTATTCAAAACTATTTAAAACCCAAAAAAATAAAAGATAACAGGAACATTTCGCTACCTATCCTATGGCCTAAAACAGATCTCTGAGTAAAGGGTAATCGCGATGATGCAATTTTCCCGATCTCTCATCATACTTATCTGAACGAGTCTGAAGATCTCGAGCTATTTCTTCAATTTTAGAGGATTCTTCCTTCAAGTCTTTCCCTTCTGCCAAAGCTACAACATGAGCCTCTCTGTCGCTCTCCATATGTTGACTGAACCAGTTTACGTTGAAACGGAGGCCCTCACAAGTAGTTAACATCTCGTCCCATTTCTGGATTTTCAAGTCTGTAACTATATACGGAGGCGCGTCATCCATCTCAGAAATAACAGGGAGGAGTCCTGCGACTGCTGTTACAAGAATGTGAGTATGAATCTTCACCAGTTCTGTTGTAGTGATATGCACGTACTTCTTCCATATCTTTTTATAGAGATCCACATGATATTTTGGCACAACAAATCCTCCCACTACTTCATACTTCCGGGATGTTGACTCCATTTCTAACTCAAAGGGGAGCCCAGCGTTGGGATAATCATGAACAGGAAGACTCGAGTCAACATTCACAAGAGAAGCCATGGTTTTGGAGAAACTTTTAAAGACGGCTTCAACATTTGCTCTGTTATTCGCTGGTATGAATTCCATGTTTTCCTTAATCCCAACCTATCTAATCTCCATCTCCTGCTACAATCAAACAAGCAACTATACGTTCAAAAAAAAAAGAGGGCGGTTTCAAATAAAAAGGAGGAAAGTTGTTTACCCTTTCCTTGAATCTCCTAGTGCTCATATGTCTCTTTGGTACCTTCTTAATCCGAGAAACCTATAAAAACAACAACCGAATCATGTTTAGGCTTTCACCATAATCATCATATACATATGAAAGCTTTGGAGTGAAGAGAAACTAACTGGAATGGAAATCCAAGTAGTACGCTTGACGCAAGAGCTACCTTGGTTCGAGTTATTACTGTTATCAGACATGTTGCAGTGATGAAGTGATGGTATTCAAAGCTCTAGAGAAGAATGAAAGTGAAAATGGTTAGAGTCATCCGCTTGTTTAAATAGACAAAAGGTGGGAAACCCTAAAATTCAAATAAGTGGAATTTTCTGAAATTTATCCCGAGAAGAATGGATCTGAGCATGACTGCTGACCAAAGCTCCAAGACCGACCGTTGTCAAGAGGGAGATGACAGGCTTCATCCGGTGACCGGATCAGCACGTGCAGGTGCAGCTCATCCACGCCTCTAGCGCAACAATATTTATGGTCGTCCCCCCCTAGCTTTGTTCATATGGACGATAATCTTTGCTCCGCCAAAAACCGCATGTAGTTGCTACCACTAGCGCCTCAGTTGATACCACCATCTAGTGCTTACCACAAAACATTATTGTTCCACGCTACGCGGGGGACTTAATGTTGATGGTGGATTTTTAACAAGGGAGAAAATTGTAATATTGCTTTTTGCCTAGCTGCAGAAACATGAAATAAATATATATAAATCTATGATCAAGCATCATAATTATGAATAATAATCTCATCCCATATTCTGCAAGAAAATCAAGAAGGGATATTCAGCTCCTGGCTAAATAAGCCATGTAGCCCCTTTGCATATATGTGCACTATAGAAATTTCAGAGTTATACTCAACTAAATCCTCGTTATTTCATGTGCACAAATTATTTGTATAAAACAAAATATACTAATTATACAAAATTGCGAACATTCAGAATAGAGGTTATTTCTTACTTGAAAACGCTAATTAGATGCATACCATCTAATTGCAGAGTCGCATCAAGCATTGTCTCAAGTTGCAAACTTCCACAGCTGAATCTCTTGAAAGTGTTCTGTATGCACTGCATAAAAGTTAAGCATATATGCTAACGATTAAATCTCACAATACTGAGAAACCCTAAATACGCCATAGTTATGGTCACGACATTAATGAATGCCAAAGCTAGCGGCATAGGAAATCACCATGGTACTAGCAAGTGCCAGCCTAAGCAAGTCCTAGCCACATTTTCATCACAAATGAGTAACATACACCTGTGCCAAAGGCCAAAAAGGCCAGCAAAGGATAAAAAATCCAAAAAAGGCCAAAAAGTCAGCAAAGCCAACATACTCATGCGCCAAACAGGCCCTAGAGATGCTGGCGCTAGCACTAGTGCTGCTATAGCACTAGCGTTAGCTTTCCCCTCTTCCTACCTTCGTGCATTTTTTTACCCTTGTTGGTGCTAGCATCATCCTCACAAGCTCATAATAGTATTATCTTACTTACATGTTTTGATTCCAAGACTCCACTAATTCCTACGAGAAATCAAATTATATTACATGGGGGGATTATTCATGGGGTTTTGGTCATGTGGTTACAGCAGCATGCGGCGTGGCAACACCCCATGACAAGGAAGTTACAAAGTAGTGGTGACGGTTGGAGTGGTTGAAGAGGTGAAGGAGTAATGATCCAGAAGTTTCCAGAAACTTCCCAAGACAAAGTGAGAGGTTACACCATTTCCCCACAATCTCCATCACTCCATCTTCTCACTACCTCCACTACTTTACAAGGAAAATGTGTGTTACTAATCACTATAAATAGGTTATTTAGCCCATTTCAGAAAGAAAGAACAAGTTGATCATTGTCACAGCTCTGTTATTCTCCATCTCTACACAAAGTTCGACACATAAATTCGTTCAATTTTCTTTTCCTTCATCCCCTAAGATCAACCAATTTTCTCTCCTTGTGACCGAAGCAGGGCGGAACGGATACTATCGTGGTTTAGGATTGCTCTGTACGATTTTGATTTCTGAATCAAAAAAAAGTACTTCTACAGTATATTGTTTTGCCTAGAATCAATGTTTAGGTACTAACAAATGGTATAGTAAGTACGAGTTACTGGAGCAAAATCTACGAAAACTTTTGCACTGACAACGGTAAATCGAATAACCATAATGTACCTGGGTTGTTTTGTCGATTTCAAACTATAAGAAGACAAGTGGAAGAATTTATAGATTTAGTATGGGTTGTCAGTCGATATCGAGTAATGGGGGAAACTAATGCTGAATTTGTAGTGCGAGCTCGAGAAGAATGGCGAAGATGGAAAAAGAAAACTTTTGCCTATGAAGATCATTATGCAATCCTAAAGGATTTTTTGATTGCACGTATGAGATGTTAAAAGGTAGACACATGCTACTCCAGAAAAGACGTTATAAATTTCAATTGAATGTGAAATAAAATTACTAGTTTTATAGATTAGTTCTGATTACATCAATAGTTAATTTATTAATATCAATTTCAGTTACAAATATTAAATAAAACATAACTACTCATTCCCAGACCAGTTCCTCTCATAATAGTCACGGTCCAACAACCTCCCAAATTCTTGAGTTGCTCCTGCAGATTGAGATCCACTACCAGATCCAAGGAAATCACAATGTTGAGTTGGAGATGTGCCAAATTTTATGTGTCTTCAGTAATCTTGATTAAGATCTTGTGGACTGGCACGGAGAGATCCTAATTGTGGAGGTTGCACTGAACGATATGGAGATCTTTGTTGTGTATCTCGCACTCTTTCCCCTTGGGAAGGTGGTGGTGGTCCATAAAGTCCTCCCATATAGGGACTGATGCTCACGGAATCAGTCAATACCCGTAATTGTTGGTTATACATAAGTGTTTTCAACTGATCTCTTAACTTCATTGATTCATATGTTCTACCAATTTTGATCATAAGAGGCCGATATGCCTGTATAAGAATTAGTTCGCTCCATACCTTGCAAGACAATTGGAATTTTCTAACGTTTCCTTGGATATTATAGGTCTCGATCTCCCAACTCAATTCTTGAAAATCGGACCCAATCGATGTGGAACAAGATCTATAAGGTCCTCTTGAAGGGGATGATGAAGAGGAAGCTACTTCCGAAGGATAAACGACTAAACTTGGAACCGGTGGTGCTGGTACTGTTGGTAGAGAAAGCCCGATCTTCGTCTTCTTTTTGGGGAAATATCCACCCCATAGATGTTCATAAATTTTGTATTAATTATTGGCTTTGTAACATTTGAGTACCAGTCGTCGTATTCTTGTTTGCTACAACGGCGGAATACACTATCATACCCTTTCCAACCCCGATCTCGCAGTCTTATGTAGTCCGATCCAAGGACGGTAGATTATGGAGGATTTACTAGGATACCAACTGCACCAACTAACTGTCTAGCACATCTCTCCCAAATAAAATAAACACCAATATATTTGAGTTGACTATAGAGCAAAAGGCGCTAGATTTAAAATTCTTTAATCCTAATGGCTACATCAGAACTCAACTCAATATAATTCTCATACGGGTTCTAAATAACACTTTGTCTTGTCCTAAGATCAATTTGGGTTCTCCACACATGGGTATTATCTCTCTCAAAGGTGTGTTGCTCCCTGTGCCAGTTATTGGCTTCATACTTTACTACAATTAGGAAAAAAAATCTGGTGTAGTTTTTCAGTCTTGGTAGACTAATATTTATACCACCAAATCTGAAGTATACAATATACGATTAGTTTATGTTGGAATAAATATTCGTAAACTTATAAAAAATCTAAATGAATTTATTATCATATTTAGCTCAAGGACTCCCTATACACTTCTATGTTTGACCCACCAAGCATGCGACATTGAGACAAATGTACAACTCGGCTAATATAACGGAAACCCAATCATAATCGACAGCCTTTTCCATGTCATGCAACGCCTCTAGTCATCCCACTTGAACAGAACTTTTTGATTTGGAGAAAAAACACACACCAAGTATCCATAAAATAAAGACCTTGGCAATTTGTGTATCGTTGTCAGGGTCTGGATTTTTTGGATTAATATTACCATATTATTTTTTGACTACAAATGCCTTTAAACAGGCATTAAAAAATCCAGCACTTCTAAGATTCGAATGGTTGGTTACGTTAAAGTACGACGAAAGTGCTTTTTAATTTATATCGGTTTTCTTCCATCCAACATTGTTGGTCAAATGGAATATTATCTCCCAGAACGCAAGGTATCCCAAGCAGGAAATACAAATCTAATGGTGTTACTCCTTAACAACATTAACATTGTTAATTTCATATATGAGTCATATTGATTGCATAAAAATTATAAATCAAAATATATGACATACCTATTTCGAAGTCGCCAAAATAAAACATGTGTACCAATATTCCAATAAGATAGACGGAAATTGGTCGAACGTTTCTTTGCCTTCACATGGTACTAAGTCCTCCAAGGAAATCTATTGACAAGAATCTTAGGACCATCAGTAAGTTTTTCATAAACTTCTTTAACTTCAAACCAAGAACCTCTTGGTTTTTGATGCTTAGCATCTCGCTTTGTTCTTGAAGATACATGACCTTCAGTCGTGGATGTTTTTCGACTACAAAATACTTTCAGATTGTTCTCTTCATCCAAATTTTCTTGTTGAGTCGGTAGAGGTTGACTATACGTATCTTGATCGACTAATATTTTGAGATTGAGACATAGTAGTTAAATTATTATTTTTGAGAGTATGAATTATAATAAAATGAGTTTTTTATGGAATAAAGTAGATAGTAGAGAAGATTGATTTTGGTGTGAGTAGAGAAGAATGATTTTGAGTTGTATTTATAGGGGTGGATTATTAAAGCCGTTGGATTAGACCGTTGGCGAGCCAACCTGAGCCGCTCGACTCAAGTTGAACTGAGCCTCGTCTTAACCTGGACCGTACAGTGCAGTTTAACTTGATCAGTTCTGTTTACTTCATTTAGCCAATTCCCCACTGCCCAAAATTTAATTTTCCTATCCACCTGGCTTTGCAAATTGGGAGATATACCCATCCCTACTGAGATTGCTTTAAGTGTATCCATTGGAGTGGAAGTATCTCTTCTCTTAATCGAGTTACATCCAACTGATGAAAACAAAGATATCTATTCTAAGCATGAATGAACTCTACCATTTATCAAGACAACAAATTAGTCAGACTAGTCAGATTAGTAGGGAAAATGTTAGAGTGAGCAATTCCAGTGGGGTGGGTATATTGGCTAATTTTCCAATTATCCCCCCACAGTAGGATGGGCAAACCTAAAAATTGGCCTGGTAATTGGGTATTTATGGGGGTTTGCACATCGCAGCTCAAGTTGAGCCGAGGGAAATAATTTTTATTTTTAAGTTGGTTAAGTTGGTTAAGTTAGTTATTTTAATTTATTTTATAATGTATATATTGATTTTAGAATAGAAAACCGGTCCTACTTAACAACAAAATTATTTGTTTATATAAAAAACGGATCCCACTAATTAAAATAAATATTTGTTTATACAAAAACTGGATCCACTAGTTAAATTTGCCAATTCCCCACTGTTGAGAATTGAGTTTGCCTAGCCACATGGAAATGTATATTTGCTAATATACCAATTAGGGATGTCAATGAGTACCCATTACCCGGAACCGGAACCGGGTGAATTGGGTCCGGGTCCTAAAATTGGACCCATTAGCAACTTAGGACCCGACAGGTATTACTTGATTGGAACCGAAATCTTAATAGGTCCTAACGGGTATTACCCGGCGGATATCCGAATATTTGTCATTTTTTTGTTAATTTTACCTGAAATTCAAAGACTTCGTATAGTTTTGCTTGAAATTTTTTTCCCTTTTCATTTTTTTCTTAAATTTAATCTTTAATTAGAACATTTACATACATATAACAGTAACTTTATATGAAAAATTATTCGTTTCATGCTAATATAAAGAATTTCAAAAAAACTATAGTTGATTTTAGAAGATCCGTTAAGTACCCGGACCTGACGGATATTTAAGTTTTTATTCGGGTCCGGTTCCGAATCTACTAAATTAGGGTCCAGGTCCAGTGGTACCCGGAAAGACCCAGATCCATTGATAACCCTAATATCAATGCCCACTATCTTTGCTCTTGATAGTATATTTTAACAATTAACAAACAGAGTGGTGTATTTATAAATAAATGGTCAAAATTTTCATCGGTTGACTTCATAAAAGCTAAAATATGAAGAAATGGATAAAAGATCTAATTTTTAGGGCAATCAATGACGCAAAACCAACCCAAAAACCTAAGCCAAACAGAAAAACATGGCATATTCCACCAACCAAATAAAAATAGCTCAACTGCAGAGGATAAGAACACAAAAACGAATCAAAATTTATATTTCAAAGTAATTATGTACATACATATTGACTTTGAAAGGAAACTGATGTAAAAATCCTATAGGTGTACTTTTATTATACCTAATTAGATTTGTGACCTACGCATCGGGTATATTTAATTTTTCATCACTGTTATTTTAATTTTTGATTTGGTGTGGCGGGGTTACATCGTGATGAAACGGTTATGTTTACATTTTTTTTTTTGGTTTCCTAACATAATCACGGTTTCTGAATATGGTAGATTTAATACTAATAATTCTAAATTGAATTTGGTTTTAATGTAGATCGTCAATTTACGGTGTTGTCCATCCACTGTAGGTGACGTTGACCCGGTACAATTCAATATTGGGTGTAAACGAAGTGTATTAATTTTAAAACAAAAGAGCCAATAGGAAACTGAGTTTCTTTAACCCCTAAATATTTGCACCAATCAAATTATACCAAGTATCCTTACCTCTCATTTCACAAAAGCCACAAAACTCTTATTTCAGCTAATAAAAAGCGAAGATTCCCTCACCGTTTAACGTGGGAGATTTATTTGTCAAGACATTTAAATTTGTAAATAACAAACTAGTAAATTTTGAAATGCAGTTTGTTTTGAAAATAACCCTGCGGAACAGAAATAATGAAAGAAGAAAGATGGAATACAATGTACTGTCGTCAGATCAAATGTAACAATTGAATGGGTAATCAGGAAAAGTTTGAAATATTGATTTTTTTTTATCGTGACGACCGATAACGATTATACGTACGTATATTATGCATTATGAAGTAACTATCTGATGATATATAGTTTAGTAAATGAAATGGAGATTGACATGCAGCATCAGCAGCAAGTAACGCAACACTAAAGAATCATCAAATGAGTTTTGCAAAGACAGACCAACAGTGTTCTGTTGGCAGTATGCCCACCTCCATTAACAAGAAGAAAAAGAAATTAAGCTGTGGAGGTGGACAGAATGCCAAAAGTTTCTGTTGGAAACTCTTTGATATACCCATATGATCATGTAACTTAAGCCTCGGCCCTGTGTTTTTCTCTTTAAACACAGCAGAAGAGGACTTATTTATAGGAGGAACGGACAATTATAACTTTAAAATAAGGAGAGGATCTAGGCTAATCTAGCTAGCGGGCGTAATGAGAGAAACAGACAATCCAGTGAATAAATAGGGACAGATGGGAAAATTTAAGAGGTAATATTGAATTAGCAGCTACCTGTGGCTATATCAACCTCGTTACTAATGATGCGAATGTTAGACTTTTTCCATATGGTCTAAAATTAAGGGAAAAAGAACGTGATCCATTTAGTGGGAAGTTGCAACTGATCAAGGTTATTCCCCATGATTCTCTCCCGTTTTAGAAAGCCACTCACTACATCCTATCATGCCAACTACTCTATGATGGCTAGAGTTAGTAAAAAGAAGTGATAGCAAAAATCAGAAAATAAGGTCACCAAATTCACTCTTATAACTCTAATACACCATCTAAAAGTGAGAAAGAGAGTTTGGAACCAAAGTTAAGTAGTCAAGTGATTAATTGAAGCATACTCAAAGACGGTTTAAGTTTTCAAATTGCAATGGTTGGAGGTACACAAAATCAATCTCTTTTTATTGCTTCCGCTTTAATTATTGTATATTCATATATGATTAGAATATACATGAAGATACATATAGGTTTACATTTGGTATCAGAGCCTGTAATCACCTCTGCCTTGCTTGAAAATTACGGCATGATTAGTCATTACGGTATGCAAAGAATATTCAAATGAGTAGAGACATGAAATCTGTGAACTTGGGAGAAGTGAATTAATAAAATTCATTCCTGAAGTACTCAGATAAGACAGTACTACTTGGAAATAATAATTTTCTTCCATGTGCTCCTGATAATTTGAAAAGGCAGACAACCAACTTCATGGTCATACTGATCTAACTCATTGACGGGTGGTTAATATGATTCTAGGGTGACTATTGAGGTTTACACACGTAGATTGTTACATACCATCGGGCTTGCAATTAAAATTGTCATAAAAGAGTCAAATGTAGTGAAGAAGAATCAATCAACTTCAGACTTAAAAGACATCTTCTACACAGGGCAATTAGCAAGTGGGTCCTATAACCCTGCACGTCACTATGTGCAAGCATTAGTTCCACCTGATCCATGTAGGGAATAGAAATCTACACAAACATTAGGGAAAAGGTGGACTTATACCAGAACGTTCCACCCACTATGATAACTGTAGCCCTAGAAGAGCCCAACCATATGGCCGAGGGTCTTGCTATAGCAGAAGGTTTAAGAGTCTTTAGATGGTCAGAAATAAGGTAGAGAATAGTTCATGGGAAGTCTCTAGTTATTATTGTGTAGATTTTTTTGATGAGACGTATATTAAAAAAATAATCCCATGAGATACCAGCTCAGGCGCTTAAGTTTTGTGTTCATTTAGCAAATAGCTTGCCAAGCAAAAGCGCCTAATTTTATGTTCATTAGGATTGTACATGAAAAAAGATTAAAGAAATATGTCAAGTGATTTAATAATTTTAGTAATTAGAGAGTAGCCACAGCATCTCTAGTTATTTAAAATTTTCTTAAGAAATCACATGTGGAAACTAGACATAAATTTGTAATTAATCATATGTAATATAATGAAATATGCCCACAGGAAAATTTAATATATTTGTATGATTAATTGGGGTGAAATATTGAATTATGTTCTTTGATCTACCCACATGAATTAAGGAATGAATATGGTTTAATAGTTTCATCATGTAGTTATGGATCTAATTTGAGTAGGACTTTAGCCCACAGGAAAGTTTTATGTCACTAGATTCATATTTTTATGCATGACTTGCATAGGTAAATCATGATTAAGTTTAAGTCTCAATTTTTTGTTTATAAGCATGTATATATTTTTCTTTGCAGCAATTTTAACTGGGAACATTTCTGATGTCAATAGTGACATTCCTGAATTAAAGGGTGATAATTTTCTAACGTTTTTTTATGAATCTAATATGGTTAATATTAATCATAATACATGGTGGTTTGACTCTGGTACTACAATCCATGTTTAGAATACATTGTAAGGTATGAAAAACCTAAGGCAACCAATGGGAAGTGAACATTACATCTATTCAGGTAGTCAAATGAGTTCACATGTGGAAGCTGTTGGGACATGCAGTTTAATTTTAAGTAGTGGTTTTAATTTGCATTTAGATAAGACATTTGATGTACCAGGTTTCACTAGAAACTTGATTTCAGTTTCAAGACTTGTACCTTTAGGAATTTCCTTTAATTTTTCGGATTCTGGTTTTAGTATTCTCAAAAATTCTGAAGTTATTGGTTATGGTATTTTGTCTGATGGTTTATATCGTCTTTATTTGCAAAATGATATCACTCATAGTTCTATGCATGTTAATACTGGGTTAAAAAATATGTATTATGAATGAGGACTCCTCAATTTTGTGGCACCGGAGATTGGGACATATCTCCATTGAGAGAGTTAAGAGATTGGTAAAGGATGGGGTACTTGGTACATTGGACTTTACTGATTTTGATACGTGTGTTGGTTGCATTAAGGGAAAGCAAACTAACAAACACAAAATTGGTGCCAAAAGAAGTTCAAACCTATTAGAGATCATACACACAAATATTTATTGTCCAGACGCGAACGCTAATGATCCGAAATACTTTATCACTTTCATAGATGATTATTCACGATATATGTATCTTTACTTACTTCGTTCCAAAGACGAAGCTTTGGATGCCTTTAAATTGTTTAAGGTTGAAGTAGAGAAACAATGTGGTAAGCACATTAAGATTGTGAGATCATATAGATGTGGAGAGTATTATGGTAGATACACCAAGAACGGACAAGCACCAGGTCTATTTGCAAGATTTCTTCAAGAGCATGGGATTGTTGCCCAATACACTATGCCTGGTTCTCCGGACCAGAATGGTGTAGCACAAAGAAGAAATCGAACTTTAATGGACATGGTGAGAAGTATGAGAAGTAATGTTAAACTTCCATCATTTTTATGGGTAGAAGCTCTTAAGACGGCAGCGTACATATTAAACCGGGTTTCTTCTAAGGTCGTCTCAAAGATGCCTTTTGAGTTATTCAAAGGATGGAAACCGAGTTTGCAACATGTACGCATCTGGGGATGCCCGTCTGAAGTGAGAGTGTACAACCCACAGGAGAAGAAGCTAGACCCAAGGACTATTAGTGGGAATTTCATTGGATATGCTGAAAGGTATAAGGGTTATAGATTCTATTGTCCGTCTCATAGCACTAGAATTGTGGAATCGAGAAATGCTAAATTTCCTGAGAATGACTTGATTAGTGGGAGTGATCAATTTTAGGATATTGTTCCTGAAAAAGATAATGATCAAATTCCACCTACTGTTTCAAGTGACAAGTTGATTATCATTTACGCACCTCAAGCTAAATTACGTTTTAGACAACCAACCATTGAGGTTCCACAAGTTGACAACAATCTAATAGATCGTGATGGTAATGAGGAATAAACTGTTCATCGAGAGGATGAACAAGTTCCATTGAGGAGATCTAATAGAGCAAGGAAATCAACTATTTCTAGTGACTATTTAGTGTATCTGCAAGATTCATATTGTAATATTGGAGCCGATAATAATCCTATATCATTTTCACAAGCCATAAATTCTACAAATTCAGACTTATGGATGAATGGAATGAATGATGAGATGAACTCTATGGCATCCAACGGAGTTTGGGATCTCGTCGAGTTGCCCAATGGTGTAAAAGCCAATGGATGCAAGTGGGTCTTTAAAACAAAGAAAGACTCGCATGGCAACATCGAGAGACATAAGGCTAGAGTCGTTGCCAAAGGGTTCACTCAAAGGGAGGAATCGATTACACAGAGTCTTTCTCTCCTGTATCAAAGAAAGGTTCTTTCCGATTGGTGATGGCATTAGTAGCTCATTTTGATTTCGAGCTACATCAGATGGATGTGAAAAAGGCATTTCTCAATGGTGATTTAGAGGAAGAGGTTTACATGGAACAACCTGAAGATTCTTCTCTAAAGAGGGTGAGCATTTGGTTTGTAAGCTTAATAAATCCATATATGGGTTGAAACAAACTTCTCAACAATGGTATATGAAATTCCATCAAGTTATTACTTCAATTTGGATTCGAAGAAAATGCTATGGATCAATGTATATACCTTAAGGTCATTGGGAGCAAGATTTTTTTTCCTTGTGTTGTATGTGGATGATGTTTTGCTCGCAACCAATGATAAAGGATTATTATATGAGGTGAAACAATTTCTTTCAAGTAACTTTGATATGAAAGATATGGGTGAGGCGTCTTATGTCACTGGCATAAAGAATCCATAGAGATATATCTCGAGGCATTTTAGGTTTGTCTCAAGAATCCTATATCAACAAAGTCTTAGAAAGATTTGGTATGAAAGATTGTTCACCAAGTGTAGCACCCATTGTAAAAGGTGATCGGTTCAGTTTGGACCAATGCCCCAGGAATGATATTGAAAGGGAACAAATGAAAAATGTTCCATATGCTTCAGTTGTTGGTGGCATTATGTATGCTCAGGTCTGTACTAGAACCGACATTTCATATGCCGTTGGAGTATTAGGAAGATATCAGAGTAATCCAGGCATCGACCACTGGAAGGCTGCGAAGAAAGTGTTGAGGTACCTTAAGGGTACTAAGGATTACATGCTTATGTATAGACGGACAAATAGTCTTGAAGTGGTAGGCTACTCCGATACTGACTTTGGTGGCTGCAATGATTCGCGTAAGTCCACATCAAATATGTGTTCATGCTAGCTGATGGGTCAATATCCTGGAGGAGTGCCAAGCAGACCTTGACGGCCACTTCTACAATGGAGGCTGAGTTTGTTTCTTGTTTTTAGGCTACCTCACATGGTGTATGGCTGAAAGGCTTCATATCTAGGCTAAGAGTTGTTGACTCTGCCAACCAATAAGAATGTATTATGACAATTCAGCTGCTGTCTTCATGGCTAAGAATAATAAGAGTGGAAGTCGAAGTAAACACATCGACATAAAGTATCTAGCCGTAAAAGAACGTGTGCAGGAAAAGAAAGTGATCATTGAACAAATTAGCACTGAATTGATGATACTTGATCCCTTGACTAAAGGCATGCATGTTAAAGGATTCAAGGATCATGTAGTAAGGATGGGACTTGGTCCCATTATGTAGTAAATTATTTATGTTTTTTTCTGAAACTTTCATTTAGTTGGATTATTTCTCATTTGGAATTATGTACGTACTTACTTTAGTTATCTAGTTGAGAAATATCATTATAGTTTGACCTAGAGTAAACATATGGTTTACTCATTAAGTTAAGTATGAGTGGTGAAAGACTAAATATATTGTGATACATGGAAGATTAATTCTTGCTCTTAAAAGAGGATTAGTCGCCATTGATCCGTATATGGAGTCTTTCGTGAAATGGATCAAGTGGGAGAATGTTAGACTTTTTCCATATGGCCTAAAATTAAGGGAAAAAGAATGTGATCCATTTAGTGGGAAGTTTTAACTGATCAAGGTAACTCCCATGATTCTCTCCCATTTTAGAAAACCACCCACTACATCCTATCATGCCAACTACTCTATGATGACTAGAGTTAGTAAAAAAAAAGTGATAGAAAAAATCAAAAAATATGGTCACCAAATTCACTCTCATAACTTTAATACACCATATAAAAGTGAGAAGGAGAGTTTGGAACCAAAGTTAAATAATCAAGTGATTAATTGGAGCATACTCAAAGACGGTTTAAGCTTTCAAATTGCAATGGCTGGAGGTAACAAAATCAATCTCTTTTTATTGCTTGTGCTTTAATTGTTGTATATTCATATATGATTAGAATATACATGAAGATACATATAGGTTTACAACGAACTCTACACTCTATAGACCAGATCACCGCATTAAGAGCAGAAGAGGGAGGATTGAAAACAAGATCTAATTCCTGTTGGAGGTCTTTTTTATCATCAAAAAAATACAAGAATTTTCATTAATTCTCGATTAGTACTGATTCGTGGGAGCCAAAAACAATACGCAAAGTGGGCCTGCACTATGAACAAGTTGTGTTACCTTCCCGTTTGGGATAAATGAGGTTCTACCGAGAAACCATAGATTTTTTAGTTTTTTCCATTGATTACTGGTTGAGCCGGTAAACTAATTGATACCTTGCTTCAACGCCCCTATTGGAAATGATTGAATTGATCAGATCGCTTCAATCGCCTCGTCCATCTTTCTATATTCAATTCTTTAGCAGCTACCTCTGACCACTTTCTTCCTCATTGATCTGAGACACTAAGATGGTTTATTTTTCTTGGAAGAATACGTTTATATATATTCCCTTTATTTCTTATAAATTGAACTATTCGTTTTAAAATTTTAAAATTTTATTTCCTAAGAATTAAGTTATTTCATCAAACAAATCCATATTTCTAAAATTATTCTTTTAATTAATTACTATATTGATAGGATTTTTTTTTTGAACAAATAAACCTTTTCATTAATAGAAGTTTAAGGTTACATTGGGTTCAAAACGAAAATTGGAGAATAGAAAGTCACAAGAACATGCCATCCAAATACAACACCGACAAATCCGACAAGAGAAAGAGAAGGATGAACAGAACATGACAGATACAAGCATGAATAAGAACCGATAAAATAAGGGGAATAATGGTTTTTCTCGGAATTAAATTCCAACCATTTTGTTTGTTTTTCTTCTTCATAAAGAAATGCTCCTAAAAATGAAGTGATTTGCTCATATTTCTTAAAACTTGTGATGAAGATTCTGTCGTCAAAATCATCTTTGATGAAGATTCCGATGAAGATCTCATCGCCGGATAATTTAAAGATGAAGATTCCGGTGAAGATTCTGTCGCCGAAGATAAAAAAGATGAAGATTTCGTCAATGGAGAGCATCACTAGTGATCCTAAAACCCATAGTAACTGAGAGCGACCATTAAACCCGAGATAAACCTCTCTATTAGAGGAGATAAAACCACCATAAAGGTATACAAAACTTACCAAATAGTAAGAGATAGATATAAAAAAAAACTAGCTAAAACAAAAAACTACTTAAAAACAAAGAAGTGAGCTGAAAATCCCACTCAAATTTGGCCCGAAACGGACCAGGACTGAGCAGGTGAGACTTACCGGTGAAAAAGGTTTTTTTGTTGTTGAGAGGAATAAGAGGGGAGAGGTATTGCTTAAACTTTATCAATCTTAATAGATAAAGTTCATAAATGTCCATAACATAATTTAAGAAATATATTATTTTTAAATTTTTACTATTTTACTATCCTAAAGGTCTAAATATAAAAATATTTAAAAATAAATCATTTTCTTTTTGTTTTAAGAACTGCGTAAACTTAAAATAGCTCGGATTATGAGGAATATAAAGAGGATATTTAATTTTATTATAAACATAAAGTGTATCAAATCTTAGTGCTTATCAAGCACTTGTATTATTTTATCTTACTAGTTTCTGCAGCGATCATCCATATATATATATATACTATCATGCATATTCATATCTCATTAACCGTTTTGGAAATGTGATCATGACATCCGGCGCTAGCATCTAAGTATAGCCCTGTAGGTAGCGTGTTTGTGAGTAATAAGCTTTAAGTCCTCATTGTCCAGACTCCAGACCCATTAACGTTTTCTTGTCTACGTACGCAATTGATAGATAAATCCAAAATACAGATCAAGCTTCACCATTAAGGCATTAACTACAGTCAACACATCCAGTAGCAAGCTAGCTGAAGCTCATCATGAGGTCTTAGCTCATAGATTCAGCTAGTAATCGGTTTCATTCATTTATGCATGCAAAACCACGATATATAGGAATCATATAACTATATATAAAGGTGGGGTGTTGTGTTATAAGTGTGAATATATAATTTTGTTTCTAGAAAAGTGGCATGCATGGTCGATATAGTCGATGTTGTTTTTGTCATCATCATAGTAAGATGCTTTCTGTCTTTTCTTTTTCTTTCTGTTCTGTAAAATGTTAAAACGTTCACTTTAACCTATTTGTATGGTTGAAACACCGGAACTACTTACTTTGAATTTGTAGCTAGAGCTGATCATTTCATTGCACAAGCACAGCTGATTCATATTAAAATATCTATTTAGCGCGTGTCTAAGATTTAGTTATTTGTAGCTAGGATTTGATTGCATTCCCTTGATGTGTATTTATTTACTCTATTTTGCTTAGAGAAAAAAAAAAAGAATGATCAAATAACTTTAGGAGTTAATTAAAGAAAAGAACCAAGTATAAGATGTTAACTTTGGGCGAAATAGAGAAGTTGGAATTAACGTTTAATTTATTTTTCGTTGGGCTTTGGACGTTCTAGTCCAGTCCTTCTAAACCTAAAACTATCTAGTCTAAATTTATAAACACAGTTACGGTTTAGTCTAAATTTAGACGATTTATTCCAAAGCCGCGTTATGAGACCAAATCAGTTTTTTAATATTACCTAAAATAACCTTCCATCGTTATCATATTTAATTTTAAAAAATCATAAATTTTCGGATCGGGAGGAAGAAAGAAAGAGCTGATTTGTTGGAGAGTTTTTTTCTTCGAGGTGACAATTAGGTAGTTGTTTGATCTATTTTTGGCTGATTCTTACAAGTTAGTATATTATCTTTGATTTTTTATCTTTTTTTTTTTCAATCTTTCTTTAATTTGTTTCTGTTTGATTTTGATTTTTGATGATCGATTTTTGATTCCTTGTTGCATGTTTTAATTTGTTGTTTTGATATCTATTTTCGTTATTGATTTTATTACTTGAGGTTTTTTATTTTCGTAGATTTTTGATTTTTCACTGTTTTGATGTTTAATTTTTGAACGATCTTTCTATTTTTGATATTTCTTGTTTTTAATTTCTTTGTTTCATGTTTTGATCTCATTTTTTGTTATACATTTTGGTCAATTTTTGTTTTTGATTTTCGTAGAATTTTGATTTCATAGAATAACTATTTGAGAGCGATCTTGATATGTTATGTTTTTCTGATTTTTCATCTTTTCCAGATCCATGTTTTTGTTTGATTTCTTCTTTTGTTGATTAACTTTTGTTCCAGGTTGTAAGAAAGATCTTTTTGTTTTAGTTTATCTTGGATGTGTCGTTGATAGGTGCATTATTTGTATTATTTGGATACTCTAATTCATTGATTTTTTGTTAGTTTTCATATTATTATTATTTGATTCTGTTTGTTTATGAGTTTCTTAGGGGTTTTGAAGTGTATTCAACTAAAGAAGAAGAAAGGAGTTCATTACGACACGAAATGAACAAGGAAGTTAAGTTCTGTCAATAGAGAAGGCCCAAAGACCAAATTTAAATCATTCAAATCCAGAATTTCTTAATACCATTTTGAATATAACGAGAAGACGAAGCCAACGCAAAAAGAATGAGGTCATTTGGAGTTCGTATGAGGAAGTTATGAGCAAAACAGCCGAAAAAAAATAGTGAAACACTCAGCAAAATAATTGGGAGATAACAAGGGAGATTTATCTACCGATTATAGGCAGTTTCAGGTACAGAAAAACTTCGTTATTGAGCTCTAAAAATCGGTAGATAACACAAAATCGAGTCTATCGATTATGGCAAGTTGTTACCGATTATGACAAGTTTTGGACATAGGAAAGTCATATTTTGAGCTCTTACAATCAGTAGATAAGGAGGGTGTCGTGACTACCGATTATGACTCGACAGGAGCCACTTCTGTGAAGAATCAAGTGGTAAAGTCTTTATCCCACGGCCGTAGTAGTTTCATCATTTTATTTATTTTTTTAGTTTATATTTTGAAGTCATAAAAAAAAAAAGCTTATCATTGCTTTAGTTTATATTTGTTTTTGTATTCAATCAATAAGGCCGTGGGGAATAAGAAACCTATAAAGAAGTTTCAAACAACAAAGAATTGAGGAAAAGAGTTACAAATTGTCAAGGTTCTATGAAGTTCAAAAGTTCATCATCAACAGTTGAAGACCGAAGACGTTTCTATTTGATGTTGTGAGAGTGGTGCTGATTGCCGATCGGGTGAGAAGGTAAGTAAGCATTCTCATCCTCGCGTAGTGGTTGATTTCCTTTATTAGAGGTCACTAGAAAAAAAAGGGGGGGTTCTTTTTCGTCCCACGTTCTATGGGATAACATCTTCATATGATTCGGAAGGTTACCTTTCCTTCCTACCATTCAATGTGTGCAGGATTTCTATCTTCACTCTTGCATGCACATTTATGAAAACCATAAAGTGCGTCTTTTGAGTGTCAAATTCATAATATCTTGTTGGTGAGGTAGAAACATTTGTCGCTCTCGAACTTGGATTCTTTCATATGGTGGTTTTCTCCTAACTCAAGGGTTAAGGATGAGAATAATGTTTGTTATACATCTAACTTAGTATTGTTAGTGTGCATAAACTTTATGTCTTCGTAGCTCTTTGGATGCATGTGCTCTGGAATGTTTTGAAGTTGGAAATTATGTTTTATGGGTATACCTCTTGTAAACTCTCACGAGACTATAACTCACCCACTAGGGACACCTAGGGGTTTAAAGGCTTGTTACACATGCTAAGTGTAACCGTATCCTCAACGAAAATGAAGTTGTTGTAGTTTAGGTTAGTTTAGATTTTTAGTTTGCTCGATGACTAGAAAAAGGCAAGTGTGGGGGAATTTGATAGGTGCATTATTTGCATTATTTAGATACTCTAATTCATTGATTTCTTGTTAGTTTTCTATCATTATTCTTTGATTTTTTTTTATGAGTTTCTTAGGAGTTTTGAAGTGTATTCAACTAAAGAAGAAGAAAGGAGTTCATTACGACACGAAATGAACAAGGAAGTTAATCTCTTCCAATGGAGAAGGGCCAAAGAACAAATTCAACTCATTCAAATCCAGGATTTTTTAATACCATTTTGAAGAGAACTAGAAGACGAATCCAACGCAAAAAGAATGAGGTCATTCGGAGTTCGTATGAGGAAGTTATGACCAAAACAGCCGAAAGAAAATAGTGAAACACTCAGCAAAATAATTGGGAGATAACAAGGGAGATTTATCTACCGATTATAGGCAGTTTCAGGTACAGAAAAACTTCGTTATTGAGCTCTAAAAATTGGTAGATAACACGAAAATCGAGTCTATCGATTATGGCAAGTTGTCTACCGATTATGGCAAGTTTTGGACATAGGAAAGTCATATTTTGAGCTCTTACAATCAGTAGATAAGGAGGGTGTCGTGACTACCGATTATGACTCTACAGGGGCCACTTCTAAGACACATTTTTGAATTCTAAATCAAGGTATCATGGACCCATTAGGACTCTAACACCTAGATATGATGAAGACTATATAAGAAGACTTCCATAACCCTAAGGAAAAACTTTTTACACTTGAAAAACACAAGGAGAACAAGAAGCTAGGGTCTGGAGTTGCGATTGAACATCACGATTTCTAGGGTTTGCTTTACTTGTTTTCTTAATTATTTTCCATGAATTTTGAGAAACCCATGATGAACTAAACCTTTCTTATTGGTTAGAGATGTAGTCCTCAGTTGGAAAACATGTTTATTAATTGAAGTATTCATTCTCATATGTTCATAATCTCTTCAATATCGTTATGTTCTACCGTTTATAACGCCTTCTATGATGGATTGCTTGTTTGTTTAAGTCGCGAATTAGATGAGCATGCATTGACATCTATAGCTAAACTAGGTTTTGAGATCCGAAATTGTCAAAAGATCCTTGTTACAAGTAGCATAACGTAGTTGTTAATGACAGGATGTTACCATGCAATTATGTGTAGAAGCGTGACCTAGGTTAAATAAGTGTGGCTCTTGCGCCGGATTGCTTAGAATAACCTCAACTCACAAATACCATTTCTTTCATTGGGTTAAACTGGAGTGGCTCTTGCGCCAAGTTATTCGTTGAAAATGATTCAAGGAGTGGCTCTTGCGCCTTTGATGATAATATGAGTTTTGTCGGAGTAAGCCTGTGATAGGATGCTTTAGGGTTATTGATATTGAGAGTGCATGAATGTTGAGTAAGATTTAGTTGATAACATGTTGGAAGATGGAAGATGAACTCTCCAACCAATGTTCTTTATCTCTGATATTCGTTTTAATCTGTTTGTTTTAGTATAATTTAGTTATAATCACAACCAAAACCCCCCTGTTTATATAAGTAATTGAAAGTAATAAGCAATCACCCTCCTCTCTGTGGGAACGAACTTGTTCTGATTACTATATTCTAATCTATATTAGTGAAGTAAGAACTTGAATTATTTTTGCTTGGCTGACAACCGACTAGTCGTTTATTGTACACTATTTTTGTTTTTATTTATGTAGGATGTGTACTTTAATGTACATTATATGTGTTTTTATATTCTTGATGAACCAGCGTTTATATATAGATGTAGGAGGCTTTGTTTGGGAAGTAAGAAGCCCCTTTGACATCTCTTGATCTGCAAAGAGTTCTCGAGAAAAAGGAACGAATTTATTTTGTAGAATTCCCAAGAATTGCTTCGATTTTTTCCGGAAGCAGATGATTATTCATATGCTTCTCACGTTCCGTGAATAGCCGGGACATTGAGGAATATCCAGAAAGGCATTTCGGGAATCGGTCTGATTTTCTCTCTGTTCGTTCTGTTTGAAGAAAGGAAGGATCCCAAAGAGTGGATATTTCTTTTAGTTGTTGAATCTCTCTTTGACTGATCAATGTGTGATATTCCGAATCCTCATTACTAATCGAATCGAAAGGGTCTCTGGAGTTCTTAATTTCCTGGCGTGGATATTGGCAGGAATTGATTGAAACTTTAGCATGGATCTTCAGCTTATCTAGGATGTGTGCTTTAATATACATTGTATCTGTTTTTTGCAATCTTCATTTTATCTAAGGATGTGTACTTTAATGTACATTGTATGTGTTTTTGCAATCTTCAGCTTATCTAAGGATGCGTACTTTAAAATACATTGTATGTGTTTTTTGCAATCTTCAGTTTATATATGATGTGTACTTTAATTTACATTGTTTTTATATATGTTTTTGTACTATGCAGGGTATCAAGAATGTCTGGTCAGGTTGTTTATGTTGTTTTGTATTATGGTGAGCATTCAGTCCTTTTTCGTGTTAGTATGCAAAGCACTTTGGATGAGTTGAATCGTTTTGCATGTATGCAATGGAAGGCTTTGTCACCTGTTGGTATAATTTTGAGTTATATGGACAATGATTCCAAAGTATTTATTCTTGGTGATATACTTCTTCAAGCTTTAGTGGCTCTTACGTGTCCCAATAACAATGAAGATTTTTATTTGCTTGTAGATATTCTTGAAAAGGGTGGTTCAAGTTCTAAATATGGTTTTAATTCTCATTCATCGAGTCATACCGTAAAGTCTCATGTAACTATAAGCTCTCCCGTTACTCCTAAGCTTGTTCGAGTGGTAGATAATGATGCGACAAGCTTAAACCTCTTGTTTGTGATGAATGGTTGAATATTTTTGACAAGATAAGTAAAGAATTTATTGGTGGTGTTTGTGCGGTTAGAGTTGTTGTTCGGAAGTACTGCCTAGTAACTGGTTACAAAGGTTGGGATTCTAAAGAATGATGTTACTCATTTTACTACAAAGTGTGAGAAAGTTGGTTGTTTATGGAGGGTCCACTTTCTCCATGTCAATGGCGACAAATCTTATTTTTCCCTTGAAAGATGCTAATATCTTTCACAGGTCAGTGGTGTGCATACTTATGCACATTCTTTATTTTTGTTTATGTGTACATTGTGGTGCACATTACTTATTTCTCTGTTCAGTGTTTTTTTTTATCGTAGTGTTCATGATGGTGTACATAATGGTGCACCTTAAGTATATTTTTGTATGTGTACATTGTGGTGCACCTTACTTGTTAGTTTTTTTTTTTGCAGTTGTGGTGTTGGTTTGAGGTTGAAGAGTCCATCGGTAACAATTAAGTTAGTCAAGCATCTGATAGAAGACTATGTAAATGGAGATCCTAGTTTAAAACCTAACCAGAATATTTCAATTTTTAAGAAGGTTTATGGTTCCAACATTAAGTACCACCATGCTCATAAAGGGAGAGAATCAGTTTTTCAACAAGACTTTGAAGATGACGAGAAGTCATATACTGATTTACACTGGTATGTTGAAGTTGATATGAAAACCAATCCTCTTATATATGTGGAATTTCAGTTTGATGAGAAATCGAGACGATTTGAGAGGCTCTTCATATGTTTTGGTGCTTGTAAGCAGAGCTATAAGTATCTTAGGCCTATGATATACTTGGATGCTACTTTCCTCACTGGTAGATACATAGGTGGGTTAATAGCTGCAACATGTCTCAATGGGACAGGTGGTTAGTACCATTCTTTTTTATTTCTTTTTGTATGTGTTTTTTGTCTTAGTGTACATAGTTGTACACAAGGTTTTTCTTAATGTGTACATAGTTGTGTACATGTATATAGGTCTTGCAGTTCATATTGATTAGCAATTGATTCAGGTTTTTATGTTTTTTTCTTTCTTCTTCTGTTTTTAGGTTTTTACCCTATGTGTTTGCTCTTGTTCCTGGTGAAGATGTTGACAATTGGGATTGGTTTTTGAACAATCTTAAAGAAGTGGTCGATGAACGTCCTATCGTATTTCTTAGTGATCGTGGTGAAGGTCTTATAAAAGGTATTCCCAAAGTATTTCCTGATTCATACCACATCTATTTGTTTTATCATTTGAAGGGAAACTTACCATTGGATCAAGTAACAAGAATCACAAGGTTGTTATGGATTTGTTCTACAAAGATGCATATTGTTATACAACTACTAATTATGAAGCTGTTTTGCGGGGTATGCATGTTCTTGAGTATGGATTTATTGTTAACTATATCCGGACTATTCCAAAGGAGAATTGGGCTTCTTCATTCTTCAGGTGTTGCTGAGTCTTTTAACAATTGGATTAGAAAATATAAAAAGTTGCGTGCTTCTGCTCTTGTGGATGAGATTTGGTGAGTACGATTTTAATTTTTTAATGTGTACATAGTTGTGTACGTAGTTGTACACAGGTTCATTTGTTTTTGAAGTTGTGTGCAATATGTTACCATGTGTACATAGTTGAGCATATGTTTATTTTACTGAATCCGTGCTGGTTTTTTCATAATGTGTACATAGTTGTGCACATATTGAATCTGTGATGGTTTTTTCATAATGTGTACATAGTTGTACACAATCCTATTTTATAATGAATCTGAGCATCAAGTATTAATGTTTTATGTTTTATTTTTCAGGTTGAAGGTTATGAGGATGATGTCTAAAAGATGCGTAGAAGCTCTAAAAACTTTTAATACTAGGATCACTCCCAATTTCGAGGTTTTACTTAAGGAGAACATTGATATTGGCCGTATATGGATTGTTAGCGAGTCAGTGGATATGTTATATGAAGTCCATTCACCAAGGTCACACTGCGTAGATCTGAAGCAAAATACATGCACATGTCATAGGTAGCGAGTGAATGGGTTCCCGTGTGCACATGCTTGTGATGCTATTCAAGCTAAGGGTGATGGAATCTATGAATATGTTGAGCCATATTTCACCACTGAATGGTTTAACCTTTCATATCAAGAGATTATATACCATATTCCTAACCGTGACAAGCCTGAGGATTATGATCCTATGGTTGTGATCATTTGTCCCATACCTAGGCCTCCACCTGGAAGACCAAGAACTCAGCGCATTCAAAGTGAATGGGAGAAGCAAAGAAGACCTATGATGTGCACAAAGTGCTTCACCCTTGGATATCGTAACAGAGCTACTTGCCACCCTTCCTTGATGAACTATCATTTTACTACCATTCTTTGTCTTTTATTTCTGATGAACTGTGTTTTTTTTTCTTTTAGCTTGTTACAATGGATGATACTTCTGCAAATTTGCAGGTCTGGAAATTTCTTTTATAATCTGTCAGTACTTGTTCAGGTATGGATATCTTTTTGGGAACATGTACACCATAATGTACACCTTAGGTTTTTAACCTGTTGTTAGTACTTGTGTAGCACTATTTACACTTTCCTCTTTATTTTTATGATTATGATACTATGTTATTTCTCTTAAAGAATCTAGTTTTAATGGTTTGATTATTTATGCAAATGTTGGTTTTGCACGTCTGGATATTTTCTTTTATAACCTGTCAATACTTGTGTACATTGTTATACACCTTAGCTTTTTAACATGTTGTAAATAGTTGTGCACAACTATATACACCTTCAGTACATGTGTACATTTTGGTACACCTGCAAGAAAATGAACATAATATGGTTCATTTTGGTATATGTGCACATTTTGGTACACCTGCAAAAAATGAACATAATATGGTTCATTTTTTCAATATACCCTGCAAGTATGACACCAGTCTACATCCAAAACATTACATTCTAATACTCACATTTATACATTAACATTTTAAGAACAAAAGTAATAATAATTAAGATTAATTCAAGATTTTAGTAACAAAAGTATTAAGCATGAAATAAAAAATAAAAATAGAGTTGTCAGAAACGAAAGAAAGTTACAAACAAAGTCTCCCAGAAGTTTAAGAAAGTCTAAAGCAACTTCTTTCTCTTGTTTCTTGGTAAATTGTTACTCTCACGCCCATCTTGATATTCTTTCTCATCTGCAATATCCCACACATAGACAGTGATGATGAGTGTCAGCATTTTGGCTACCATTTTGTATCTCATATGCTGACATATTTATCTGGCATTCTCATCATTTCTGTCAATTCTTTTATTTTTCTTGATAACTCTCTTCATGAAGTAACATGTGTAGATTAGGCAGTTTGGGTTTGTAACTTGTCTTCGGCAATCCATGATTTTCACCTCAAATGCAAATATTGGGTATTCCACAAATTCAACTCTCTTCCTATCAATTTGACTATGCACTGTTGTTGCCATATTTTTTGCATCTACAAGATAGGTGTCATTTCCATTCAACAGAGATGTTGAATCAAAATGCAAGGAGTCATACCATTTTCATTCAAGTGCTCCAAAATCAAAAACCAACAACGACCAGTGTTTTCCCATGTTAGCTTCCTCTCCAATTTCAGAATGGTTCATTGGTACTATAAGAAAATCAAGATTCATTAGCATGTTTTTTACGAAATCAACCACAAGTTCTTTTATCTTCTCATCAAGATTATTTCGCACATAGTATTGCAATCAAATTGTATTCACAGTTTAAGTATTTTATGCATTGAATTAGATTGACACGTACTAAATTATATTAAATAATTTAGATATTTATCCATGCTGATGGACTCATGATTCAAAGTTCAAGTACTTTCGAGCATCTGTTGGATGCATAGAATCTCTGATAAATGCACATCTTCGTCGGTATATGTAAAACTGCAATACCTCTTGCTCTAGTTCTTTATTAAACATCGGGTCATTTAGAACATCTCCAATAATAAAAACTTCTTCCTTTGCCTCAGGATCTGCTTCTTCTGATACTTCCCAATCTACAGATCTGTATAATCATAAGAAAATATTATACATTTGTGCACCATATTGTACACAGATTTTCTAATACCAGATTCAGCATAATTTTGTCACATGTGCACAATATTGTACACAACCTTTATAAAAGGTGTACTAGTTTGTACACTGACTTTCTCAGTTGGAAGTTAAGACAAAACAAGATTCTACACATGTTTCTCACATGTTCACAAGATTGTATCCAACCCTTATGAGTGGTTTAATAGTTTGTACACACACTTTCTCAGTTGGAAGTTAAAAAAAAAAAATGGTGTGCAAGGTAGAGTGTTCCATGAACTTATAGTTTTTGTGCACAGTCAAAAAAAAATTGGATTTTTTTTTGCTTTGGTCCTGCTTCCATCAACTTTTAGATTTCGGATCCATGGATATTATCCAATGGAAAATTAGGACAGTAAGTACTTGTTTTTCTCTTTTGTCTTTCTACCAGTAACCCCTCATCTTCTAACTTTTCTGCATTAATTTTCTCTTTACCTTTCCCTCTAGTTTTAGGTTTACCAATGGTATAGTTGGTATCCAACTTCAGTTTGGGACTCTCTTTGTAACATGTGTTCTAAACAATTTGCTAGCTGTTTTCTTCTTCAATATTTCTCATTCATTCATTCCCTTTTTTGATTTCTTTGGAGATACATATCCTTGGCTGCTGAAAAATACACTATGATGCTGGTGGATGAACTGCAATGAAGTTTGAGACTATTTTTCTTGGTTCTCTTCTTGATCCTCTTCTTGACTCAATCCTAATGACCAGCTCGGACAATCAACGATTAATTCTGACACCATTTTATTCATTTAGGTGGTATTATACCACCGCCAACATCAAGCTTCTTGCACAAATCATCTGACAAGTAGTCCAATATTTTTTTAATTTCTTCCTCTGATATTTCCTTCACTCCCTTATCAAGACTAGTAGTTGTAGCATCAAAGGCATTAGTAGCAGCAGCCAAGATAGCAGCAGCACCATCCAAGGTAGCAGTTTCCAAGATAGTAGCAGAACCATTCAAGGTAGAAGTAGTAGCAACAACCGAGGTTTCAGCAAGCAAGATTTCAACATCCAAGCTATCAATAAAATCATCCAAGGTATCAATAGCTAATTTCTTTTCTTGTTCTAGTTGTTTCTCTTTATCTTGTGTTGTTTTTCTTCTTCTTTCTTCTCTTCTTCATCAATTGTCATGGTTGCATCATGTTCTTTTATATCTTTAGGATTTTCATTTTTCTTGGATAAAAAATTGCTGAAAAATATAAATTGAGATCATATTTTAAATGCGCACATGGTGATAGAGGAAACACTAGTGTACATACTGGTACACCAAGTCCAAAAGAAGTGTACAGACTGGTACACCAAGTCTAAAAGAAGTGTACAAACTAGTGAACCTTTAATATCCAAAGAATTTTATAAATGTCAAATATACCATAGCTAGGATCTTCGATTTCAGGTTGAACTTATTTCTCGAATGTCTCAGATTCATTACCTATTGCTTTATTTGGTACATCCTCCCCATCTTTGCTGAAAATTGTAAATTGAGATCAGATGTTTAAATGTGCACATTGTGATAGAGGAAATACTAGTGTACAGACTGGTACACAAAGTCTAAAAGAAGTGTACAGACTGGTGCACCTTTAGTATCCAAGAAGTTTACACTACACAATTACTATACCTTTGATCTTCAGTTTCAGGCTGAACTGATTTCTCAAATGTCTTAGATTCATTACCTCTTGCATCATTCAATTCATCCTCCCGATCCATACTGAAAAATATAAATTGAAGATCAGTTTTTGAATGCGTACATGGTGATAGAGGAAATACTAGTATACAGAATGGTACACCAACTATGAAAGAAGTGTACAGACTGGTGCACTTTTAATATCCAAAGAACTTTGCACCAAGTCATAAAATATGTATACATTGGATCATTTACATCTTTGTCCTTCTCATTATCATTCCCATCTCCATCCCCATCATCATCCTCATCATCACATTTTGATTTGTCATCATCATTACCATCCTCACTTTTCTTATTATTCCCATCGTCACTCTCTGTTTCTCATCATCCTTATCCCCATCCTCACTTTCTTTTTCCTCCTCATCTTTATCCCCATCATCATCGTTATCCCCATCATCATCATTCCCATCCTCATCAGTCTTCCTTTGTAATTTCTTTATAAACGCAAAGATGTTTGACAAAGCATCCATGCATATAAAATTCAACTTAGATTTTTCCATATTTTTGGGATTCATGTTGTGAACTTTTTTACTTTCTTCTTCAATGAAACCAACAAGCCTGTCATACCTACTCTTTAATTCAGTAAGATCTTCTTGCAGTTCTTCTCTTTGTATTTCAGATTTCTAAAGACTCTCTTTCAGTGTTTATGGGATGTTGGCTTTCCTAGTCATTCAGTATTTATTCAAAATCATTTTCTCTCTAGCTAGATAATCTTCTACCCAAAATTGATCAAATTTTAAACGTTTAATCCTGAGAAAAATAATGTACACATGCCAAAACTAGTGTATAATCTAGTCCACCTGAATTATTGGTGTATATTGTTGTGCACATTCAATATGAATAACAATTTTAAGAGAATTTTCACTGTCATACCTTGTTCATTGCCTTGTTCACATCCTTTTAAATGGTATTACTGATTTCACTCATTATCCACCTCACCATCCTTGGCATAACCTGTTTATTGTTGGGATTCATACTCTTATTATGTTCAGCAAACCAGTACTGCATTAATAAAAACTTAAAGAGTTAGAAATATAACAATAATAAGCCAAATAACAACTGGTGTACATAATGGTGCACATTTAATATAAGTGTACAGTGTTGTGCATATATGTATATTTAAACTTACCAAAATATATATCACATAACCATTAACAGCCAATGGTGTTTGGATATGATGTTCTCCATCGAACAAGAGTGTATAAGACTTGGCCATCAAGTTCTATTCTTTATATCCAATGATTCAAAGTAGCGTTCATAATGTTTCTTACTTAACATTCTTCCATTTGCTTGAGTAAAAAATATTGTGATGCATAGGTACAAACTAAACAACTTGACCAAATCTTCATCATTTATTTCAATCTTTTTTTTTTTGTTTTCTCCCTCATTATTTTTATGATTGCTTCTTCTACTTCCACTTTCTTCAGCTGAATAGGGGTATCCATTTTTAATCTATTTATCATTGAACCAAAAGTTTTTTCAGCACTTGTTTTTACATCTTTTCCTTCTCCAGGTTCTGATGCTACCATCTTAATTCCAAATTTTAAAGATAACTCTTCAGCTGTGCTCTTTACTTTCACTTGTTTGTTCTTCTTGTCGCCAAAAATAAAATAATGTTCCGCTACACTATGATCATGATGGTATTGTCTCATAATTTTTAAGATTGAGTCTGGACTCTTCCACCAATCACCTTTCTTACTCTTAGATTTTTCAGTTTCTTCTTTATAAAAAAAAAACCTGTAACACATTCCAAAATGGGCTTTCCTTTTACTTTTCTAGTTGCAAGTCAGTGAACCATAATTTTTCTGGATCTTTCTTTGTTTCTTTCTCATCCCTCTCAAAATGAGTACTCACAAACTCTCTGAGACCATTGAAACTGGATCTATAATGTTTCCCTTTATCTACGAAAGATGCACAACTGAAAATAAGAACCAAAAAGCACATTGTACAAATACGTACATAAGTACTGAAATCAAACAAAATCCTAACATTTATACCCACAAATCAGACCATACATCCATGGTGTAGCATGCTGGTGTACAAATGCATACACAAGTACTGAAATCAAACAAAATCCTAACACCTACACCCACAAATAAGGCCATACATCCATGATCTATCATGAAGGTGTATAAATACGTACAAGTGCTGAAATCCAACAAAACCTAACATCTACACCCACAAATCAGGTCATACATCCATGATCTAGCATGCAGGTGTTCAAATATGTACACAAGTACAAAAATCCAATAAAACCTAACATCTACACCCACAAATCAGGCCATACATCCATGATCTAGCATGTTAGTGTACAAATATCTACACAAGTAGTGAAACACAACAAAACCTAACATCTACACCCACAAATCAAGTACATACATCCATGATCTAGCATGCTAGTGTACAAATATGTACACAAGTATTGAAACACAACAAAACCTAACATCTGGAACCACAAATCAAGTACATACATCCGTGATCTAGCATGCTGGTGTAAAAATATCTACATAAGTACTGAAACACAACAAAATCTAACATTTATACCCACAAACCTGGCCATAAATCCATGATCTAGCATGCTGGTGTACAAATATGTACACAAGTACTGAAACATAACAAAACCTAACATTTATACCCACAAATCATACCATACATCCATGATTAAGCATGCTGGTATACAAATATGTACACAAGTACTGAAATACAACATAATCCAATATCCACAGCCACAAATCAGGCCATATATCCCTAAAATAGCATGCTGGTGTACAAATCTGTACACTACCAAAAAGAATCTGAGAAAACAACATTCATACGCACATTACAGTCCATACATCCCTGAAATAGCATGCTTGTACACTACCTAAACAAATCTGAGAAAAACTACTTTCATAGACACATAACAGGCTAATATATAAAAGTATCAGATGCTCTTACCTTTTGTTATTTGAATAGATGTTGAATCTTCTTTTTGTTGTTATTTTGTTCTCTTTGAAGGTCCTGATTTCATATTTTTTTGGTGATTTCTGCTTAGGTGGTGCTGATTTTGGACTTTCTACTACTTGAATAGATGTTGAATCTTCTTTTTGTTGTTCTTCTATTCTCTTTGAAACTCTTTTATTACTCTTTTCAATCGCTGATTTCTGTTTAATTTTTGGAATATTTTCTTTTTGCTTCTTCTTCACCATGATGTTATCGCTTCAGTATTGTTCATCAATGGATTTCGATGATGATTTTTTTGTTCTAGATGATGATGATTTTGGTTCTCTCAGTTAGAGTTTGATAGTTTTTTTTCTTCTCTACTGGTTTTTTTTTCTTCTCTACTGCTACATTAATCTAGGGTTTTCTATTCGTTAACAATGATTTTCTCTTTCAGTTTCTTTCAGGTAAAAATATATGGTGGTCTCTCATTGATTATATCAGTTACAGACGGTTCCCATTATTGCTCACGCGTGTGCATCATGATGAGCATGCGAAGGATAAACTTATTTTTACACCTTTTTAAATAATTAGAGGACTGATTCGTTAGTCCCTGAATCTGTCAGGACTAAATTGTCTAGTCTGGGACGTTTTTGGACTAAACCGTTTTTTTCCCAATCGATTATCGTGGAATAACATCCCAAAGGGCAAAAACTCTAAGCCAATGTAGAAAAACAATTGCGCACAACTAGATTTTGTAATGAACTAGCTAGAATCTAAATAAGAATCGGGTGAATCAATTCATCCTTTCAGATGATTGAATAGTTAGGATATCAGATCAGTTAAAGACGTACGGGCAATACTGGCTGGAGAAGTATTGGATGTTCATGGAAATTTGCCAATTTCATACTTGGACCCACTTTTTACCTACCCTTTGTTCTCTTAAGTCTCACGTCATGTGTGTCTCTCTTTCTCCGAATGGTGTTCTCTTTAAAAATCCCTATTGAAAGACAATACTAACATTAACCCTCTTCTAAATTTCTAATCTAAAATCTAAATGCCCTAATAAAATAGACTAAGATAAAAAAAATAATAGTTTTTTTTTGTTATTGGAACCTAGAACGGATGAATGTTAATAAGACAACTAATTAACTAATAACGTCGGGTGGAATTAACTGGTGAATAAAAAGTGTAACAAACCTTCGTTTCGTACGACCTGAAAACCAACTGCTATGGTAAGTCCCATACAAAAACTATTGGATCCACTGAAAAATATCCGTATGTGAAAAAGACAGCCTTGGAATCGTTTTAATGAGTTACTTAAAATTTTTTAAGTATTACCGATTCATAATTTATTAAAAGTGTTACCAATTTATAATTCATGGGGTCAATGAGAGTACGAAGTCGTAGAGGTTACAGGTATAGTGTAATATTTTTATTTTTTTTTATCGATAATAAATTTGGTGTTGACGAGTTTAAAACTCATATTGTCAATATCATCACGTAATAATTTTATAAATATATTACAGTAACATCGCTACAGTGTAAATAATTAATAAACTAATACATGAAAGTAGGAGATTATAACTTATTAAGCAGTTGAGTGTGGAGTATTGGGTGACGATGGGACAAAAGAAATGATGGAGAGCGTGGTCGTCCTATTACTACTGCATTTTACATGACAAGCAGGCCATATGTAATGTAGTTAATATCGGTCGTATCGGTCGATAATATCGAAAGTTATCATGTATCAGTCTTTAACCTAGACGATACGTAAAAATCGGCGGTATATGAATATTTCGATTATATCTGTTGTATCGGTCGTATCGGACCGATATATTGGTTGCCGTATCGGACCAATAATATCGATAAGGATACAAATGTATTAATTAACGATGTTTTTTTTTGTATTTTTGTTTATATTTTTCTCTTCCTATACAAATTTATGATTGGGATGTTAGGTTATCAAGTAAAACTACTTTAATTAAGTATTTAGATTATAAATGACTTCCATTAAACTTTAAGTAACATAATGCACATCTACCTATAAATTCTAAAATTAAGAGTTAATTGTGTATCGCCGATAAAATCCAATATAATCATTTATCTAGGTGTATCGCACCTTGCCGATATGATATCGATACACGATATTAACTACTTTGGTCATATGATGAATTTTAATTATTGTATTTGATTTGGATTAATTAGACTTTGCTACCTGGGTTTTGACCAGATTTAGTGTTTTTACTTACATTTGTCCAACGTTAGTGTTTAGTACCTGGAATCACTGTTCACCTGAAAAAGACAAACACAGATTAGGAAAGAAGTTCATAGGTGAACAATGATTCCAGGTACTAAACACTAACGTTGGACAAATGTAAGTAAAAAAACATTAAATCTGGTCAAACCCCATGTACCAAAGTCTAATTAACCCATTTGATTTTCTCGTAGATATTGTGCTAATTACTCTTATGAATTATTGTATTTCATTTTCTCGTGGATACTGTTACTTATAATGCCATTCATTTTTTTTAATTGATAATAGGATTTTGTTATCCATGCACAAGATAAAAACCAATTATTGATATCGAAAAATATAAACAATAATAAATAATGGGAGAGATAATGTGAATTTTGTATTTATTTACACTTTCCAAATTGCATTTAAAAAATGCATTGAAATATAAGGACTTAGCCTTGAGGTTACAGGACAAACAAACACAACATTACAGGATTAAAACCGAAGTAATAATTTTCAACAGTAACTCGGAAACTCGTTTCAAATAACAGGATCATGAGTAGAAGAGTCATAAGTAGCGGAATCACATGATACAAAATCATAGTAACATAACAATTCACCAGCATACGTATTGGCACAAGAGCTTGGATCGGTGAAGCATAATCCAACTCGGTAGAACAATTTTTTTAAATAATTGAAGTTATTCATCTCTCAAAAGAGAATCATGCCAAAGAACTATTTGTAAGCGGAATCAACCCTAGTTTGTGATATCAGAACCTGTTGGCAGAGTTCTAGCACCTGCCAGAGAAAACCCAAAGCGAAAAACATGGAACAACCACCCCTAATTGATAAAAGAGAGATATTTTTTCGCATCACTTTTCTCGTTTAAGGAAGAACATCGCCTAAATTTCAACTGAAAAACTTCAACTACAAGTCGGAGGCCTTTTGGAGCCGATCTGAGCAAGAGACAGCTATAGAAGAAAGGGCTTTCGTTTCTGAAACATAAAGGAGAGAGAAAAGAAGCGACTTAACATCTATTTCATCAATAATTCAGATAAGGCATATTTGATTTGTTCAGATGCAAATTACGAGACCTTCTACAGTAGAAACTAAAACTACATTGGTTCCGATGTTGACTGCTAAAATTCTCACCATTTTTTTTTGAGCTAAAATCACTAGTTTCTCTCTCGGATAGAAAATGTTTTTTCTTTTATTTTTTTATAATAAAAAAATGACCTTTCAAGTTTGAATTAACCTCTCGGTGGCACAAATCCAAAACACTATCAGGAGGCACATCAAACCAAAATACAGCATATTCCAAGCTTAGTCATGTTAAAGTTGGAAAGTCTATTAAAACGTTGTGACAATGCAGTCTATTTTTTTTAAATAACAGAAGAGAAAAGGTTAAACTATTAAAATTAAATTTCTATAGTTTTTATTGACAAAAATTAGAAGTTCAATATCTAATAAAATATTTCCAATTAAAAAGAATAATCACCCGGAACAGTTCCGTTTTAAAAATATCTAAATTGGAGCACCAAAAGATTATTATAGTAGCCTTAATACAATAAATGATACTCCTCCTTAGTCTTCGATCTACCCCCGAATGCAATTTTATTCCGTTACTTCCGTATAATACAATCAACATAAGATTTTTTTTCTTTCAAATATGTGCCATCATTCTTGTCTCTTATATCTCCGATTCTAATAGATGAAATTATTCTGAATAGGACATAAGATTATTTTTTTTCCAAATATATATCATCATTCTTGTCTCTTATGCCATCGAAAGATGAAATTATTCTAAATAAAACCAGAGAAAACTCACTTGACCTTTAAGTCCGATAAAATATAACTCTGAATTCCCCGTGAGAAATTACAGGGAAATAATAAGTGATCTACACTTTCCTTCTCCAAGTTACAAAACTTAAAATTGACAATCGTTACCGGAATTCCCTGTCGTTGAAGCATTTTCATTATGGGAAGAGAATCAAGACCAACTGCCCAAAAAGAAAAAGAAAAAAAAAAACCTTTGGTATATTATAAAATACCAACTGGGATCCATCGTTCACATCATTAACAGCAGTGTAGCTGTATAAGCTGCCATTATCCAGCACCATTTTGACTCCAGTAGCTCCATTCCCCAACCAACCGACAACTGATGAAGAATTTATCACATCCTCACTACCATTTAGCCCACCATTTGATGACCATTAATGACATCCAATGAGTTATCCACCATGTCCATGACAAGTGTTTATAGTCGTAGACTACCATGTAGACCACGACCAACATGGCCATTACTGAACCGAATCTTTTACTCTCAACAAATTGTAAGCCTGTTGAACACCGAAGTTGTTTGAATCACCACTATAAAAATATTTCACATAATCTTCGACCTCCGTAGCCGTAGGGAGAGATCAAAGCAACAACATCAGCTGGTCACGCTGAATCAAGTCAATGTTAGTCAAAAATTCCTCTTTATTGTTGTAGTTGCACAAATTCCTACCTCCTGGTATACATGAATTTAGCTACACATATACGTATGTAATATAAAAACTAATGAGATAAAGTATAGAAGTAAACGTGAAAGATAAATAACACACAAAGATTTTACGTGGTTCGGTTGTTAATGAAACTAACATCTACGGTATTTGTAATATTGGTTATGATGGATACAAGATTATATTTGGTTTTAGTTACAAAGATTGTATGATTTCTCTCTCAAATAATCTTGTAAATATATTTATCTACTCTCAAACATTAGATTAATCTCGTAATACTTTCTGGGTCTTTTTTCTCTCTATTTCAACCTGCCTTGAATGTGAACAGATGATCTCCTTTTATTTCCCACGGATGATCTCGGATAACACAGATATCGAGTAAGACTTTATCCTCGATCTCGACTCCGATCTCCTCGCTCAGCCAACCCAACTTGTCATATCCCTCCTTGACACTTCTTTCAACTACTTGGTCTTCCACTAGTTGACTAGTCTGACTCCTTATTTAATTCTCTTAACGCTCTCTTCTATCTCCATTGTTCTTTTTTCTCTTACTTTATACGTGTCTCTATATCTTCATCTTGGTATATATCTCGATTATAGAAAGCATGTGGGTGAGATGATCCCATACTTCTACAAACACATCTTAATATGATGCTCCTTTCTCGGATGTTTTTATGTGTACTACATATTTTCTCCCTTCACAATTGCGACGACTAATTTCCAGTGTATTGAGATTACTTGAGCTACCGAATCCACTTGCACGCTGATTTTGTATATAGTGAAAGAAAAACCAATCTCAAAACACGAGCATTTATCTATTTATCATGCCAAAAAAAAGTGGAATTATCTTTGTTCAACGTAGTATCACCAAGATCTTGCATAAAAGGTTTAATCTTAAAAAAAAAACCTTCTAAAGACCATGACCTCGAGAGATATTCGTATCACGTAGGATATTCTCCAGCCTACTTTCCCCCGTCTTTCCCTTGATAAATCTACACCACAATGCAACACATCCTTCTCTCAACTGTAACGTGATCATTTTAGAAAAGTGGTAAAAATAGTTCGTTCGTTGAGACTTGTGAAGATTCATTTTAGACCTAATTTTGATTTAAACTAGAAAATAAGTAAAAGATTTTAACAATATTAGGAAGAACTGAAACTCAGAATTCCAAATCACTTCTGAATGATTTCTACAATGATTCTTTAACAATTATAGCTCTTTTATTAACTCTGTTTCTTTGCCAAAGCTAGATTCCTAAGAAATTAATTGTAAATCACAAGCATGGCGCATCAAAAGCTATTAGGTCCCAGCATACACCATCAAACAAAATCACACTAATTAAGAAAAATCATAAATCAATGCAAAAGTCATTAAGAATCAAAAATAGTTACCATTCATTCATGAAATGTGGCTTCCTCCATTGTCCCAGTGGTGGGGTTTAGCTAGACATGGCTTTCTTAAAAGCCATTAAAAATTAATTAAGAAAATAATAATTTCTATCTGTGAGAAGTTGTCCTCAAAATTGTATTTAGGCTCCCTTTATATAAGCTTTGGTAACCTCCTCATGATCTTTATCCAACTAGGAAACCTAACTCATTAAAAAAATTCACTTCCTTTTGATTCCTTATCCAACTAGGAGACTTAACCTCCTCGAAAACTAACAAAACCCCTAATTTTCACGTCAAAGGCGAGCCCAAAACGCTTCATTATTTCTCTTCCGGCGCAGGCCTAATAAGGCCCAACAGATACCAAATCCAAGTTGGTTTCACGGTTTTGCTCATAACTTCTTCATACGAACTCGGAATGACCTCATTCTTTTGCGTTGGATTCTTCTTTAAATTATATATAGGATGGAGGGTAGAAATCCTATATTTGAATGAGATACACTTGGTCTTTAGCAATTCTTCCTTGTAGAGCTCAATTTCACTTCTTTCAGAGATGTAACCTAATAAAACACATAAACTACAAAAGCAATAATAATACACAGTAATTCACATAAAATCTAGCAAATAAGTATAAGGAAATGATACTTAAAATATGTAAATTATGCATTTACCAAATTCCCCCACACTTGCCTTTTGCTAGTCCTCGAGCAAACTATATATCCTAAACTAACCTAAGGTAAAAAACAACTCCCTTTCTTTGAGGACACGATTACACTTAGCATGTGTAACAAGCCTTTAAACCCATAGGTGTCCCTATAGGACGAGTTATAGTCTCGTGAGGGTTTACAAGAGGTATACCCATAAAACCTTTACTTCAAACCCTAGCTACCTGTGAACGATTGAGGGTAAACACTAAACAAGCTATTTAGTTGGCATACTAAATTCTTAAGCTATGGGAATCATTACCCTATATGAGTCCAATTGTTGTACATGATTTTGCACTCAGCGTAATAAAATTCATATATAAGAAAACAAAGCTCTACTTAGATAGTCGTTCAACCATGATACTCAGAATCTATCAAAGTTCAATCACATCAAAAGATTTAGAAGATGGATATGGAGATGATGAAGTTTGCGCATGTTGACTAAGATGAACGGTGTCTTCCATATCTTTCTGAAGGTCATTGCTAGGATGAATCCTAATACTGGGCTTAATACTAATATCAATATCGACTCAACTGGTATATACAAGGGTCCCAGGGATCGATTTATTGCAAATAAAACAATTATTAAATATATTGACAACATGATTGGATTAAATTGAATCCAAGCGCATGCTCCTTATCAGCATCTTACATGATAGTTCTCATGGATCCTGCGTTTCACGCTTGCTTAGGCGACAGAGACAGGGAAAACACACACATATTGTTGTCAAAGTGTCAATACTCAAAAAACAAAATTGGTCCGAATAACATTCTAATAATCTTAAATAGTCTACTCCATCCTGGCGGCGATAACAATTCGATATTGGTGCCCCACCAAATCACTTAGAGAAACACAAAATTGTAAAAATAAAAACAGAAGGTAATATGGTCGAGATAGACTCCGATATATGGTGACGACTATCATGTTATTTCTTACACCTGAACTCTGTCCTTTTATGAATAGACCATTTAGCTAGGCACACCAATTCCTATAGAAAAAGAGCTAAGTTTCATCTACCTAGAATGGTTAGTGTCATCCTGAATTGTTCACAAGTTTCTAGACTTTGGAGTTTCATATTTCACTAAAAAGTTTCTCCCTTATCCCCAAACTTAAATCTAACATTGTCCTCAATGTTCTAAAGATGAATAATTAAAAGCATGAACAAAGAGAAATTGTTACCAATCGAAGGAAAGAAGTTAAGGAAAGATGTTACCGTGTCGCATAAGTATGGGTTACCTCCCAAGAAGTGTTAAGTTTAAAGTCTTCAGCCAGACTTTGGAAAGAATTAGTCACCTCATAAAATCATATAGCAATAGCCGGAACAACTGTGGGTCATCTGAATCAAATAGTGCTATCGAAAATAAAAGTAAATTACAACAGGCCAAGAAAATGAACAAACTGAGCACACCCTTATCTAGTTTTCTGTTTAAGACAAGTACTTCTAGTTGTGGTTTAGGTTCATGCTCTATAAAAAGGTCTAATAAAATATTTTCATGGGATGGATTTCCTCGTAGGCATGATCAAAAGAATCAGGTATAGAGTCTGGAAAAACTCAACCAAGAACTTAGAAGCACATAATAATAACCTGAATAATTGTGGATCCTGAAAGTAAATTAGATTTGACTCACACAGATGACTACTATGAAGGTGGTCATTCTTAAACAAATGTGTCGATTCTAATTTCCTAAAGTAATTAGGCTTAGTCTCAAAACTTAATAACTGACATATTTGAAATTCATACGTTCCCACATATGGAAGAAAATATTTTGGTGGAAAAACAAAGTTAATCTTGGTATTATTTCATAGGTAAACCACATCGACCAGAGGATGGGTTTCTAACAACTGAACTTCTTTCTGGACTTCAACAGGCTCAGGAAATATAGTTTGAAGATGATCTTGTAAAATGGTAGAGGCGCATATGTCAAGCCCCAAGTGAGGAACCTTTTTAAGATTCAAAGGTAAAGCACAGAGAGAATGATAATCACTCTCAAACTTAGAGTTTTCAGTGTCTCTAGATAGACTAATCATAATTTTCCTAATTTCTAGACCGTCAGATTCCTGAAAAAGGTCAATTGCTTCTTCAAGGTTATAATCCGGTGGTGCATCCTCACTCATATTTAAAATCTCTACGGGTCTATCTTTGTTATCTAAGACTATTGTTTCTAAATCGCTGGACTCTAAAACAGTATTCTCAGGTAAACCTGTTCCTCTAAACCATTATCGGCTTCAAAACAAGAAAATTCTACATCGTCTAAAACAGTGGTATCTCTAGTCAAATCCTCTCCATTTTGAATAGGTGAATAATCATTAAAATTATTTGGATTTGAACAAGAAATAACACTATCATCATGAAGCACAATTGGAGTTATAATTTCCTGATCACTCTGCCTGTATATTTCAATTTCTTCATCACTACTACCCTTATCATCATAATAATATGAAGATGTTTGAACCTCGTCAAAATAAATAGTTTTACCAATTTTATCCTCGTCCTCTTGAATAGGTGAATAATTATCAAGGGTAACACTATGTTGGAAATTAAGATCATTTTGAGCAATATTATTCTTTACAAGACTTTCATTCACACTTACTGCAAATCTATTTGTATTCTCAGTCAACTGCTCAAGGGTTTCGTCTAGAGAAAGAGTTGGACTACTAATCGTTCCCCCCCAACTTAATCCGAACCTTTTCGTATTCTCAGTCAATTCCTTGAGGGATTCTTCTAAAAAAAAAATGGATCATAAGGAGCACTAAATTGCAACTGCTCGTGTGATTCTTCTAGAGAATGATTTGGGTTATCATAGGGAATACTAGATTGCATCTTCTTTAGGGCATCCCTCCAAGACAAAGAACTAGAATTTTGCTCATTTTCATGTTCATATGACGGGTGTGTATATGAATAGTAATTGAGATCACCCTGGTATGAGCAATAACCTCCAAAAGGTTGATGGTGGTCCCGACTACTATCCACACCATGTTGATAGTATGGATAATGCCTATTTTGAAATCCAGTCGGATATTCATTGTATTGGTCCTCATAATACTAGTTCGACATTTCTAACAAAAACTTCCTAATCTATTTACAAAAAATCTAAGAAAATAAATCCTAACAGGAAAGGGGTTCTAAACATACACAAACAAGGCTAACTCAACCAAATCAAACCTATTGAATCTAGCAAACAAAAAGCATGATGGCTCCACTTAGATTGTTTCTAGACCAGCTCACATTCTTTCAAAAGGCAACTAGTTACAGTTTTAGCAAACCTCTTAGAACGATCTGAATTAAATAAGTCGAACAAAAACAGGATAAGCTCTAAGGAGCTTTGATAACCCTGTCTCTTTGGCAACTTTTACTTGGGTTTCAAGGTGGCTCTAATCAACTTAAAATAATCTTCCTGAACTTTGGGTTAGGCTAATAAAGTAACCAATACATTCCTTATGAATGAGTTTCCTCTAATCTCGTTACCCTATCGGTCTCTTTCTAGTCAAATTTTAAGGCTTAGGTTCGCGTTTGGTAACGTTTTCCTAAAGCGGGCAAGAAGGAAACGGTGATGAAATCCGAGTCCTTATCTTGTATGGACAGTTCTTTCCCTTTACTAGAAAAGTAAATCTGTATTCAGATCCTCAGCATATATGCACACGAAGGAATACAGTAAACCCACTTGCAGGGGATTCGTGGGTTGATCGAGTCTTACCTCTTGTACAAGATGGGGGATGAATCGGTTGTAGTCGACTCGGGCCACCGACTCCTGTGTCAGTGTACGAACCAGAGGGGCCGAGACAATATAATAATTATCATCCTTCCTTGTTGCAGTTTATATTTAAATTACCCTTCCGTAGGGTTTAAAAATGATAATAATGTCCAAAGTCCCAAAATAAAGTCCAAAAAGTAAAAGAAAATTACAAAAATAATAAAGGATTTCCTAATATAATTTTCTAAAAATAAAAATAAATAAAACCCTAAAAGTTAACTAAAGAAAAAAAAAATCTTGTCTTCTTTTTACGTTTTTTTCGATTTATCTTTGACTCCAAGTCTTTAATCAATCAACATAATCTTTGGCTCTAATTTCTTTTTGATCCAAAACCTGTAATACAAAGAAGAATACCCAAAAACGTAAAATAGAACAAATAAAAATAAAAATCTAATTAAACTAACTAACCTAAAAAAACTAAAACAAATCTAAAAACAAGTCCCTGGCAGCGACGCCAAAAACTTGGTCGTTTTAGAAAAGTAGTAAAAATAGTTTGTTCGCTGAGACTTGTGAAGATTCGTTTTAGACCTAATTTTGATTTAAACTAGAAAATAAGTAAAAAAAAATTAACAATATTGGGAAAAACTGAAACTCAGGATTCCACCAAAATCACTTTTGAATGATTTCTACAATGATTCTTTAACAATTATAGCTCTTTTATTGAGTTCTTTGTCAAAACTAGATTTCTAAAAAATTAATTGTAAATCACAAGCATGGCGCATCAAAAGCTCTTAAGTCTCAGCATACACCATCAAACAAAATCACAACTAATTAAGAAAAATCATAAATCAATTAAAAATCAATGCAAAAGTCATTAAGAATAAAAAATAGTTACCATTCATTCATGAAATGTGGCTTCCTCCATTGTCCCAGTGGTGGGGTTTAGCTAGACATGGCTTTCTTAAAAGCCATTAAAAATTGATTAAGAAAATAATAATTTCTATCTGTGAGAAGTTGTCCTCAAAATTGTATTTATGCTCCCATTATATAGGCTTTGGTAACCTCCCCATGATCTTTATCCAACCAGGAAACCTAATCTCATTAAAAAAAATCACTTCCTTTTGATTCCTTATCCAACTAGGAGACTTAACCTCCTCGAAAACCAACAAAACCCTTAATTTTCACGTCAAAGGCGATCCCAACTTCAATATTGTTAGAGCATGGCTCGGTTGAAATCAACAAGTATTGGTGTGTCAAGCTTAGAAATTGATGATGTTTAGAGGACAAAACATCTCATCTATGTAAAAGTAAGTTTTATCTAAGATTTTGTTTGAAAAAAGTTATACATATGATCTTACCGTCGGCAATGATGTAAAAATTTGAAGACTTGAAGACTAGAGAGCAAGTAATATACATATGAAAAGCTTCGTCAACAACAAAGTAGAATAGAAGACTGAAAATTGAAGACTATATATATATATATATATATATATATGCTTCTCTTAAATGTAGCTCATGTATTTATTATCTATAGCCCATATAAAATAAGTGATTAAATTAACCAAACATATCTTTATAATTATTCTACATAGCCCAAAAAACTATAAACAATTCTTATATATAACTCAAATTATTACATAGTTATAAAACTAATTAATTACCTAATTTTCATAGTTAAGTTATGTAAGATTTGTGACACAATTGATGATTTTGATGAATATTCAATACCCTCAATCAGTTTTAGTGTAATCATAATTGAGAAAAAAGAACATCATCTTAGTGAATAATTTCTTATAGATTATGTTTATGGAGTTTTAAAAGAATGACTTTAAGAAAAAGTATAAAGACCTTAATTAATTCCACTTGGATTGGTGTTGTTGTGGAGATTTTTAATAAAATAATTAGAATTAGTTAAAATTATAACTTAATCTTACTATAATAATGTAAAGCACCGATTTTGACCGGAACAGTTATCTTTACATGGACCTTGAAAAGACTAAAACACCCCCATCATAGATATTAACTTACCTGAAGCATTAAGGTCATTTGCGATATTTTTTATGTACCTATCAAAATTCTGAAAAATCAAAAACCCCAACCTCACCCACCAAAAATCGAAGGAAAAAAAAAGAAACACAATCAACTACAAACCCTAATTCCCAATTCGAATTTATGCAATTCAAATGTATAAATCAAAACACAATCGACTACACATTATTATTTTTCCCTCTCAAAATCATACCCAAATTATTCCAAATGATAGTTATCATTCTCTTTCGATTCCTTCCACTCTCTTTCATCTTTGTGCAATGGCTACACCTCTTATAAAATTGATTAAAACAATTGATTTTCATTCAAAATTGATTCACAACCGTAAGATTTGATGGGGTTTTGATAGATTACAACTTAAGCCAAAAAAATAATGCCTTGGATTCATAATTTCATATAACACTGAAGTTTTCATCCTTCCAAATAAAAACCTAGAATTCAGTGACTAAAACTGCAAATAAAGTTTCATCTCTTTAAGCTTTTATGTAGAAATTATATCTCTACATGAACTGGAAGGGAAGGGAAAGGAAATGAATGGTAGAAAAAGGGAAGGAAGGAAATGAGGTGGTGTAGTAAAGTAAGATTGAAAATGACATAAAGTGAGAAGTAATCAGGTGGTGGGTGAATGTCACTGTTTTAGAGAAACACGGGAAACTAAATGGTTCTTTGGAGGTGGGGGTAGGCGGAGATAACGAGAAAATAAGTGTGTTGCATCCCCTATATACATATATGTGGGTGTAATGTACAATAAACATGGGATAAAAACTTGAGAAGTTTATAAATTGCAAGATGACTGCCTATAATACTCATACACTATTAAGGATTCGAAATAAACATACACATATTGAATTATCATTCAAATCAAGTGAACGATATGTTGAATTACGGGATGTTCCATTACAAATCACCGTATTGACAAACGTCTAAGCTAGCGGCAATGATCGAAACTAACAGAGAATAGCTTTCTGAAGAAACGACGTATTAGCTATTTGTACGTAGACCGATACAAATAGACATGACAACCAAGATGGGAATGAAACAACAACAACTTCTGGTGAATAAAGTATTTTTTGGTACTCCTATATAATTATTTTTTGCTTTAATGTATTGAATTACAAAAAATAATTTTTTCAGGCACTCGCATAACAACGTCTTTGCTAGTCTAGATTAAAGAAAGAGTTTGGGTTTAATTTGATTTTGAGGAAAAGTAGAAATTAGAGTTTATAATTAGTAAATTTGTAAGAATATTAGGAGAAGAATTACAATTAGGTTTAATTTGATTGTGGAGGATAGTAGGAATTAGGGTTTATAATTGGTAAATTTATAATAATAATATTAAGAGAACAGTTAAATTTTATTTTGATTTAAAGTAGAGTTAGGGTTTATTTTAATTTTAGGAAAGAAGTAGGATTATAATTAGTAAATAATTAAGACTTGTTTGGTTTTTCAGTTTGACTTAAACTTTTTAGGCTATTAATAATAAAAGCATGGACTCATGTAAGAAAAGCTTATATATGTTGACCTTCGTAAGAAAGAGTTATCTCAAAAAAGTACTCATCACCTGACCATCGCCGATGAAAGTAAATGAATTTCATCATATACATTTCAGGTGATCTAGAGTTTGTTAGTGTGAATTTCCTTGATTAATGTTTTTATAATTAAAACATAGTATGAGGATACATATACAAGTTTGATTCTATAAACCAAATATCAAGTTCTGTAACAATATATCAGTGTTGGTTTCAAGACAAACGTTGTTTCAAAACAATCCAATTGTTGGTTTCAATACCAAAGTGTATCAGGTAACGAAGAAACTCCAAAAACAAATTTTATTAAACATGCTAAATTTCGAAACTGGTTCCTATAGTTTCGAAAGTAGGTTTAATAATATTGATTCCCCTTGATAGTGTGTTTGGAATGTTTATAGCTTTCCTTCAAGGTTAAGGCTACTAAATTATACAAATTTGAACCTTGTTAGACATGGTTTGAACTAGGTAACTATCGAGCTAAGTAGTTGAAATCAATTTTAACTGTTCTCTGTCAACTTTCACATATGCTGAATAAAATTATCCTTATAATAGTTTACTCACTTAAATTAAATCACCCTACAGTTTAAGTGGTGATCTTATAATTCATGAGCGCCAATAAATTTACTGAACGAAATTAAGTTTAACTCCTTTAACTAACCTCCCCCTATCATACACATGATTGTCTAATAGTCCATGATTATATATATATATACTTTTGGTAAAATTAAAATAAAAAATACAGTAAAAAATCAGGACAGTTTTCTGATTGTTTTTTTTAAATAAAAATAAGTAATATTTTGTTTGGGTTTACGTGTCACTCAACAACGAATTCGATTGCTTAGAAGAAAAAAAAAATCAATGTCAAAGGTCAAACCTGTGCCCTATGACCTATTCCCTCCAGTCCAACCCCTCTCTCTAGTCTCTACTGTGAGGTTTCTAGTGTCTCTCAGTTAAAGATAGAAGATTCATCCAAACCCTAATCACAGAGAAAACCATGGCGACGAAGCTTTTGGTTTCAAAAATCCGCGAAACATGTTACAGAATCTCACCATCAATTTATCACCTCCGGAATTTCTCCATGGCAGCCACCGCCACAGCTCCACCACCATCTCTGCAAGAAGAAGATTCAGAAGGAATTTCAATGAAAGGAGTAAAAATTTCAGGTAGACCACTTTATTTAGATGTACAGGCAACAACACCAGTTGATCCTAGAGTATTAGATGCTATGCTTCCATTTTATATCTCACGTTATGGCAATCCTCATTCTAGAACTCATCTATATGGTTGGGAATCGGATCTTGCTGTTGAAAAAGCTCGATTTCAAGTTGCTTCTTTAATTAAAGCTTCACCTAAAGAGATTGTTTTCACTTCTGGTGCTACTGAAAGTAATAATATTTCAGTTAAAGGTTTAATGCATTTTTACAAAGATAAGAAACGTCATGTTATTACTACTCAAACTGAACATAAATGTGTTCTTGATTCCTGTCGTCATTTACAACAAGAAGGTTTCGAAATTACTTATCTTCCTGTTGGTAATGATGGGATAATCGATCTAGAAGGATTAAGGTCGGCAATTAGGCCTGATACAGGACTTGTTTCGATTATGGCGGTGAATAATGAAATTGGAGTTATTCAACCAATGGAAGAAATTGGAAAAATTTGTAAGGAATTTAATGTTATGTTTCATACTGATGCGGCTCAGGCATTGGGTAAGATTCCTATTGATGTGGAAAAGATGAATGTGAGCTTAATGTCATTAAGTGGGCATAAAATTTATGGACCTAAAGGTGTTGGTGCACTTTATATGAGGAGAAGACCTAGAGTCAGGGTTGAGGCGCAGATGAATGGTGGTGGACAAGAGAGAGGGATAAGAAGTGGAACTGTTCCAACACCGTTGGTTGTTGGTATGGGTGCTGCTTGTGAGGTTGCAATGATGGAAATGGAATATGACGAAAAGAGAATTTCTGCTTTACAGGAACGTTTGTTAAATGGAATTAGAGCCAAGATTGACGGTGTTGTGGTTAATGGAAGTACTGAGAGCAGGTATGCAGGGAATATGAACTTGTCTTTTGCTTACGTCGAAGGGGAGAGTTTGCTAATGGGTTTGAAAGAGGTTGCAGTTTCTAGTGGTAGTGCTTGTACGAGTGCAAGTTTGGAGCCATCTTATGTTTTGAGGGCATTGGGTGTTGAAGAGGACATGGCTCACACATCAATTAGGTTCGGAATTGGTAGGTTCACTACAGAAGCTGAGATTGATCGAGCTGTGGAACTTACAGTAAGGCAGGTGGAAAAGTTAAGAGAGATGAGTCCACTTTATGAGATGGTCAAGGAAGGGATTGATATCAAAAGTATCCAGTGGTCACAGCATTAAAATGATTAGATGCGGGAGGCAGAATTTGTAATGCGTAACATGCCAGGTGTATGCATATGCAGAATAGGCTTCCAGGTTTCTTTTTACAAATCTCCCTATAGTTCTTGGTAGTTTTTTGTTGCATGAATTTAAAGTTCGCTGTATAATCGATTTTTTTAAATATATGCCATTATTGTTTGTAACCTATTAGCATTTTTATGTGGTTATGTTTTACATTATTTGATTACTCTCTGTTGCGTTAAATGGTAAATGATTGTTTGTGTGAAAGAGGTAACAATGATTGTTAATGCATATTCATCACTGAAAAGAAGGGAGGAAAAGGTCTTTAGAGGTTGGATCTTGGAGCAGCGTAAAATTTAAAACAATGATGAAACGGTGTTTTTTAGTCTTCCACAGAACAGGGGTTACCTACCTTGAACCATATAGTATGTCTCCTTTATGTTTCCATGTTTTAAAGTGTTTCTTGTGAAAGCCATTAAGTTTGTTGTTTTAATAATGCAGTGTTTCTTCCTTCTTCAGTGGGACATTTTATCCATCAAATCCGTCTGGAATTGTGCCCCTCTTAAGCTTAGAATTGCTGTTAGATTGAGTTGGTCTCGCATTTTGAGTAATGTATAGCTTCGAAGAGTTCTTGATTTCATGATTTTCCGCCTTGAGATTCCAGGATTGTTTGTTTTTGAGTGTCTAGATGGCAGAAATGTTGCATTTTCAGGGTTTTTTCTTTCTAGGTTATGCATTTTAACAAGGATTGTCTTAAATGACTGCATAGACCATTATTATGATCTTTCCATGATATTGATATCATTCTCTACCCCGCGTGAAGGAGTACTTGGAGGCTTGTTAGTTTGATTCTCTGTTTGTATGGTAGTTGGTGCATTCTTTTGTTATTACCCAACATGCACTTTTCAGCAATGATTGACTTCAATTTTCGGCGTAGTTGAAAAAAATATAGGTGTTGTATTTTTTTTACTTTATTAATGGCATCCAAAATGTAATAAAACGGAACCCATACTACTTGGCATCCACTTAATTTACCCAATGTTCACTGATAGAGGACTAGTGCATTGCTGTAACTTCACGAATCCCAACAAGATTGTACGCTATGGTGACAATTTGTTGCAAAAGAAACTGAACCGCACTTTATTCCCGCAGAGCTGCATATTGCATTTTACTTACCATTCGACATTCCAAGCTCCATTTTCTTCTGTCTAGACCTTTCAGATACAGTTTGATAGCAAGAATTCCTGTTGTGAGATCCTAAAAAACTCTCTTGCCAACTTTGGGGATTTCCTTCATGCACGGAAAATTCCTGTTTTATGTTCTCTGCGGAGTATATAAGCATCTTTTGGTCTTCTTATGATACTTCTTTATACTTAACCTGTAGCTTAGTAGCTACGAAGTTATAAAATTGCCATTGAGGTGCCAGTATTACAAAGTAACACAATTCTTTATCTGACCATCTTTTCTTTCAAATGGCAGGTGAAAGATATTGAAAATGAGGGGGACCGTTGTTCGAAAATTGCCTTCCACCCTTGGGTGTTTTGGTAACAAGTAGTGAATCACAGAGCAGTGGAGGAAGATTGAAGTGAAGAAAACAATTTGGTTTTAATACCATGGTGGCATGGTGTATAAAATTTTGGGAACCATTTTATTTTTATTTATTTATTTGGAAAGTTACTGTTTCTTTTGTTTCTTTTGTTTCTTTTGTTTCATTGTCAGTGCTTGTTAATCTGATTCTCCATTAATACGATTTGGTGTTTTATGTCTTACTTAAACTTGCCCGGATAAGGGAAAGATAGTCTGTTTTTTTTTTCCTTCACAAAGTAGGCTGGTTAAGTGGATTTATATATAGGCTTATTAACTTATTCTTGTCTAGCTGTTAATGTGAAAATGAATGGAAATAGTGGGTTAATAGGAACTTGAGAACAAAATCAAAAATCAGCAATTCATATTTACTGCATACGTGAAGTTCGAAACTTGAGACTAACTCAATAAGAAAAGTAGTAACCACTGGTCCACTGTTAAGAAATAAACAGACAAACACTATTAATATACTACTAGTATAAGAACTGATAGAATTTAAGAAGTCAGAAATTCATAGTAGTGCTGAATCAAGTGCATCTTCTTTAGCATGTTGCCATGTGATTTACGTCTTCTTTTTTATCCTCTGTCTTCAGTTATCGTGTCAATGGCAAAGCAAAGCTTGTTCGAATCTGTTTTTCTGAAACACCAAAGGTGTAACTTAGTTTTTAGAGGTACCATGTTGAATTTTGTAACCAAGTTATTCCAGTTAGTGCCGCTTAACACATATTGATCGAGACTCCCCCAGTTCTTGAACTTCATTTCAGATGTCTCACCTTCTGGATTAACAACTGTAACAATGACTTGGTTTTTCTTCTTATTCTGATTGTTTCCATTACTGCTGCTCTTTAAAACCAAACATTTCTCCCTCTCTGCAGGTGTCAAAAACTCTAGCAAGGCTGTAGATAATGGTAAAAACAACCTTGCTTGTTGTCGTAGTGAATCGCTATTACTTAGCTTTTTTTCATTTAACCATACAGGGGTTGTGCCGCCTAGTGCAGAAATGGTATTACAAATAATTTGAGGCACTTCCTGCGGTGGTGCTGATGCTGGTGGAAATGATTTCTTCTTCTTTCCTTTCTCCCTCATCTTCTTAACCTTACTTCTTTCCTTCTTTTGATACTTCCTCTTTTGTTTTTGCTGTTTCTGGTGATCTTGTTTTTCATCTTCTTTGTACAACATCGATGTTGTTGTAACGTTGATTTCGAGTTTATTCTGGTCTATTCTATGTTGATGCCCAGTACTACTAGTAGTATCATCAGCAGGCACCGACCTTTTCTTCTTAGGAAAACCAGTGAGGCAGTGGAATACTTGGACCCTTCTTTCACTATGATTATCATCAGCATATGCAACATAAACACCAACTTCTTTGACTTCTGAAACTTTCCTACTGAGACAGAGTTCTTTTGCAATATCATCATTGGCATATGCAACACTACAATCCAGAAGTTCCTCAATGTCAGATTTTTCAACTTCAGAAACGTTTCTTTCTTGAGAGGGTTCTCTTGCAACATTGTTTTTCTTCCTCTGCCTAAATCCTTCCATGAAATCCAAAACCGAATCACGGGTCTTTCTTTTCTTTGCACTACCCTGTGTTTTCAAGATATCAAATTCATGAAACTTCGGAAGAGCCTTAACCTGCTCCTCAAGTGGATTCCAGTAATTCAATGGTGCGATATCCATTGCCTGTCAACAACATACATATCAAGTTAAAACCCCATAAAGATCCAGAAATTTTGAAAGAGAAAAACAGAACTTTTGAACTCCAAAAACAGAGTTCTAAAACAACAACTAGATATTTCTACAAACTGAAATAAAAAATCATAAACTTGAACAAATACAAACAAGGGTTTTGCATAGAATTCTATATACCCAAGAACGAAAATAGAAAAAGGGTATCATTCAGAAAAGGGGTTTTTCAATTAACAACTTGAAATTACGAATAAAACTCTAGAACTATTAAGCAATTACAACCAGAAATTAGTACTTAAAACAAGTTTGTGTACGGATTTTGAATACATTGCATGATTATCAACAACAATAAACCAAAATTTAAATAGTATGGGTCTTAGAAAATGCAAAAAAGAAGAAGAGGATGAAGAAAAATATACCTTTTAAGAATGTCGCGCTTTGGGGGGTTTCTTATTCTTCCTCTTGTTCTTGTTTTCTTGTTCTTGAGAGAGAATTTTGAAGAACAGAGATAAAGATGAATGAATGGAGAATGGGTTTAAGGGCGCTATTTATTTATACCAAAAAGGGAGTTTGAATTATAGAAGTTCCCGTTCTTTTACACCGGTTTCCTTTTCCAAGTTCACCGAAAAAACCTAGTTACTGGAATTTTTTTGTTTGAAAACACTTCTGATTTTGCTTGGTAATCAAGTAAACTTACGCGTCTTAAGTACTTACAATACAGTACTTCCTTTTTCTTAAACCCTAGTCTGTCTTTTACTAATAGCTGTCAATTAACGTCTACATTCTGATAGCTGTTTCCGATAAGGGGAGATCCCGGATAGGAGAGTGGGGGAAGCTTTGTATAGAAAAGACATAGTTTGGTCTCCTAAAGTTCTAATGTACACTCGCACGTGTAAACAAACTTGACGAACAACCAATGTGACGTGACAATCTGTACCGGACTGATTAGCATTTTTTTTTTTTTGAAAAAAAGGTTAAATTCATAAAATAAAAGAAAATTAAAAAAATTACAAAGCCAAATCCATCCAAAAAAAAAAATTCATCACAATTAGGAAAAAGAAAATTCGCCTAAAAAACCTAATCAACCACCGCTGCCCAATTAAACAAGATACTGTTATCCCAATCTGTATCGGACTGATTAGCACTAGCAGTTCACTCTTCTCTGTTGGCTATTGATCTACTTCTACCAGTTAAGCCCTCTATTTTTCTAACCAGAAATTCATCCCAACAAATGTGAAGAGAGAAACATTTTTTTCACATAGGACGAATAGCCATATTTTGGGAACAGGACGGGCATCGAATCGGTAACAATTACTTGGCCAGGTTCATATGGTTCCAGTAAAAAATATTGGGCCAGGTTCATGTGGTTTAACCAGTGGTTTACTAGAATAATTATTGTAAAAAGCCACAAAAATAAATACCAACTCCATATATATATTTCTGTAAGGCTTATTTTTATCATCATTCATAATTCAACTTTCATAGATGGACACGTCAGATTGAATAAACACCCCATCGATATCGTGATTCAAGATGAAATCAACATAACACCGTATGATTTACCGTCAGGCGCCAAATGGTTTGGCGCCAAGCAAAAGGTGTTGTCTGCGCCAAACCATTTGGAGCTTGACCAAGTCAACCTAGTCAAAGCGCCAAATGGTTTGGCGCCGCAGAGATCCCCTAAAATCATATAAGAGATCGAATTTTCTTCCATTCTTATTTCTTCCTTCTTCCTTCTTCTTCTTCTTCTAAAGAAAATGGTTTTCCATGGATTGAAAGATGGTGATTAAGGTGGTTTTATTTCAGAAATCTTAAGGGGGTTTATACTTTTTGCAATTACGGTTCTATTGAGGCTATTTTCAAAGATTTTCGTCCACAAATGAAATCAAGGTATGTTGAAAAAAACTTGAAGATACTAGCCATTAATATGGATACGTTGCCTGAGCATGAGCCGGTCGTTAGAGGAATGAAAGATGAAATTATGATTCATCTTGTCCATCCTCAGCGTTATTGAATTCGCCTAAAAGTTATTTGCATTAATTTATAGTATTAAGTTTATATATTTAATAGCTAGTGTTAGATTTAAGTTATTAAAAAGATTTCAACTTAGAAGTAAATTTTATTTGATGATTTAATCAGTGTAATTTTATAAAAAAATATTGTAGCACTATTATGCAAATTAATGAATGAATTTCTATATTTAAATTATGTTTATTATATTTTAGTTCAATCAGTCTCTTAATTCAAATTTCAAATAGAATCGTTGGCGCCTAGTGTGAGAGGAGTGTAACAAAAATTAACAAAACCCACAACGACATTTTTTTTTAAAAGAAAATATAGTCGTTTGGGAATAATTGTATTTTCCAATAAATAAAACCCCAACGCCTACTTTTTTACCCTATAAATCAACACACTTGAGCATCATTTTCTTTGCAGAAAACAGAAGCAACATGGAGTGTTATAAGGTAATTATTTTATTCTTCTTCTGAGTCATTTATAAGTTTTGTTTATGTTCAAATGTTTGGAATCTAAGTAGTTTTGGTTTTGTATTATCAGTGTTTTTCTGTCGTCAAATGCGATGTATGTCAGTCTGAAAATCACAGAAGCGTCTTGTGTCCATTTCTCTACTCGTAATGTTCAATAAAAGCTTGCGACGGGTGATGCAAGATATTAGAGTCGGATAAAAGGAAAAATGCAGGGAGGTTATTCGTCATATTCCAAAAACCAACTTGTGGAGCATTTTGACTGGCTAGATTTACTAATTGAGGAAAGTAACCTTGCTGCAGTTTCATCTTTTCCATTAACAATTACGCCTTGTTTCGCCTGTGGAAAAAAAGATCACTGGTCCTGGGATTGTCCATGGGATGGGTCACAATGCATGGTCCGAGGATGTATCGGAAACATAGAAATAATGTATCAAGGTTACATTGAGAATGGTGATAACAGATTTCTTGTATGTTGCTACTGCAAAAAAACGACAAAATTTTCAGAGATACTAGTGAACAATAACAAACAACATCATCCTTCAAGTTCAACCTCTCCAATCACTTGGGAGAAAATAAGTTTAAAGCTAAAAAAAACAAATCAAGTTCCGGTCACGACCTCTATAACCACTTGGGATAAAATATGTTTGAAGTTAAAGAAACCAATATAACTCCTTGTAAAATGAATACTCATTCGTAACTTTTCCTTAAGAATGTGTTATCAACACAGTACTCGAATGAGCGAATGTAATTTAAGTTATTAATTGATAAAAAAATTTTATCTACAAGTATTTACTAATTAAATTGTTAATCTAAAATTTCTAAACAAACTCATTTTTATATTACATCGTAGCCAGGGAGAATTGATGTAACGAGAGTGTGAATTATGTCGCAGGAGTGTAAGTGGAGTGTATGATTAAAAAAATCAAACAAATATTTGTATGCGGCGCAATGATTAGGCGCTGAAGAGGTTGCGCAAAAATAAAATTTGCAGCGCCAAACCATTTGGCGCCACAGAGCTGATTCCAGATTGCGTTCAAGAAACTCCTTGAAGGTAATCTGGAATGACACTTTAGACAATGTTTTTCACTGTGAAAGTTGAACTGTGAACGTCCATAAGAATAAGTCTAACAAAAACATAAAATTGCTTCAATTGGAATAAAAATAATAATTAATAAAATAATAAGAGTTTTCCTATATATATATATATATCAAAATATACAAAGATTGTTCACATATTACTAGCATAGCAAAACAATTGAGATGGGATGTGATTTAAGAACGTAAGTGAGAGTTTTTTTTTCTTCCGATTTACTATTTTATGTTTGTAATGTCGAAAATTTAAAATAATTAATCTCTTAATATCATTATCAATAACAATGGTTACATAAAATTCGAGATGATTCAAAATGAATAACAAAGTTATCTTCTCCTATAGCTGGCTATGGACTCATACTGAGAAATTTTGCAAGAACGGCTCTCAAAGCTAGCTTTGGATTTTTCACAGCCTCAAGCGCAGAAGAAGCAGAAGCTTTAGCTATTATAAAAGCAGCAGATTGAGCAAAAAAGCTTGCTCTATAATTTTTTTGGATCGAAAGCGACTGCAAAATACTTGTAGCATATGCTCAAGGTAATCACAGCTTAATAAAATAGCGGGATGAAGGAATCATCAGGGACTCAAAACTTATATTAGCAAAAACAAAAACAAAAACAAATGTTTCTTTTCTTTTTAATTTTAAGTTTATTAATATAAGGGGTAACAAGGTGGCCAAAAAAATTAACAAGAATAGCAAGGAAGAATAGTCAACGTCAGGAATGGAATAATACCACTTCCACAATGCCTTTTTATATTTTGAAGTTTTTACAATAAGATAAAAGAAACCTTAATAGAAGAGAATAACCCATAATTCTCTCTTACTCCTCCTTCTTTATATCTACCCTCTTTTTCTAATTTCGAATTCAGACAATATGTTTGTACCAACAGAAAAAAGTAATCTGGTTTGTTGGGGGTTCTTCCCACTTTAGCACTTGTAGCAAGGTGAGGAAAAACCAACATTCCCTGGGGTTTTTCTTGAAGGTTATTTTATGTCCTTTTATTTTGTTTCTATGTTTCTCTTTGAAGTTTTAATATATGAAACTTATCTTTGCAGAAGAAAAAAAAGAGTAATAAAGTTATCTTATAAAATATTTAAATAAAAATAGTGATATAATACATATAAATCTTCATCTTAGCGGTTGGTGTGTTAAGTTAAGTTAGAGGACACTTGATCGAACCTCATTACTTACAGAGTCTTGAATTTCTGGTAAAAGGCACATACTTGAACCGTTGAAAAACCCGAACGGTTCAGAAGGTCCAGTGGTTCAACCGTCCAAGTCACCCAGTTCTTTAAAAAATAAGTCGGTTTTCTTAAAAATTAGTGGGTCAGTGTTGAACCAACCCAATATTTGAACTGGGTCACGGTTCAACCGGTCGGACGGTCCGGTCTGGTTTTCAAAACACTGACGAGTAATTCTTGATAAACCGTCAAAAGAACCCTTTTTTTATATACATATAAACAAGTTTTAAACGAATTTAAAAGTGATGTTGATAACAAGTCTTGGTGTTGGTAATCAATGTGAATGATTCTTTATATCATTTTTGAAACACAATTTATTTATTTTGAAACTCCTAATCCAAATTCTTTCATGCTCTTTGGAAGCACCAATCTTTTACAAGTTTGTCTGCAACATTGTTAGCCTCCCAATATCCTTGAGTACATCTCGTTTCACTGAAAAAGTTCTTAGTTTTTATAATTGCTTAGATAAGACCATGTGAATCCCAATGAGGTTGAACTTTTTCTTTGAACAACTGAATAACGTAACTTAAACCACTATCCACTTCCATACATTGTATGGAAAAATCACCATCCAGGAGAAAACCATTAAGGCTGCCCATACCTCAACAACATAGTTGTTATTTCTGAATATGTGTTTACCAAAACATGCAATAAAAGCTCTGCTTACATTTCTAACAATACTACCAATCCCTACAATTTGAGTTTAAAGAAGCCATCACTATTGATAGTGCATAATTTATATGTTTTGAGTATCATTTCCTTATGCTTATTTTCTAGATTTCATGTGAATTAGCTTGTATTATTATTATTTTTGTATATTATGTCTTTTGTAGGAGTACATCTCTAAAAGAAGTTAAAATGAAGTGATTTAAAGGGAGAATTTCCAAAGACCCAGTTTTACTCATCTGAATCCAGAATTTCTACCTTCCATGTCGAGAGAACGAGAAAACGAAGCCGGAGGCGAAAGGATGAAGTCATTCTGACTTCGTATGAGAAAGTTATGAGCATTTAAAACGAGTCAAAGTTACGAAAGTTGTGAAAGCACATACTTACTAAAGGCACCCATGTTACCACTAAGGGAATCCACTTATTTAAACAGTGCTAAAGGCACCTGCATCTTGTTTAAGGGGTGTCATCTTCTTCTTCCTTTTACAAACAGAATCTAAGTTGAACATATCAGGTTATTACTTTTGATAACTGTTAATGGATATGGAATGTAGATTGATGAGAGTCATTCGAGTGGTATTAGGTTCAGGGAGCTTAAAGAAAGAGTTTGGCAGTGACAAGGATTTATTGTTGCTTCCCAATTCAATGAGAAGTTGAACTCAAGTTTATTTGATCGTGATGATGTTGCTAATCTTGATGATAGGTGGAGGGTTAGAGTGTGATTGAATATTGAAGTCCATGGACCTAACTAACATCAAAAATCGTCTTGCAAGGTTAAGATTTCCCAAGGCTTATAAACCGCAGGATCTTAAATTGCCCATACAATATGAGACTAATCTCAACATGCCCCCTCATGTGTAGCTGTTGGGCCTAACACGTGGACATAAAATCGGGTGACGCGAGATAGGTGTGGTAATATAAAACTCATCACAAATTGCCTGCTATGATACCATATTGAAGTCCATGGACTTAACTAACCCCGAAAACCGGCTTGGAAGGTTAGGGTTTCCCAAGGGTTATAAGTCGCAGGATCTTAAATGTCCCATATAATGTGGGACTAATCTCAACATTGAAGACTGGAAGTTGAGCTCGAGAATGGCATAGATACTATTACAGTTCACGGTAGTTGAAGAAGAAACATATTTAATCTTTGAGCTCGATTCTGTGGTGATTATCGGTGATTAATGGATAATAAGCTTCGGGTCAGCGGGAATCTGTGAAGTGGTTGGAATAAACAGGGAAGATGAGAAGAGGATGTTGATGAAAGTGAAGGTGGTAGATTTGATTGGATGTTAGATGGAGAAGATCTATGTTATGGCAGTGATGGTCGATAATTTGCTACGAATAGTGGGACAGACATGATGGTGATGAAGCAGTTGTTAATGGCAGTAGAGAATTTTGGGTTGTGGAAAATGAAGTAGAAATCCATGTGGATCTGTTGATCGAGAGGCATTGAGAGTTGGAGTGAAGCCTGTGCGATGGAGTTGTTGGTTGTGAACTCGAAAAAATGAGGAGGTTGTTGGGTTAATATTCAAGAGGTCGATTTCACCTTAGAAAAAAATAGAAGTAGAAATCCATAGAACCACCTATGTCTAGTTTATACCTAGCCGTAGAGATGAAGGAGGAAAAGAAGAAAAACGCAGATCAACTTACGGTCAATTTACTTAGCCGTATAACTGAAGAAAAAATAAAAAAGAGAAAAACTCAGACTAACTTACGTCTGAATTTAACTCAGCCGTAGAAAGAAAAGAAAAAAAAGAGACCGAGGAAGGAAATTAGTTTGCTTGTCAGTTTTGCATAACTGACATGCCACTTTCGGTTGTAAGCTAATTTGGGATGAGCTTCAATGGGTTACACGAGCCCATTTGTTGATTATTTGGAGCGGATTTGGCAACCTATTTCGACTGGGATTCGAGCACGGGCACTTCTACTTTTGAAACCCTATTTAAGAGAGAATTTCACTTCTATTGGATCTATCTTCTGCCATGTATGATTGTGTGAATGTTTGTTTAGGAGCGTTATTAAATAAGCATGAATTCATATCTATTGCTAGACTATGGTTTTGATATACGGAATTGTTGATGAACCTTGTCATTGGTAGCATATTTTGATTACGAATTGTATTCAAAACCTTTGTGTGATTGCATGTAGAATCTTGACCTATGTTAAATAGATTACTCGTAGTATATCTATTGCATTGATTAATCCAATTCATAGAAATTAATGATGTTATCGGATTAAATCTAATAGCATGTTGCGTTAGGTTTTTCTGTGAGTAGTAATTGCATATTCATAGTTATGGTATGCGATGACATAAGGAATTTACCAGAGTATGCTCTCGATGGGGTACTCTAGGAATCTTGATAATGAATGGTTAGTGATAACTCTAGTTGTTAGTCAAAGTGCATGTCTTATGATTGAAGATGAACCCTTAACCAGTACTCTCAACCTATTGATTCTCTTTAATCATTCTTTGTTAGTATAATTACTTTAGTTTTAAATCACAAAATCCCCCTAGTTTATGTAAGTTTTCAAATACGAATAACAACCCATATCTCCCTGTGGATCGAATTTGTTCTTATAACTAGACTCTTATTTATAATTGAGATCAAGCCAGGGTTGACCCGTGAGCTACCAAAGTTTCATGGAATGACGAATGAAGATCCAAACAAACATCTGATGGATTTTAACAATATAGTCATGGCCATGCTACCAAAGGATATAGATGCATATGGGGTTATATTACGAGCTTTTCCGTTTTCTTTGATGGGCGCTGCAAAGGAATGGTTGTATAATTTACCATCTGGTAGTGTTACAACATGGCATGGGTTGAAGAAACTTTTCTTAGAAAGGTACTTTCCTGCATCAAAGGAAACTCATATTCGTAAAGAGATTTGTAACATAAAGCAGATAATAGGAGAGACATTATATGAATGTTTTGAACGTTACAAGAGATTGGTGGCTAGCTGCACATATCATCAATTTAGTGATTTGTTGATCATCCGTAATTTTAAGAGGGATTTCAAGAAAGTGTCATGAATCTTCTCGACGTTGCAGGTGATGGTGCATTAGTGAATAAAACAGTAGCTCAAGCTAGGGAGTGAATCGAGAACACGATAGTAAATTCTCAACAATTCTCAAGTTGTGGGTGAGAACCACTCGTCAGAATAGTCAATAAAGTGAACGAAGTTTCTGAACTTCGTCATCAAATGGGAAATATGGAAGCAATGATGCAACAAATTGCAGCCATGGTGGTGCCATCATCTGCCCAAGGTTATGAAGAGGGAAGTGACCAAGTCAATGATATTTCCCCAATCAGCAGAGGCAACAATATGATCCTCACTCTAATACATACAATCCAGGGTGGAGATCATCCCAACTTAGTTATGAAAACAAACAAGATGCAGTTCCAGGACCGGTATTCAATCGTCCTAGTGGTTCTCAACAACAAGTACAACAACCACAACCAGTTCAGAACTCAGAGTCATTAGAGATGCTTGCCATGATGAAGAATATGACTTCAATGATGCAGAAAAATCAGCTGAAAACTGATAATGCAATCAAAGAACTACAAATGCAAGGGGGCACTATGGAAACTGAGATCAATCATCTGAAGGAACAGAATAGTGGGAAACTCCCTTCTCAACCTATTCGTTCGAGAGATTCTATCAACGATGTGACATTAAGAAGTGGTACACGAACTGTGCTACCAGAAGATGCTGAGAAGAACAAAGATCCAAAGGGGCCGGTTTTGGAGAAAGAGATTACTGACTCTTCCAAAACCGATGAGGTACCTAAAGAAAACTCTAAACCTCATGTTTCAACTTAAGTTCCTCCTTTACCTTTTTCTCGCAGGTTTGCTAACTCTAAAAGCCAGAACAAAATAAGGAGATCTTAGATATTTTCAAAAAAAAATCATATGAATATTCCATTCATAGATGCGATTAAATAAGTCCCCAAGTATGGGAGAATTTTGAAGGACTTATGCACCAATAAAACAAAGATTAACCGGTAATGAGGTAATGAGAGTGGGGGAGAATGCTTCGGCTATCTTGCAAAAGAAACTCCCACTCAAATGTAAAGATCCTGGTAGTTTTGATATTCCTATTGTTATTGGTAAAACAACGTTTAATAAGGCTATGCTTGATTTAGGAGCATCAGTAAATGTTATGCCTGCATTTATATATGAATCTCTTAAATTAGGTCCTTTGAAAGAAACTGGAATTACTTTACAGTTAGATGACCGTCCTAATATATATACCCTAGAGGTATTATTGAAGATGTGTTTGTGCAGGTGAATCAACTAATTTTTCTAACGGATTTCTATGGGTTGGAGATGACAGGCAAATCAACTGATGCGTCTCTACCTTTACTATTGGGGTGGCCCTTTATGAGCACGGCTAGAACTAAGATTGATGTGCATATCGGGTTATTGACCATGGAGTTTGATGGAGAAGTAATACGTTTCAACATTTATGGAACGATGATATATCCTAGTGATGTCCACTCTTGCTTCTCCATTGATGTTATTGATAGCTTAGCTCAACAGATGTTCAATTTGAATGAGGATGAAGTGCTTGAAACCGTGTTAACTACACCCATCGATGGTATAGTTAACTTAGGATCCCTTAATTTTTTGCAAAATGTTCACCAACTCATGATATTTCTTTTATATCTTTACCGTGATCTAATGAAAAAACTTTTCCATCTATCTTGCAGGCTCCTAAACTAGAACTTAACCCTCTTCATGATCACCTAAAATACATGTATTTGGGTGATAATGAAGAGTTTCCAGTCATAGTTTCGAATGAGATAACTGAACTGCAGGAACAAAAACTTCTTCGGGTGTTGAAGGAGTATAAAACGGCTATAAGATGGACAATTGCTGACATCAAGGGAATACGCCCAGCTACATGCATGCATAAATACTACTTGAGGAGGAGGAAAAACCTACAAGAGAGGCTCAACATCGTTTGAACCCTCCGATGATGGAAATAGTAAAGAAAGAGATACTCAATCTTTTAGACGTGGGAGTTATCTACCCCATTTATGATATTAAGTGGGTGAGCCCGGTACAAGTTGTACCAAAGAAATCAAGCGTTACAGCGGTGCAGAATGATGAAAATGAACTTGTCCCAATGCGTGTGCAAACCGGTTGGAGGGTTTGTATAGATTACATGAAACTAAATGTAACCACTATAAAAGATCACTTCCCTATACCTTTTATGAATCAAATGTTGGAAATATTGTCTGGAAACTCTTATGATTGTTTTCTTGATGGTTATTCAGGTTACAATCAGATTGTTATAGCACCTGAGGACCAAGAGAATACTACCTTCACTTTTTCTTTCGGAACATTTGCATACAAAAGGATTCCTTTTGGTTTGTGTAACGCACCCGCTACATTCCAAAGGTGTATGGTAAGTATCTTTTCAGATTATGTTGAAAACATTATCGAAGTTTCTATGGATGATTTCAGTGTGTATGGTGATTCATTTGACTTGTGCTTTGATAATCCTACATTAATTTTTATACGGTGTGTTGAGACTAATCTTGTGCTAAATTGGGAGAAGTGTTATTTTTATGGTAACTCATGGCATTGTTTTAGGCCATATTATATCTTTTAAAGGCTTAGAAGTTGATAAATCTAAGATAAATCTTATTCGTGCTCTTACCCCTCCCATTAATGTGAGGGAGATTGGTTCTTTTCTTGGTCATACAAGATTTTATCGGAGGTTTATCAAAGATTTATCCAAGGTTGCATCACCATTACGCCAATTATTGCAAAAAGACGTGGTTTTAAACTTTGATGAGAAGAGTTTGGCGGCATTCAACCGGTAGATAGAACTTTTGATAACAGCCCCTATCATTAGACCACCATATTTGAGCAAGCCTTTTGAGCTACTATGTGATGCCAGTGACTATGCGGTTGGTGCAGTATTAGACCAACGTACTGGGAATCTACCCCATGTCATTTATTATGCTTCCGGAACGTTGAATGATGCTAACATAATTATACGACCACAGTAAATGAGTTGTTAGCAATCGTTTTTGCTTTGGAAAATTTCATTCTTATTTGATTGGTACGAAAGTTGTTGTGTTTTCTGATCATGCAACACTTAGGTACTTATTTCCAAAGGAGGATGTGAAACCAAAACTCATTAAATGGATACTACTCTTACAAAAGTTTGATCTCGAAATTAAAGACAAGAAAGGCATTGAGAGAACTATTGCGGATCACTTGAGTCGTCTTACTGTAGATGAAGAAGTTATCCCATTACGTGTAAGCTTTCCAGATGAGCAACTATGCTCTATTGCAGTTTCAGAACCATGGTACGCTGATATTGTGAATTATTTAGTGTCTAAACAAATCCCAAGCAAATTGTCTCGTGCTGAAAGGGAAAAACTTAAAAAGATAACAAATCAATACATTTAGGGTGATTCATACCTGTGGAAACATTGTTCAGACGAATTTATACGGAGGTGCGTACCCAATTCTGAATTCAATTTTATCTTGTCTTTTTGTCATCCGTATGCTTGTGGAGGCCACTTTGGGTATAAACGAATCGCACTCAAGGTACTTGAGAGTGGTTTATTCTGGCCGACTTTATTCTAAGATGCATACATATTGTGTACTACTTGTGATTGATAGACACAATTTTGTATCTTATTAAATCTCATATTTTATATTGCTATTACTCGGTTTTTGTATTAATAATGTAAATTTATTGTGTTTGTAGGCATTTTTTGGAAATAAACTTTTGTGGAAAAATTGCCTGAAAAAGTGATAAAGGCACCAAGAAAATTACTAAAGGCACCCTCACAATGGATAAGGGAAACCCAATGGATAAAGGCACACCAGACTTGGATAAAGGCACCCACTTATTTGAATTTCAATTTTGGCGGTAAAGTTTTTTCTCAAACTAAGAAGTTTCTGAAGCAAATTTTCTGAAGATTTCGAAGATGTTAATAAAGTATATACACTTGCCTTTTTAATAGGGATTTGGACAGTATGGAAAATTTGAAAGAATCTCGAGAAACAACTCACTCTCAGTAAAACAGGGTAAGATTTAATCACGTGAAACATGGAGATTTTTCTTTCCTATTTCACGTGATTCTGTTTCCATCTTGCTCAATATCTTTTGGGTTAACTCAGACAACAAACAGAACAACCACCATATTGAGAAGAAAAAAAAACAGGATCGAGATAAAAAAATATATATCTGAGAATGATTTTTAATTAAAAGAGAATATTTTCAAGGATTTGTTGAAGAGATTCGATTTTTTGGGGATTTAATATAAATAGGGGGTTGAATAGAAGCATTAGCGGGGCTGGCTCTGCCAGAGAAAAAAAGATATCAAAATCAGGAAAAAATCATGATCGTGATGAAGAAGATGAAGAAATTGTTGTTAAAAGGTTGAAGATTCTGTGGCCAAAAGGTTGAGGATTCTGTTGTTACAGCTTTTAATCTTTGCAACATTTATCTTCATTTTGCAACACTTACTTTGTAACAGCGAGTCTGTAACGCCAATACACCGTTAAAAACTCGTTGCTTTTATTATTTTCTCTTCTTTTCATCTTTCAAACACCTTTTGAGCCATGTATCAATCTTTTGAGGGTGTTTTGAGCGTGATGAGCTAAACCCCATCACCGGGACAATGAAGGAAGCTATGTTTTATAATTGTTTGGTTACTATATCTAATTCTTTTATAACTTTTGTATTAATTTAAATTAAATTATGATTTTTACTAATTAGGTGTGATTTTGTTTGATGGTGTATGCTTAGTCTAAAGTACTTTTGATGCGCCATGCTTATGATTTATATCTAATGTTTTAGGAATCTACTTTTAGAAAAGAATCAGACTCAACGTTTCTATTATTTGAGCTAGAATTGTCTAGAATTAATATTTGGAACCACATGAATATGAAAAATGGTGAAATCTTATGTCTCCCTTATCCTTAGTATTGTTCATATTGTGTATATATTTGCTATTATTAGGAAGTAAATCTAAAATCGAGTATTCACAAGTCCGAGTGAACGATACTTTTGTTACCATTGTCTACGATCACATCAGTGATTGATGCCAAAGAACGGGCAATCTAGGTGCTCGAAATCAAATGCCACAAACGGTTATCCACTTTGTTGAGGTGTTCCACGTTTGGGGCATTGATTTTATAAGGCCTTTTGTGAATTCTTTCGGTAAATTATACATTCTACTCGTTGTTGATTATGTCTCGAAACGGGTGGAAGCTAAAGCCACCCTAACTAATGATTCTAAAGTGGTTACATATTTTGTTAAAGATCATATTTTTGCAAGGTTTGGAACTCCAAGATCCATAATCAACGATGGGGGATCACATTTCCGAAACAAGTTCTTTCAGGGATTGTTGAAAAAGTACAACGTATCTCACAAAATGGATACACCAAACCATCCACAGTCTAACGGGCAAGCAGAAGTATCTAATTATGAAGTGAAGTCCATTCTAGAGAAAACAGTGAATCCTACAAGAAAAGATTGGAGTTTACGGCTTGATGATGCATTGTGGGCATATAGGACTGTGTACAAAAAACCTATTAGGATGTCTCCTTTTAGGCTTGTGTACGGTAAACCATGTCATCTTCCTGTTGAAATCGAGCATAAGGATTTTTGGGCTATTCAACAGTGCAATATGGAGATGGATGGTGTATGAAAGCAAAGAAAACTCCAACTCAATGAACTAGAAGAGAATTGTAATGATGCGTATGAAAGTTCACGTATTTACAAGGAGAAGACAAAGACTTTTCATGATAAGATGATTTCTAGAAAACACTTTCGTGTTGGACAAAAAGTTTTGTTATTCAATTCACGTCTTACTTTATTTCCTGGTAAATTACGTTCTCGTTGGATAGGTCCTTTTATTGTGCTTCACGTTTTTCTTCATGGTGCAGTAGATATTCGAAGCTTAGCCACGGTAAAAGAGTTAAAGGTGAATGAACATCGACTCAAGCCGTATTATGATCCGTTCACATCTGAAGTTGTGGAAGAGATCAACTTAGTAGACGCACTCCCTCTGGAGGAGTAGCAAGGCTATAAATCTACAGTCGGGTTGACGACATTTAACCAAGCGTTGAATGGGAGGCAACCCATTAGTTTTGTATTTCTATCTTTATCTTTTTATTTTTAGTTTTCTTATCTTTTCATATCATATTATAGGATTTTCCACCTTGAATATTACATTGGACGATTCAATTTACATTGAGGAAAATGTAAAGTTTAAGAGTAGGGGAGTGGTTAAGCATATTGATTCTTAATATTCGCTTTTGTAGGTAGAATTTTTAAACTTTTTGTACATATTTGCATGAAAACCTCCAACTTTTAGAGATTTTAGAGTCACTTAGTATACTTCTAGCTAAGTCTACATTCGGAATTCTGACCGGAATAATTGAACTTAGAAGTAATAGAGAACGACATTCGGGTTGCTTAGTTGTTGAGAGGCTAGAACTGACAAAAAGAGACTTAAACCGCCGGTAGAGAATTCAATATTAGGGATCTGATCAATCATTAGTGGAGACTACCCATTACATCAAGCGAGGCACAAGACCTTCAATTCTTTGTAGCTGTCTAAAAATTGTGCTTTAGAGTGTGTCATCATATACGCAAATTCCGGATAAAATGATGAGCTACCCAACTTCGCACCAATTTCAACACTACTTTTTGATCCCTTGAGTGTTATTTCTTCAATCACGAGGGTGCCATCAGAATTGCTAACTTACAACATCTCTTGTAATCTTGTTTACAGTTAGCACCATTCTCTCTCGACAACAACAGATCCATAGAAACACCATTATCATCAACAAGCGGAGCATCACAAATTCGAAGGAAAGTTAAAGACATTCAAGGGTTACAAGCAACTGTACAAGATAAAACAAATTTTATATTCGAGTGAAGCAACAAGACAAAGGGCAGAATTAGATATACATGTTGAAGACGTATATACAAGAGCGAAGAAAATAAAAACATGAGAGTTAGTGAAGTTTATGACATCGAGACAATACAAGTTGTGAAGAATCAAGTGGTAAAGTCCTTATCCCATGGCCATAGTAGTTTCATTATTTATTTTATTTTGTAGTTTGTATTCTCTTTATCTTAATAAAAAAAAGAAACAAAAATTGAAAAAGAAACAAAAAAAGTTATATATATATGAAAAAAAGAAAAAAAAAATTAATGTTTGTATGTTTGTTTGTTTTTGTATTCATTTAGTAAGGTCTTGGGGAAGAATAAATTTATAAAGAAGTTTCAAGCAACAAGGAATTAAGGAAAATAATTACAATTGTCAAGAATCTACGAAGTTCAAGAATTCATCATCAACAGTTGAAGACCGAAAGACGTTTCTATTGGATGCTGTGAGAGTGGTGATAATTGTGGATCAGACGACAAGGTAAGTAAACTTTCCCATCCTCACATAGTGATTGATTTCCTTTCTTAGAGATGACCAGAAAAAAAGGAGTTTCGTTTTCGTCCCACGTTTCTATGGGATAACATCTTCATATAATTCGGAAGGTTACTTTTCCTTCCCACCATTGAACGTGTGAAAGTTTTCTATCTTCATTCTTGCTTGCACACATGAGAACCATAAACTGCATATTTTGAGTGCAACTTCATAAAACCCTATTGGTGAGATAGAAATCGAGACAGAATGCTTATTCGATTGCTCTCGAGGCTTGATTCTTTCGTATGTTGGTTTTCTCCTAACTCAAGAGTTAAGCATGAGAATAACGTTCTTTATACTTCTAACTTCTTATTTTTAGTGTGCAAAAACTTTATACCTCTTGTAAACCCTCACGAGGCTATAACTCGTCCACTAGGGACACCTAGGGGTTTAAAGGCTTGTTACACATGCTAAGTGTAACAGTATCCTCAACGAAATGAAGTTGTTATATTTTAGTTTAGGTTAGGTTGTTTAGATTTATAGTTTGCTCGAGGACTACCAAAAGGCAAGTGTGGGGGAATTTGATAAGTGCATAATTTACATGTTTTGAGTATCATTTCCTTACGCTTATTTGCTAGATTTCATGTAAATTACCTTGTATTATTATTACTTTTGTATATTATACCTTTTTTAGGATTACATCTCTAAAAGAAGTGAAAATAGAGTGATTTAAAGGGAGAATTTCTAAAGACCCAGTGGTACTCAGACAAATCCAGAATTTCTACCCACCATGTCGGAATGAACGAGAAAACAAAGCTAACGACGAAAGGATGAAGTCATTTTAACTTCGTACGAGAAAGTTATGAGCATTTGAAGCGAGTCAAAGTTGTGAAAACACACACTTACTATAGGCACCCATGTTACTACTAAGGGAAGCCAATTATTTGAATAGTGCTAAAGGCGTATGCTTCTTGGTTAAGGGGCGTCATCTTCTTCTTCCTTTTACAAACAGAATCTAAATCGAATATATCAGGTTATTGCTTTTGATAACAGTTAATGGCTATGGAATTTAGATGGATGAGAGTCATTCGATTTGTATTAGGGTCAGAGAGCTTAAAGAAATAGTTTGGCAGCGACAAGGATTTATGGTTGCTACCCTATTCAATGAGAAGTTGAACTCAAGTTTCTGTGATCGTGATGTTTTGCTGATCTTGATGATCGGTGGAGGGTTAGAGTGTGATTGAAGACTTACAGTTGAGCTCTAGAATGGCATAGACATTATTACAGTTCACGGTAGTTGAAGAAGAAACATAGTTGATCTTTGAGCTCGATTCTGTGGTGATTATCGGTGATTGATGGATAATAAGCTTGGGGTCAGCAAGAATCTGTGAAGTGGTTGGAATAAACAGAGAAGATGAGAAGAGGCTGTTGATGGACATGAAGGTGGTAGCTTTGATTGGATGTTAGATGGAGAAGATCTATGATATGGCAGTGATGGTCGATAATTTGTTGCGAATAGTGGGACAGACGTGATGGTGATGAAGCAGTTGTTAATGGCAGTAGAGAATTTTGGGTTGTGGAAAATGAAGTAGAAATCCATGTGGATCTGTTGATCTAGAGGCATTGAGAGTTGGAGTGAAGTCTGTGCGATGGAGTTGTTGGTTGTGAACTCGAAAAAATGAGGAGGTTGTTGGGTTAATATTCAAGAGTCGAGTTCACCTTAGAAAAAAATAGAAGTAGAAATCCACAGAACCACCTATGTCTAGTTTCTACCTAGCCGTAGAACTGAAGGAGGAAAAGAAGAAAAACGCAGATCTACTTACGGTCAGTTTACTTAGCCGTAGAACTAAGAAAATAAAAAGAGAAAAACTCAAACTAACTTACGTCTGAATTTAACCCAGCCGTAGAAAGAAATGAAAAAAATAGACCGAGGAAGGAAATTAGTTTCCTGTCAGTTTTGCATAACTGACAGGCCACTTTCGGTTGTAAGCTAATTTGGGCTAGGCTTCAATGGATTACACGAGCCCATTTGTTGGTTAATGTTCATTCAAGGAAATCACTTCACGGTTTTGATTATTTGGAGCGGATTTGATAACCTATTTCGACCGAGGTTCGAGCACAAGCACTTCTATTTTTGAAACCCTATTTAAAAGATAATTTCACTTTTATTGGATCTATCTTTGATCACAAGCTTTACACACAAGAAGGGAAAGAAATGAGTTTTTGGTTTTGGAGATTCTTCTACAAAAACTAGGGTTTGCTTTATTTTTCTACTTATTATTTTTCCATGGATTTTAAGAAATCCATGAGTAGCTAAACTTTTCATATTGGTTAATGATGTAGTCGGATATCATGAACATGTTACTAAATTAATATATTAGTTTTATCATCTTAATCAAATCATTATTATCGCCATGTGTGATTGTGTGAATGTTTGTTCAGGAGCGCTATTAAATAAGCATGAATTCATATATATTGCTAGACTAGGGTTTTGAGATACGGAATTGTTGATGAACCTTGTCATTAGTACCAAACTGTGATTAGCAATTGTATTCAAAACCTTTGTGTGATTTCATGTAGAAGCTTGACCTATGTTAAATAGATCACTCGTAGTATATCTATTGCATTGATTAGTATAATTCATAGAACTTAATGCCCTTGTAGGACTAAACCTAATAGCATGTTGCATTAGGTTGTTCTGTGAGTAGTAATTGCATATTCATCGTTATGGTAGGTGACGACGTAAGGAATTTACTGGAGTATGCTCTCGATAGGGTACTCCAGGACTCTTGATAATGAATAATTAAGTGATAATCTAGTTATTAGTTAAAGTGCATGTCTTATGATTGAAGATGAACCCTTAACCAGTACTCTCAACCTATTGATTCTCTGTAATCATTCTTTTCTAGCATAATTACTTTAGTTTTAAATCAGAAAATCCCCCCAATTTACGTAAGTTTTCAAATACGAATAATAACCAATATCTCCCTGTGGATCGAATTTGTTCTTATAACTATACTCTTATTTCTAATTGTGAAGTAAAAGAACTTGAAATAATTTTTCTTGGATGACAACCGACCAATTATATACATGTCAAGCAATATTAACTTCATGCCTATCCTTTTCGCAAACTCTGTATCAGCAGTGATGTGGAGATACTCCCTGCTAGTCATTCTCAAAGTTTTAGCAAGAACCCCATAAAGCATTGAACTTAATCTTCTCATATATATTGAAAGTTGTTCCTGTGAATTCCTATTCCCAAAGGACAAAGGGATAAAGATCTTTCCATCTTAATCCACATATACAACTATCGGACAAGCACAATTTTTTAAGGAAGTTAGGAGAGGAGGCCTCTAGATCAAATTTCAAACCAATTCAACCCATAATATTTATACGAATTAGCCAAAGCATAACACAACAAAAAAGATGCATAGAGCAGACTCCAAATCCATATTAGACAGTTTACATCCTGGGTGGTCACTAATACCCTTATGGTATAAAGATTCATTCAGATTGATTTTGCTACGACCCACTGCCACAAGAAGAACTTATATTTGCAGGGACATTTATGTTTCCAAAGTAATCTTAGTGTATGTTAGAAGTTGGGTTTCCAGATTTTTTTCAAGTTTAAAAATATGTATGCATCTTTGAAAGTGACATAACTAGAGCTACTAACATATAATAGCTAAGCTTGGCTTTGTTGTTAGTCACATTATTAATAAGGATAACTTTGATGGAATTGGTGATATGCAAAGGAACATGCCCCTCTAACTTAACAAAGTTCCTTCCACCTCAACAAAATTTTAATCATGAGTAACATGATTAATAAAAGAACTAACAAGCTCCTTTGGCAAATTAGCCTTATCTAAAGAAATTAAAGAAGCAATAGAGTTATTATTAATCCAAGGATCTCTCCAAAAATCAACTATAGTCCCATCTCTTAAAGAATTTTCCACAACACCATTTATGGATAATAGCAACTGAAATTCACAACATCTCTAGCGCAGTTATAGATTCTTATTGCATATATACCCTTGAAAATACTTCTCCAGTAGCAGAAGAATCAAACTTAAAATCAATTCTCCAAAATACATTAGAGTTATGGTATTTGACTTTCAAAAGTCTAGCCATAAAACTCTCAAAAATCATAATGATTACAGTTGGACTGTATTTAAAATTATCAAATTGTTTCATACTTCAAAAAACTAACCCATCAAAATCTCTAATAAAGTGTACACACAACCTATCCTAGATCTAAGAAGTAAAAATTAACGTTTTGTCACAAAGTTGTTGGGCTTTGGACTCTCTAATCCTTCCTTCTAAATCCTAGTACTCAGAAGTCCAAAATTCATATTTTAAAATGAATTAATCATTTTTTTTGACAATTTCAATCCAAATTCATGTTTTTTATGTCGAAAATATCCTTTTTATAAAAATGGTACACTAGTTTATTCATGATCATTTTTTCACTTTCTCGACAAAGCTCTGCAATAAAGATAAGGTTTAATTGTTGTTCTTTTTTTAGCTTGATTATTCGAAGCGTTTTGATAATATTTGGTATATATGATAGCTACATTTTTTTTAAAAAAAAATTGGGTTTTCTCTTGAAGTTATAGTGATCTAATTTTTTTGTAATTGAGGTAATATTTTTGATTCCCAGTTTTTATTGATTCGATTAATGATTTTGAATAGTATTATTTATAATAAGATTCATCAATTCCAACAATATTTTTTTTTGTTAAGTACTGCTTCACTAACTGCCTCTAATTCGTATTGTCGAAGTTTCGTATATCAACTTTGTGGTGGTTTTTTTTTTTTGATTTCAAGGTAGTGTTGATCTAATTACTGTACGGAACTTTATTATACCCAGATTTATATGATTTTTTTTTGTAAAACTTGTGTGCGTTTTGTATTCTGGTTATTTTTTATGCCATGTTAACCCAATCATTAAGTGGTTATTCTTTTGTTTGTATTTGACATACCTTTGTTGATTTGCTTCACCATGCATTTACTATACTGTATTTTGAATACGTGTCCAATACGTTGACTGAATTTTGTATGACATTACGAAAGTTGTGGGAGTCGTAAGAGGGGAGTACCCAGAGCGGGAGGGACAGCCTATTTGTGAGGTACTTTATAGTTTAGTCGCGTCAATTTACTTATAATTGTAACTACTGATGAGATATGATTATATCTGGATCTTAAGCTAAGACTGATTGGCATTTTGAATCTTTATTTTGATTGAAGGTTTGGTTCCGTATTGGACTGATTATTATTATTTTCTGTTTCAATTTTATACGAAGACTCTAGACAGACACTTGCAAATTTGGAGCGTATTGCAAGTACCACTATGCGAGATATGTAGCTGGAACCATGATCCCTGTGGCATTACATTGTTAAAGTTACCCAATTATGCAGTTAAAATTATGTGCTTACTTTCAAAATTTGTAGTTACACTTCCAGTAATTTAATTATTGTTTCTTTAAACTATTTCGTTTTGATTTCATTTCTAGGTTTTAGATTTTGATAAATCTATCTTTTTTTTTTTTTTTTTTAATTTTAAACTTAATTCGAAGATTGTGAAATAATTTTATTGTTGTTTTGGTTGATTTTCAAATCATCTTCTTTTTGTTTGTGTATGTCCACATGTGGATGCAATCTAATTTATTATTCTTTTTTTTTTGTATCTTTCATGTACAATTGGAAGTTTGTAAGTTTGTGGTAGATTTCTTGTGTTTTTAATCTGATCTTTTTTTTTGTAGATATGATGTTGTTTGTTTTTTAGATTTTCATTTATTGCGAGAGAAATATAATAATTTTCTTTTTATATATGATGTGCACATTATTGTATATTGTATTTTTTTTAGCATGTGTATTTTATTATAGACTTTAATTGTTCAGGGTGATGAATTGAAAGAGGAAATGAAAATGTTCATTTACGTAGGATGTGCATATTAGTGTACACTGTAACTTTTTATGGTCATGAATTGAGAGAAGAAATGAAAAACTTCATTTATATATGATGTGCTCGTTATTGTACATTGTTTTTTGTTTTAGCATATGCACTTTATTGTACACTGTTGTAGATGGTAGATTTTTGACAAGGATAAATTAGTAAATCACCTCTTAAGACTCTGGTCTGAGAAATACTGAATTGTTAAAATTCTGAAAAAGAATTCTCAGGTAGACGCTTATTCATACTCTAATTCAGGCGCATATCCCTGACCTCTCTCTATATGTCTGGACAACATATATGATTAAATTGATGAGTTTAATCAATATTCATCACCATACAAAATCATTAGAACAACACTGGTGCACAAACAAGTTTCCCAGATGTTCTATGATTTTTATATAAAATCTCTTAGGCTCATAGATATATCACACACTAGTATAGAGCAATTTGAGTATTATTTTTCAGTGTTATATTCCACAGTTGAATCCCAAAAATTACTTACGTTAATATTTATGTTCAAATTGAACAATATTAATCTATTAAAAATAATATATATATATATATATATATATATATATATATATATATATATATA
>JAJJMC010005943.1:3756807-3807421 GCA_023531435.1 Papaver californicum | reverse complement strand
ATATATATATATATATATATATATATATATATATATATATATATATAATTGATTAAAGTACCGCAGTTGTGCTTAAATCAAAAAAAATATGGCTTTGTAGCTTCTACTAGCTAAATATCCTACCCAGTTGCATTGATCCTTTGTTTAAAGAGACAACCAATGCGAACGAATGAAAAGAATTCGAATTGGGATTTTAAATGCTTCGCAACATTTATAAATGTGTCAAAAGCGTATCAAAAACGTCCAAACCCTAATCAGAGTTTGAGAATAAAAAACGCAATGCTTAAAACGTTGCAAAAGGCATATCAAAACGTCCAAACCCTAATTAGGGTTTGAAAATAAATGCACAACACTTACAAACGTCGCAAAAGTGTGACAAAAGCATTCTTTTAAATTTAATTAATTAAGGTTTGAAAACAGTTTGCAACACTTATAAGTATTGCAAAAGTTTGTCAAAAATTTCAAACCCTAATTTTTACGCACGTCTAGATCTCTAGGCTCTATTGTTCATGCGTCCTGCTCTTTCAAATTCAAGCTTACGCGCCTACTAGAAAAACCAAGCATGGACATCATGTTCTTCTATGAATTCTAAAATTTACTCTTTTGCTTCAACATGTGAGGCTGAGCACAAGAGTAAAACATGAACTTCTAGTCTTCTGGAAAGACTCTTTCAAATACTAATTTTTAAAGAGAGGGAGACATCTTTACCTCTCTTGCTTCCAATGTGTATGCTAGTCAAGCAACTAAGCCTACACGACTATTTTCAAGACAAGACTTCAAAATAGAATCAAATCCAGACAACTTGTATTTCTTGTCAAAAGTTAACTAATTTACTCCTGAGTACAAAGAGTAAAACTTGAGTGTCTTACTTCTTATAAAAATATGAGACTCTCACGAGAGGACAAGTTTCACGTCTTTCCTTCTTATATTGACGTGAAACCAAGTTTGACGTTCCTTTCCTATTTTACGTGAGAGCAAAGTTTGACGTTCCTCTCCTATTTTACGTGAGAGCAAAGTTTGATGTCCCTCCTCTTATATTTAACGAGAGGGAAAGTTTGTATCCCTTTTCTATTTTCACGTGAAAGACAAAATATTGATCCCCTCCTCTTATATTCACGTGAATATTCTGGTTTAATATTTTAGGGTTTCAATAAATCTCAAAAAATCCTTAAACTATATTAGGCTTCTCACGAATATTTTTATAGGAGGATTCACTAGTTCATGCTCAGCTGCATACTCTTATCAATGCAAAATTGACCAAGATGGATACACTATTCTATATTCACAAATAAATTTATTTTATTTTATCCTAGCCTGCTAGACTCTTCATCTAGTCAAGCACGACACATTTATTTTATTCTAGCCTGCTAGACTCGTCAGTTAGTCAAGCAAGACGTGTTTCTTCTAGTCTGCTAGACTCATTAGCTAGTCAAGCAGGACAAGTCTTCAGTCAAGAGACCCATTGAGCAGGTCTCAATCGACTTAACATTAGTATTGTTTAATACTACAATATTACACGAGACATCAAATGTCACGAATGGGGGGATATTAATTAGGGTTGACTTACTTTTTCAATCTTTTCGACCTTGGTTCCGTAGGAGCAAGCCAGAAAGATTGAAAAATAGAACCATCTGATTAGATCGGGTAATCATTCAAATTAAGAACAAAATCGCGTTGCTTTTTATTTACCTATAATTGGAGCCGTATGTCCCTCATTACGCGCTTGTACACACGCTTCTAGGTCTACTCGATTTGCTACGGCACCCGGTGCATTACCCCAAGGGTGTCCTAAAGTCTCACTTCAGTTGCTGATGAACCCCAAAAAGTAATATTAAGATAAGTAAACTCATTCTTAATTTCGCCTCTTTTTTTATTGGGCGGGCAATCCCGCTTCTACTTTATTGAATTGCTTAGACCCCTCGTATTCGGTAGCAACTGTTTTGGCTTGATCTTTGTGCTTTGTGAACCTCTATTCAATATAAGTTTTTTTGTTTGATCTGTGCCATGGTCTGGCGGTCTACGGCATGTGGTGCAGCAGTACGCGCACTAAAGAGAAGTTCTGGAAAGGTCGATAGTAGTTGAATAGAGGAGTGAGAGGTTGAATAACTGACTATTAAACCTTAATTGAAATGGAGAGCAGTTGTCAACACCTTCTCCATCTTCTCCACTTCACCATTACTCAACCATCGACAGTTTCTTCCAGAAAAGAAGTCGAGTGGTTACAATAGTTATGGCATAGATAGATGTTCAACCAATTGAACATGCAAAACAATCCATAGAAGTTTTTATGCAAGTCTGAACAACAAAGTAATTCTTAATTTCCTAATCGAACACAAAAGAACTCGGATATCCAATTGTTCATAGTTAATCACTCTGACCTCATTCTTCTCTCGCTTCTCTCCCTAAGACCAACCTTTCTCATTTTCATTTTACGACTGAAGCAAGAATGGAACGGCCATTGCTTGTTTTAGGCCAGGATTGTACAGATTGATCTCTCAAATCTAAACAAAATGCTTCAACAACACAAATGTTCTAAGAATTGACGAATTGTCACCTGCTCACCCGTTTTTCCCAAAATAGCCTTCAATTCGTTTTTCCCCACAAATATTTTGGCGACCACAGTGGGAGATTAATCTCTCAATTGAAATTCTTCATTTTTCGAATTCTCAAGCTTGATCAATTTCAAGATGGTTGGTCTCAGGTCTGGATCAGCTCCTAACATGAATTCTTCTAGTACCAGTACCGGTACCCCAGGTAGCACTACTCAAGCTACTAATTTCAAAAATAATACTCCTCTTTCTGAGCAGCACAATGGAGAAACCAGGGATGAACAGACTCCTCCTACCATTGTTGAATTAATGCAGACGCATGAAACCCTCCCAAAGGCTCAAACAGAGATGGATGCAACACAGAAGGAGGTCCTCACCTTTCTCAAGACCCTTATAGAGAAATTAACACATAACAGACTCGAAATACCTTTGAAGCAACTTCTTATTCCAACATATCAAGGGGTCACATTCAAGATGAAGATGAAATTCGTATTCTCCCTAATCCAGCACTAGAGAGAAGCCAACAACCCAATTTTGTTACTCGTGAAGATTTGGAACGACTTCTCCAAGGTTGCAGAAAGGAGAGTTCATCTGCAACTCATCAACACCAACCTCCATATCCATATAACATGCAGAGGATCCCTCTTCCTAGGGGATATTCATCTCCTCCATTCTCACTCTATGATGGAACATGGAATGCTCATGAACATATTTCATGATTTCTGGAAGCATTAGGAGAACATGAGTACAACCATGTATTACACCTGAGAGAATTTTCTAAATCTCTCACTAGAAGATTTTACACATGGTACAACAATCCTGCTCCTAACAACATTTCTAACTAGTGTGAAATGGTTAATGCATTTTACATGAAATACTTCTTTGTGTCTGAACAAGTCACATTGTCAGATTTGGGAAGAGTGTTTCAGCGAAGTAATGAACATCCCAATGATTATATCAAACGATTCAGAGTTTAGTCCCTTGACTGCCATGACCCGTACGTGACTGAACTCCAACTGGTGGAACTCTGCATCAATAGAATGATACCAGTCTATCGTGCTTTATTAGAGAACTTGCGCTTTCAAACATTCTCTGAACTACATAAAGCTTCCAAGAGATCTGTTAATACCGCACTTGATTTACTAGAGAGGACAAGGCCTCTTGTCAAGAATGAAGAAGTGTGTGAAAATCGCAGTAGTCGACGCTTAACTCAAAGGAAATTCAATACACAACCATCTGTAGGTAATGTGACTGAATGGAGTAAAAGGAAAGCTCCAATATCAGAGCCACAACCCAAACATGCAGCACCAGCACCAGTTCCGGCTCCAGCACCATAGGCAAGCCGAAAACCTCGAAGACCTAATCAAGAAGCTGGAGCTCCACCACCGTCTCAACGTCAATGACAACAACAATAACAACAAAGAGAATCCCCAGCAGTCACAGATCTTCCCCTTCCCATTGAAGAAATAATTGAACTCTTGGAAGCTTGGATTCAACATGGTGCCATCAAGTTACCTCCTATTCGACGACCACCAACAAAGGAAGAAATGGTAAATCCCAAATAATATCACTTCCATAGATTTGTCAATCACCCAACAAGCAAGTGTTATACCTTGAAGCAGATATTCAAAGAGAAAGTCGAGTCATAAGAGCTCGACTTGGGGAATGGAGGTGTACATAAGAACCCTCTCCCTATTAGGCATTTTACCATGTCTGAAGATCCTACTAATCAGGTGGTCCAATATCTGTGGAACGAGTATGTGAACTCCTTTACCTCTCGAAGGCGCAAGGCAAGGACTTATTCACTGCTCATAATCACATCGAGTCTGGCATAAGACTACTTCCACTCAATGAAAGAAAAGCACGCATTGAACCTGCACAGATGAACAAAGACGAAAAAAAGTGTGATTGGGGAATTGTCACTGCTGCTAGCCTCAGAAACACTGAATTTAAGATAATCCTAATTAGGGCTGCACAGGAACCGACCGGAACCGAAGAACCGGACCGGAACCGACGGAACCATACCCTAAAAGAACCGAACCGAGGGTACAGGGTACATGGTACATGTACAAAAAATGGGAACCGAGTACAACCGGGTACAAGGTACATGTACTAACCCAGAACCGACCTGTACCGGACCGAAGGAACCGAGCTATACTAGACGTTGATCAATTTAGGTTGTTTTAATCTCAACAGTTAATGTTTTAAGTTAGGTTAGGTCATTTCAGCCATCTGGACTCTGGTGTCTGGTGTCGATTTCTCTGGTGATTTCGTCTGGTGAGTGGTGATGCAAATTTGAAATTGATTTCTTCTTCAATTTCATTTCGTCTGCTAAACAGAGTAAAACCCATTCACCATTCATCTCTTTTTATTTCCTGTGCAGCCCAAATTGCACCATTCATCTCTTTTTCTTTCCTGTGCAACCCTAATTTCCATACTCAACTATTTGGAATTGCTTGTATTGCTGGCGGTTTGGATGTTGCGTTCAGTCAAACATTAATATGGTAAATGTCTTGGACCCTTGGTTAAATCTAGCTTTCAGCAAATATACTAACATTGAACTACTGTATTTGGTGGGATGTTTGCTTGGTCGATTTACACTAACATTAAACTACTGTATTTGGTGATTGTCTTTGTCCTTTGGATAGTTGAGCCCAGAACTCTTACTACCTTTGAGTCTCTGACACACCTTAGAATTCTTGCTTTTAGAGGGAATAGAACCTTGCTTTTTTTTTTAGATATTTCTCTAGTAATGCTTCCTGCATTCTGGCTAAGTAGATGGCATGTTTAAGGCTGGTTGGATAAAACCTTTGTAAAACCATTCTCAGTTATTCTTTCAGGCCACTAATAAAATTTAAAGTGAAATATTCTTCTGTAAGGTATTTATTTTTAGCTACCATCAATGTTTTGATTCCTTCGAACAGTTTTTGATATAATATCACTGAGTCCTTTTGATTTAGCTTGTTGAACTCACCGACAATGTCATCAGACCCAATTCTTAAAATCTAGAGTTGATGTCCATACAAAATTCTTCCCTCACAGTCACTTCTCGACTTTCTTGGTAGTCCTAGAACCACACATATTCTTTTCCCTCTTGGTGAAGCGAGGCCATCATCACCTTATGGCCTGTCTACTGTCCTTTCAGTATGGTTGTCGGCAACGCGGTCCTGTCTACTGTTAATACTTTATCGAAATTGTGTTTACTACTGTTAATACTTTATCGAAATTGTGTTTACTCTCTTCAGTTGCGTTGCGAGTCTCTACAAATGACCCAGGCACAGAGTGACCATGATCAAATTAGTGGAAGTTTGGCAGCAACATATCTTGTTTTTTTTTACATATTTCTGTAGTAATGCTTCCTGCATTCTGGCTAAGTATGATTGACTTTGATGTATTACTGTGTGGAATAGAAATTAGTGGAAGTTTGGCAGCAACATATCTTGCTTTTTTTTATATATTTTGATTCATCCAAGTGTGTCTTCTACTCAAAGGTATAATTTTCTTTTATTTCAAAAACTAATTTCTGAATCTCTGGAACCTGTGAATTGAATGTTTAAATTTCTGCATTTCTTGATTTTTGATTCACTATGCTATCTGGTTGGCTATCAATTACACTGATTTCTTATGTATAGATGGATTGAATGCAACTGCACCATGTTTCATAACCATGCATATAATGGGTTTTTACTGAGATCTTAATATCCAAACTAGATTGACAAAATGATGAATCTGTAACTAGGTAGACCAGATTGCCCAAACTACACTGATTTAACACAAATTTGTATGCCACATAGATTCAATCTGTAACTAGGAAAGACAAGATTGCTCTTGCTCCCTACAAAGAAGATAGGTTTATCGAAGAAAACGCCACCATAAGGACTGCAATATGCTCTTGCACATCTATATTAGTCATATGCTCTGCACTGTATCCTATTTTACATGATTTCTGTAACCAATAATGTTTTCCTACTATGTTGGTATACATGACTTGGCAAAGACAGTATTAGTATTCTATGGATCCAGTTTAATGCTTGTAATTGCAGTATATTGACAAGCTTGAAAAGCGAAAGGATTTATTTAGGTATATACTCTATATTATCTAGTCGATGCTAAACTTGTTAGAATCATGGTGATGTGTTACTAACCAGCAGTAGTAAACCATGTCCCGCTTCGCATCATGTACGTCTTGTTACTAACCAGCAGTAGTAAACCATGTCCCACTTCCGCTCCATATAGCTTCAATCTGTAACACTGACCTTTCCTTCATAATGAACCAGCTCTCGGGGCAAATTTTTTAGTTCTGACTTCTAAGCCCATTTGGGGTCACGAGGGTACTAGATGTCCGATTTTGGCATTATCCTCGATGATTCTGAGTTACAGCTGAACCATAATGATCTTTTAGCTAACTTACAGCTGAAATTTATGTAGTCTTTGTTCTGAATGCCATGCTTGGTTTACCCTTGCTTGTTATCCTTGCTTGTTATCCTATTTTCTTTGTTCTATTAGTCATCTATACATGTATCTTATGATATTATATTATATGACGCAGAGTTCAAGTCAAGCTACAACTTTGGAAACCCAAGTTGGATCCTCTAATCAACTTTCAGAACCTACATCTACACCGGAAGCTCCACAGCGTCCACCTACACAAAATGAAGATACAGCCAATGTTGTTGGTGAAGGCAAGAAGAAGTCCAAACTCATATCTAATATATGGAACGATTTTACAAGGTTAAATCCAGAAAAAGCTGAATGTAATCATTGTAAGATATCATGGAGCACTCTTATTTTTGCTTGAACTTGGAGGTTAATAAATGTCTTCATGGTACAAAAGTATGTGTACGCTCATGGTTGCTGGTAGCAATTACGGCGAAAAGAATGAGCATACAAATCAAAAATTATTGGTTAATGACATTACATGATCTTCTTATCTCCCCTTCATCACCTGTTTTAACTCCTACACTACTAAGTCTCACAAATGAATCTCCCTATTTCTGAAAAAAGGTATCTTGATTGGTGGAGTTCTCTTCCACTAGCTTCTTTGTTCTTGCATCACTAAACAAAACTGAATCTGATTGAAACAAACCCTTATGAGCTATAAGATTTCTATAGTACTGGTTGTCAAACACAAATGAAGTTCCAGAATCATTGATAACAGTTACGAATGAACAAGCACTCGCAGAGCATCGTGTCATCAACTCTGATGCAAAGACTTTGTCTAAAGCTTTGTCAGACAATGACTTCTGTTGTAAGTCTTTCCCATTGTAAAAAAACAAACAAAAAAAAAGCTACAGGTACAAGAACCGAACGGAACCGAGGGTACGGGTACAAGAACCGAACCGAGGTAGAGGGTATAGGTACACGAGTAGAGAACCGACCCTAAAGAGGTACGGGTATAAGGTTCTACCAAGAACCGAGACGAACCGACCTTTGTGCATCCCTAATCCTAATTGATGTAGGCACTACAACCAACATTATCTCTATCAAGACACTCATAGTTGTAGGGATCACACGTAGTGAAGTTGTCCATGCGTCTACCACCATTCAAGATCCTGAAGGAAAGCCCGTGAATGCCTATGGTCACATTGATCTTGCAATTCAAATGGTTTCTGCATGTGCTACAATCAAATTTCATATAACAAAGGAGGATCTGGTTTTGGACATGATCCTGGGACGCTCATGGATACATAGCAAGAAGACTACGGCTACTAAGACACCTTTGTTGCCGAATCCACCTCAAGCAGACGACTCAATATCTCACCAGAAGTTTGTGACAGATGATCATCTTGTGTATTTGGAAGAATACCAAGATTTGGAAGCCATGAAGCAAGAGCCAGAGAAAAGTGCAACATCGTATGTAGAGAGGTATCATGTTTAAGTAAAACTTAATGAACTCATCTCTTTACCCCTCAATGTCTCTCACACCTCTTATAGCTAGGGACTTGAGTTTGCTGGAAAACTCAACTATGCTCTAGTCAGACGTTATGAATAAATAGCCTTACCTCTTCAGTATTTTACTAAGTGGATGAAGCAGACTCCTCTCCAAGTTCAACACAGAATTAAGTCCTTCATCACTCACTTGATGTCCAATCGTGGCAAGGGACGCCATTGAGCTTTTCCTGTGATACTACGGGAATGTCCACATGTGACACAATACCCTAAGAGGGTACCAACACCTCCATACGCATGAAATTCAAGAGCTTATGCAGAAACAAAAGAAAGACCCTACCAACAACACATATTCAAATCTAAGCCAGTGAGAGTTAATGTTTTTCAAATAGGAGACTGGGTCATGAAAACGGCAAGGCGCAAGCGTCACTCTAAGATAAGATCTGACTGGGAAGGGCCATTCATGATTGCTAAGACTACTATTGGTGGATGCTACAGGTTAACCGATGAAGATGGAAAATTAGTAGAAGCGGCAATACATGAGAAGTGGCTCAAGGCTTTTGGCGCCCGAAGCATTCAGGGATGTTTTTTTATTTCATTTGTAATTTAAATTCCTTCAAAAAGGATGCAAGACATTTGCATTCAGTACCAAATTCCCTTTTCAGTAATTGAATTTCAATCTTATTAGTTCAAAAATCCCTTTTCATTCAAATATAAAAATCCTTGCAATCATACCTACCAAATATTCAGGTAATCAAATTCGAACCAAATAAACAAAAGAAAACGAGTCTATCATCTCTCTCAGATAATAAAAATATAGAAGTGTATAATCTTAAGGGAGGACGGCCAACAAAGGATTATCCCTCTTAGAGAGAGCCTCCTTCATATTTTTGAGAGAAGCCTTCTTTAACTCCAACTCATGATCAACCTTTCAACCTCAGCCTCCTCTTGCTCAATAAGGTTAGAAGAAGGGACTACACCTGCTGCAGCTTGTGAATCCTTAACAGTATCAATTCCATGACCACCGTACTTCTATATCAAAAAAGCGTATTCGTAAAAAACTAAGTCGTATTGAATTCAAGTCGGTCACATACTTCTAGATGATATTTCCAGTTTGCAAATATCCACTCAGCAACAGTAGCACTAGTCACATTAAACATTTCATACATAGAGGGTAGTACTTCACTCACACGAAAAGCAAGGACAGTGGGATCTTCATACTTCTTGGTAGTAGCAATGTGACCATACTTCTGCCAGATTTAAGTATAGAATTCAACATATTCTTCTAGAACGCTGAAGCCACCAACAAGTACATTCTTTGGAAGTGGCTTACTAAGTAGAGGATGAAAAGGAAGACATGCATCATGATACTCAGATACAACCAAAGCTTTCTCAGTTTCTGTAACGTCTCTATTCTGATCCTCTACATCAAAAATCATGTCAGAAAATACTTTTTTAGGGATTTTTGAGAAGGAAGTAACGCTCTTATCAACCTGGTCTATAATAATACTTCTCCAGTACCATTGGGTTCCTCTCTACATTCGTCCTGCAAAATTACCAATTAACGGAGAAATGTGAGATTCAAGCTCAAACAAGAATTTTCAGAGTATGGGTGGATTAAATATGTAAATATACTTTATGAAGCATCTAAAAATCAAGTAAATGGCCCAGAGGTCTTAAAACACGTTTTTGTGCTAAGCTCACCAAAGGCAATTTTACGTTATCCTATACTAATTTGCGAACTGGGAGTAATTGGTAATGAATCTGTAGATGAGTTATATATCAAACTCTTCGTATGGATATCCTTTACAAAATATCAAACAATCAAATCAATCGGACCAACGAGCTAGGAGATATGATCAAAACTCTCAACTCTCTCCCATCTGAAAAATTTCTGAATTCCTTATGACTTTTTACTGTGTCATCTTTTTGGGACCCTAAATGGTCTCAAAACTCAAAATCTTCCGAGGAAGGAGATAGCTGGTTGTATGGGAATGAAAACGTTGGGGTAGACCATCGAAAATGGACTTCGTATGAGAATTCTACAACGTTTTTAGTAAAGGCATTATTTCTGAATTTTTTTAACAACTAAATTTCATGAAATTGCTCATGTTTTTATTCAAATTTTCATTCATTACTTCATTCAAGCGATATTTACAAGAGATTATTAAGTCAATTCAATATGAAAGCTCACCTGGTCGTGCTCTAAGTTATTTAAATATCAAGATTATTTCCTGAGACATTATTCATTTCTTTTTCTGAGGCAGAACAACTACTTTTATCATCTTGTGAAGGAGTTTTGAAAACGTCGCTTTCTTCATTATCAAATGTGTTATCCTTATAAAAATATTTAATAGTAATGAGAGGACAATCACCCATGATAAATTCATTCGAGAGGGAGAGCAAACTACTTACCTCAGAATTGTCGGTCTCAGCCCTTACTTCTGCTGCAAGTCTAGCAAATGGATTCAATTGCCCATGAGGAGGTGTCAGAAATCCTCCAACGGGAGAGGAACTCTGCAAGGCAATATAATAAGTCAAGTAGGATGAATTTGATCATAATAAATCAAAAGTGAAAGATTCTTACTTCTGGAATAGGAGAATCAATGACGCCGGAATGAATTCCACCAGCACGTCTCTTCGATCTAATCTCTACCACCTGGGGACTGTCGCTATATTTCGTTTTCTTCTTCCTACTTCGAGGTTTTTCCTGACTTCCTCTCTAGTCAAAAGAAGTCGTGAAGATATTAAATGCATACAATAAAAAAAAGGCATAAACTCGAGTACTTACTTGAGTCGGCTCAGAAGAAGCCACACATTTACTAACATGAAGAGGCTTTAGTAGAGGATGGTTAAACAAGACCATGGCAGAAGGAAAATCATGTCACTCTGGCAAAGCTGTTTGAACAAATTCAAAAAAGCGAGCATGCTCACTCTGCCAATATCTCTTGTACCCGCAAGTTATTATTGGCTTTCTATCAGAAGTCAAGAATGGAAAACTTTTCCCTTCTACATCAGAACCCTAATTTAAAGTGAGGTTTAACCTATCTAAAGAAGGGGAGCAGTACGGCAAGAAGGAACATCTTGGTCAAACCCCATCTGACGAGCATCCCTATCAATATTATAAGATTCTATCATGTAGGACTTCCTAAATATCGACAAAAGGTAACCAGGTGTACAACTCAACATAAAAGCAGTTTCCCCGGCATCAGCAGTAGGATTATCAGAAGATAAGAGAATACCAGGACGAGAAGCAAAAGTGTTCAGCTGAGTTATACGACGAAGTGGTGCCCAGGGACGCAAAGTAGTTGATGACAGGATATCTAAAAATGTAATGAGCTCTGTATCAGACCTTGGACATTTGTGTGTCCATCGAACTATCCTTACCACTTGTCCTTCATCAGAAAATTTCTTATGAGGACTAGGAGCATAATCCTTATAATGTTCACATAGCCATGCTTGAAGGAAATTGACGTTTACGAATGTCTCCACCTTCATAAAATTGTTGGAAGCACGTATATCTGATACCACAGAGTCAAGATGAGAGCATAAAGAGCCGAGGAACAAGTTACCTATAGGCAGGGCCACGCCTTGTGCTAGCTTGATAGAGAGAGGAACCATTATTGGTTTCATCTTGAGACGAGAACCATCATCGAATATCTACCTTGATAACCACAGACACAAAAACGCAGCAATGCTCGACATGTCATCTAAAACCTGGCCTGGATTCGTTTTTCTTGGCCACCACTTCCCTTCCACCAAGTAAAGAAACACTTCTCAACATTAGATTTTTTATCATACTCATCCATCTTGTTCACTAAAATAAGATGAAGCCGCTCCTCCTGATCATTCAAACGAAGGTCAAGCATACCGAGACTGGGAGATTTAGTAGAATAGCAACGTCCTCCAAGGTGATCGTCAATTCTCCCCATCTACATACAAAAATGTGAGTCGGGATGCACCATCGCAAAAGAAGAGCGATCAAACCACGTATATCTTTTTTGAGCCAATGAGTACCAGACACTTTAATAGCCTCACAAATTTGTGCATCTTTCAACAAAGTTACAACATGACCTCTACCAAACATGCTTCTCAACCATCCATCCCAACCACTCAAGGGAGACTGAAAAGTTTTAAAATTAATAGGTGAAGCAGCCTATTCTCTTTTCTGAAAACAAAATCGTATCACATGCTCAAGAGCTACTAATGGATGACTCGTGGCTTCACCCAAATTTCCAGAAACACACATGACATGACCAGGATGGGCTCTAGCATGAGAATAAGCATACATAAAGAAATCATCATCCATACTAGGCATATCATTCGCATGTCCAGAACCAGAAACAGAAACACTATTTTCTCCATTAATAGAAACAGAGTCATAATTGTCATCATGAGAAGCCTTAGCGGAATCAGCAAGAATACTTTTACTCATTTTCAAACTGTGCAAGAAGATAAAAAAGTAGAAGTAATGAATTTATGTATAACAACAGAGACATAAAATCATGTGACTCAGAGCAATAATGTTTCCAACAAATGCACACCTCTGTTTGAATAAAATAGAGAGAAGAGAGCCAGAAACATACATACCTGGCAAAGCAGAAAGCAGCATCTGAACTAAGAGTACTCCTACAAGAAGCCAATAACGCCGCAAAACATCAAAGATGTGAGACATGAACTCACCTAAAAAAAACGTGAACATATGTTCACGTAAAAAAAGGGTGTTTCAGTAAAACCCAAGCTTACCCTAACTTGCAAAGGTTGGTCATGAAGTTTGTGTTCTTATACAAATATGAGAAGAGTAACAAGTTCATACAATAAAAACTAGGGTTTAAAGATACTTTTGATTCAAGTCAAATATATAATAAGTTCTTGTGAAGAAGTACATGCATAAACTCAACTAGAAGATGAATACTCATATAAAGAAGACAAGATGGATTTTACCTTATGATTGATATCCGGAAGGATGCTAAGGGAGTCAAGTACAGAGCACTAGAGCAATAGCAAGAAGAGAAGGAAATATAGAGGGGAGAAACAAACTTATTTTAACAAAATGTTATTCGAAGGGAATGGTCTTCTAGTTGGTCCAAGCAAAACTCTACCTATTCTCCGTATGTTTATTGCGCCCTAACCTAATCTAACCATCCAACTACCTCAACTCGAGCTTCAACCAAACTGACCTCGCCTCTTGTCCAACTACAAACCCAAACACGAGTGACCAGTTTATTGTTCACATGTTTAACTTCGATTGAAGTCACCAGCTCAATCCAATTCAACTTGCGTGTTTAGCTTCAATTGAATTTTGTTCGTACCATTCACGTCTAAGACGAGTGTGTCCACTTCAACTCGAGTCGTACTCATGTGACTATTGAAGCAAACTTGTCCACCTCTCCTTCAAAGAGTCGAGTTCATCTAGTAGCCATCAAATCATGATTTTCCATATTCTCATCAAATTGTACTTGCCCTTCTTAACATGCTAGATTGAGCAGTTTATCAACTCGAACCCTAAAAAAAAAAATTTTGCCTTCACACAAGACGATCAAGCTTAGTTCAACTGAAGGCTCTCTTGTCCAGCTATAATACAGGATGCATGCGTCCTTCTATCCAACTGATATGACCATCTCTACCACATCTATCTTTATAAGAATCTGATTTCCTTTTGTACGTCGGACTTCAATCAAAGTATATTCGTCCACTTCAAGTCCGGACACACCTTGCCTCAACATCGAGAAAATACTCACATGCCTAGTAGTAAACTATGTGTGTCCAACCAACGTCAAGAACCTTCTTTGCTAACGGAGTGCTACTAATGCAATCAAGACATCCTTCTATACTCACTTACTCAAAAATTCAAAGCAACCTCTACTCCCTTGGTAATATCTAACCATTGAACTATCAGGTTATTTTCATTTATTTTTATCTGCCAGGCCACCATCTAATGTTTACCACGCAACATTACTCGTTTCGTGCTAAGCAGGGGACTTAATGTAGATGGTGGATTTTTGACAAGGATAAATTAGTAAATCACCTCTCAAGACTTTGGTCTGAGAAATACTGAATTGTTAAAATTCTGAATAAGAATTCTCGTGTAGACGCTTATTCTTACTATAGCTCAGGCGCATATCCCTGACCTCTCTCTATATGTATGGCCAACATATATGATTAAATTGATGAATTTAATCAATATTCATCACCATAAAAAATCATTAGAACAAGACTGGTGCACACGACAAGTTTCCCAGATGTTCTATGATTTTTATATAAAATCTCTTAGGCTCCTAGATGTATAGCACACTAGTATAGAACAATTTAAGTATTATATTCGGGTGTTATATTTCACAGTTGAATCCCTAAAATTAATTACGTTAATATTTATGTTCAAAGTGAAAAATATTAACATATTACAATAATGTATATTTATTTAATTGATTAAAGTACCGCAGTTGTGCTTAAATTAAATAAAATATGACTTTGTAGCTTCTACTAGCTAAAAGTCATATCCAGTTGCATTGATCCTTTGTTTAAAGAGACAACCAATGCAAACGAATCAAAAGAATTCAAATTGGGAATTTAAACGCTTCGCAACACTTATAAATGTATCAAAAGCGTTAAAAAATGCCCAATCCCTAATTAGGGTTTGAGAATAAAAACTGCAACGCTTAAAACATTGCAAAAGGCGTATCAAAACGTCCAAACCCTAATTAGGGTTTAAAATAAATGTACAACACTTACAAACGTTGTAAAAGTGTGACAAAAGTATTCTTTTTAATTTAATTATTTAAGGTTTGAAAACAGTTTTGCAACACTAATAAGTGTTGCAAAAAACGTGTCAAAAATCTCAACCCCTAATTTTCGCACACGTCTAGATCTCTAGGCTCTATTGTTCACGCGTCCCGCTCCTAAAAAGTGAAGATTGCACGCTTACTAGAAAAACCAAGCATGGACATCATGCTCTTCTCTAAAATTCTGAAATTTACTCTCTTTCCGTCAACATGCGAGACTAAGCACAAGAGTAAAACATGAATTCTAGGCTTCGGCAAGACTCTTTCAAACCCTAGTTTTTATAAAGAGGGAGACATCTTTACCTCTCTTGCTTCCAATGTGTATGCTAGTCAAGCAACTAAGCCAACACGACTATTTTCAAGACAAGACTTCAAAATAGAATCAAGTCCACACAACTTGTATTTCTTGTCAAAAGTTGATATATTTACTCTTTTACCCTCAACGTGTGAGGCTGAGTACAAAGAGTAAAACACGAGTGTCCTGCTTCTTATAAAAATACGAGACTCTCACGAGAGAACAAGCTTGATGTCTTCTCTTCTATTTCATGTTAGGACAAGTTTGACGTCTCTCCTTCTTAGATTGACGTGAAGCCAAGTTTGACGTTCCTATCCTATTTTACGTGAGAGCAAAGTTTGACGTTCGTCTCCTATTTTACGTGAGAACAAAGTTTGACGTCCCTCCTCCTATATTTAACGAGAAGGCAAGTCTGTGTCCCTTTTCTGTTTTCACGTGAAAGACAAAATATTTATCCCCTCTTATATTCTCGTGAATATTTTAGTTTAAATATTTTAGGGTTTCATCAAATCTCAAAAAATCCTAAAACTATACTAGGCTTCTCATAAATATTTTTATAGGAGGATTCACTACAATTTCCATGCTCAGTTGCATGTTCTTATCAATGCAAAATTGACCAAGATGGATACACTATTTTATATTCACAAATAAATGCATATTTATTTTATCCTAACCTACTAGACTCTTCATCTAGTCGAGCAGAACATATTTATTTTATTCTAGTCTGCTAGACTCGTCAGTTAGTCAAGCAAGACTCATTCATTTTATTTTTGTCTGCTAGACTTATCAACTAGTCAAGCAAGACATGTTTCTTCTAGTCTGCTAGACTTATTAGCTAGTCAAGCAGGACAAGTCTTCAGTCAAGAGACCCATTGAGCAGGTCTTAATCGACTTAGCATTAGTATTGTTTAATACTACAATATTACACGAGACATCAAATGTCACGAATGGGGGTCTATTAATTAGGATTTTGGTCTGACGGTCTACGACATGTGATGCAGCAGTGCGCGCACTAAAGAGAAGTTTTGGAAAGGTCGATAGCAGTTGAGTAGAGGAGTGGGAGGTTGAGTAACCGACTATTCAACCTTAATTGAAGTGGAAAGCAGTTGTCAGCACCTTCTCCATCTTCTTCACTTCACCACTACTTAACCATCGACAGTTTCTTCCAGAAAAGAAGTCGATTGGTTACAATAGATATGGTACAAATAGATGTTCAACAAATTGAACAGGAAGCACAATCCGTAGAAGTTTTTACGCAAGTATGAACAACAAAGCAATTCTGAATTTCCTAGTCGAACAAAAAAAAAACTCAGATATCCAATTGTTCATAGTTATTCACTCTGACCTCATTCTCCTCTCGCTTCCCTCCCTAAGACCAACCCTTCTTCTTCTTCTCATTTTGCTACTGAAGCAAGACTGGAACGGCCATTGCTTGGTTTAGGCCAGAATTATACATATTGATCTCTCGAATCTAAACAAAGTGCTTCAACAACACAAATGTTATAAGGATTGACGAATTGTCACATGTTCACCCACTTTTCCCAAAATAGCATTCAATTTGTTTTTTCCCACAAACAACTGTAATTGTTCATGGTGATGAATTGGGAGAGGAAATGATAATCTTCATTTATATACGATGTGCACATTATTGGTGCACTAATGTAATTCTCATGCATATAGATTTTTTTGTGGGTGTGGTTGATTTGTTCTATGTTTGTAGGTGTGCACATAATTGGTGTACCAGTGTAATTTCCATGAAAATAGATTTTGTTTGTGGGTATGAATGGTTGATTTATTCTATATTTTGTAGGTGTGCACATATTAGTGCACCGGTGTATTTTTTCATGTAAATAAATCTGTTTGTGGGTCTGAATGGTTGATGTATTCCATCTTTTGTAGGTGTGTATATATTGGTGTACCAGTATTTTTCCTATGAAAAGGTAGGTCTTTTATGAGTATGAATGGTTGATTTCTACATATGTACATATTGGTGCACCTTGGGTTGTACATGGTACGATACAAACCGTAAAACTGCATTGTACCACACCGTTTGATCCTAAATCAAACTGTACCAACTATTCAATGGTTTGGGATGGTTTTAATATTGTGGAAACCGTTGATATTGGTTAGATTCTGGTTTAGCAAAAAATCGGAACGAAAAATCGTTGGTTAAAATACTAGAGCTAGACAAAGAAAAATACCTAATTAGAAAATGAAAGAAGTACTCTCTTTTTGTAGTATATAATACTCCCTCCGTTTCTGGAAAAGAGTTACTTTCTCTTTAAATTTTTGTTCCAACAAAAGAGTTACTTTCATTTTTCAACATAACAAACTTTCAAAACTACCCTTGTTATTTTAAGAAATGTTATTATTCTCATTATAAAGATATATGTAGTATTAAACTTTTTGTTAGGGTAAATCTGGAAATAAATTATAAAAGTTATTCTCTCTCATCTTGCCTTAACAATTGTTCAAATAGGAAAAGTAACTCTTTTCCTGAAACGGAGGGAGTATTAATTAACAATTAGTTCCTTAATAACATAGCTTTTAAAAAAAAAAAATTATTGTATATACTATTTTTGATACCGAACCATGACAATTTGGTTTGGAACCAAACCGTTCATCAAGCGGTTTGGCATGATTTCAGAAATAAAGAAGTCGTTCTCCTTGGTTTTGGTTTAGTATAAAACCGTGCCAAATTGCACCATGTACAACTGTGCACCAGTTTAATTCCCATAAAAATAAATATGTTTGTATGTATGAGTGAATGACTGATTTTGTTCCACGTTTTGTAGGTGTGTACATATTGGTGTACCAGTGTATTTCCCATAAAAATAAATATGTTTGTAAGTATGAATGATTGATTTGTTCCACGTTATGTACGTATGTACATATTGGTGCACTAGTGTATTTCTCATGAAAATTAGGTCCGTTTGTACGTTGAATGATCAATTTTCTCTATGTTTTGTAGGTGTGTATATATTGGTGCACCAGTGTATTTCCCATGAAAAATAGGTGTGGGTATGAATGGTCGATTACATCTAACTTTTGTAGGTGTGTACCTATTGATGCACCAGTGTATTTTCCATGAAAATAAATTTGTTTGTGTGTATGAATGGTTGATTTGTTCTATGTTTTGTACATATGCACATAGTTGGTGCATTCGGTGTAATTCCCATGAAAAAATATTTTTTTGTAGGTATGAATGATCGATTTCATCCATGTTTTTTTATACGTATACATATAGGTGCACCAGTGTAATTACCATAAAAAATAGGTTTGTGTGTGGTTATGAATGATTGATTTTAGAGCTATTTGTACTTCGGTACCCAAGTTTTAACCAAAACCTAATTTTGGTACCCTATTATTCAGAATTTAAGGGTTGATACCTGAACTTTCAGTCAACTGTCAACGACAATGTCTGACCTAAAAAACATCCTATTTTCGTAACTAATTTTATAAAATTACCATAATTTTTCTCCTTCCTTAACTATGACTTATTTATCCTCATATGAAAACATGTGTCCTTGTTTTGTTCCATCTAACAGTTAAGAGAAAACCAGAATTCCTTATTTCTTTTTCGGTAAAAAAGAAAAAAAAAGGTTTTATTTGTTCTATTATTAATAATTGCTTATCACTGAAACATCTAAAGATGTTGCTCCCATAATTTTGAGAACAATCTTAATAAACGTAACATACCAAAATTCAAAAATATCTTTGCAGAAAGAACAAAACTCAATAAATATAAAAAATTAAAAATCAATATTGGCAGTAGATTGATCGTTACATATAATCAAATTATAATTGAAACCCAATATTATTAGACTACTTATATCACTCCCTAAACATTGAACATATATGAATCAAACTCATTAGCCAATTATTGTCCTAAACCTTACCGACACAACAAGATCACAAATTAGACATTAATCGATTCAAATTCTCAATCCCATTACAGTATATCAAAAAGAGAGAACATACACTACCATGATAAGCAATCATGGACAAGTAATTGAACAAGATGAGCAATAGATTGATTTATCTGTTATTTTGAATTTGATAATAACAAATCGAGGCATTATTTTACATAGCTACCATCTAATCCCTATCAAAATAACTGTATTTACTCCAAATACAACCTTTGATTATGTATGCGACGAACTCTTCTAGAAACCCATATCAAGATACCAACAAATTACTTGAAAATCACTTTAATTTTCACGTATTTGTAAGAACCGTAACCCTAGTTTCTCCAGGAGAAAGTGAATAAGAGAAATAAAGATGTTGTTGAATGATTCTCTCTTTTACAACCACATATCTAATACTAAGCCAGATTAAACGATAAGCTGCCACGTGCATGATTCCGATATCATTATTAACAAAGTTAAGGAAAAAAATGGTAATTTTGCGAAATTCGTTACGAAAATATGATATCCCTCCAAACTTGGTCATTGACAGTTGACCAAAAATCTAGGTATCAATCCTTAATTTTGGAAGAACTGGGTACCAAACTAAGGTTCTGGTCAAAATCTGGATACTAAAGTACAAATAATCCTCGATTTGATCCATGTTTTGTAGGTATATGTGCATCGGTGTAAAATTTTGGACGAAAATTTTATAGTAATATGGGTACATTTTGTGTAGATTTTGTAGAGAGTTTTCTAAACATATAAATTTTACAAAATTTTGACAAGCGGTTCGAAAGATAAATTATTTTTAAATTATTTCTAAGTTATTTGAAATTGATAATATCATCATGCATCACTTTGGACTAAACTATAAATATTTAGATAAAATTATAAATTATGAGAATTATTGGTATACTTTTCATATTTTAAATAAATGACTGACTAGATTATACCTAGTTGAATGGGTCATGACTAACTAATCGATATTTCACCAAATGGTGAACTAAATCATTTTTTTTTCATATAAGAAATGATAAATCTTTTTTGACATAATACAAGAGAATGTCCCGTGCTGCTATTTCGCATTGGCGTAAGCTTGGACATCAAACGTTCTCTAACCATCAGTTAATGTAGTAATTTTTTCCCGTATTGAAATTGATCATCAGACGTAACTACTAAAGGTTCACTATACCGATAGTTAACCGCTACAAACTTATTGTTTTTCGTTGATTCTCTCGATAAATAAAAAAATTTAACGACGTATCGTACTTTGAAACCTTAATGTTTTTTTATGTATATATAAATAATCTCATTTGATATCCACAATTACTCTATATTTTATAATGTTTTATCTTTAGCATACATATTAATTGGTTGAAATATAACATGAACTTCTAATAAATAAGAATTCACCACGTGGAAATAAATATCTGGAACGAAAAAAATATGTGTAAGAGAGTGTTGCTGGTGGGTTTATGGTTTTGCGATAGAGAGTGCCAGAGTGGTAATGTTAAGATCATTTATATAATAGTGATAAGGTCATTTAGAGGTGTAATGCATGTATTGTATTAAGCCACCACTTATTATCAAATTTTCATGTTTCAATATTTTAACCGTCAGTGCTACAACGACGGTCTTGAGAAGAGGTGAGAGTTTTATTTAATTTTTCATTCATGGCTATTTAATTTTGCTCCTTGATTATTTTTGCTTTATAATCGATATCATAGATAGAATACAAACCACATTTATAACGGTTTAAGGAGATCTTTGGTTGTATAAATTTGTAATGGTTAAAATCATTTGGTGCTTGGTTATAGAAATATACGGCATACCCAAGATATGACATGATTCGTCCATCGAAATTTATTTGACAGGTCTTGGAAACATATCCGAAATCATCATTAAAACAATAATTGTTTGAAATTTTGGAAAAGATGTATTACCCAATAATCTACAGTCAGTAACAAAGTTATGTAAACATACTTGTTTGCTATCATCCTCATCCAAAGGAGTTATCACAACCTCTAATAGACTGAAAATGCCATGGTTTTCGACGCGGATTAGGGTACTATTACTGACCCATGACATTCATACCATTATTTACCAAGCGCCACCTAACTATATCTAATAGTTTAATTCTTGAACCCTACTTCAGATCATATTAATAGTCTGTTACAAAAATACATGACAACATTTTGCACTGGTAATAAATGTTAAACCAATGTTTTCGCTGTCAAAATTTTACACCAATTTTACTTAGACTGGGAACCCAGATGATGTTAGGACTTACATAAGGTATTTTCTGCAGAATATCTAGTGGTAATCCGCCATTGATAACACATACACCCACCTCTCCCCATCTGCATCATCATTATTTACTCAGCTACATCGATCATCGAAAAAAACATTCTTTGCTTAGATGCATCGAAAAAGCATTTTCACTATCGGTAGGCCGTAGGTGTTTTATCAACTCTCCCTTACATAATGATAAATAAAGTATACATTTTCTTTCTTACAATATCTTTTAGAAATGATATTAGAGGTAGTAAACAGTCAGCATACCAATAATAAAATCCAATTGAAACATACAGGGCAATAGAATCAAGCCAACAACTCGGTTAAGCTTTAATTGCACAACACATATTAAAATGAGAATTAGGAGAAATTTTAGATGATTGATAAGACACTTCAAAGAACATTGACAACTCTACTTAAAAACCAAAAAACAAACTCCTACAAACTCTATTAATCTATCCCTTCAATTATATATCACATCTGAAAATGCTTAATAACCTGAAATGATATATCACTCTACAAAAATAGACACTTGCCCTTCATATTAGTTTTTTCCAATGCAGAACTTGTTTGTGGGTTCTGTTTCCTTACAATAAAAGATATTTATTGCTGGACATCCGGCATAAACTCTCGATATTGAGATCAGTCTATGTGGTATATGGGTAAGTTATCCTGTCTACGGTGCATATTTGACACACATTTTGAATCATATTGAACTTGTTGATGGTAAGTTGGTAATAAATTTCCATCCCATATAGTCATTAATGCCATTCCTCAACCGCGTTCTTCCCGAATTTCTGGTTCCATGAGGAAGACACCAATTAGTTAGGTAATACTTGTTTTGTTTTTCTAAAACTTTCACACCTTTATTTGCTAATACGTTCATAACTATGTACAATTGTATTAGATGCAACTAATTAATATGTATCTTATAAACGTATTTCTTTGCATACAAAAGGTTGTATGTATACCTCTTCTAAACTGATCAAGTCCATTGATGTGTAGCGCAGAATCTTTTGGACCTCAAAGTCTGGTGCCTTAAAGATAGTAGCCCCTATATTATTTTCAACCTTTAACGAAATTGGGAACATGTCTTCCAATTTTATTGTTGATTAAGTTTCTGCCAATATAGATAGTTGCGGTTATGTACATTGTTTTTTTACTTATCTATAGTTTTGAACATTAATCTGGATATGACATTTTGTGCACCAAAGTTCCTCCTTATCCTCTAGAAGTTGTTTAGTGGAATTGGTGCAACTTAATAGTACCCACCTTTTACTTTGATTAATTGGGCAGTTGTTGCTTTGCTCATCGTTTTGTGCATATAATTTAATTATCATTCTACTAGTTAATAACATTGGCAGGTTGTAATAAAGTACCTTCAAGTAAGAAACAGTCGTTGACTATATCGTTGTGTAGAGTAGATGATACGTACATTATAAGAGTGATCCCATTTTACTTGAAACAACTGTGCGATGGTTTTTCGATTCTCTCCCCAGCCAAATTCTTTTTCCTCAACAGCTACCTTAGTTTCATTTCTTTGGTTAGTTTCAGTTTGATCGTTAACCTCTCTAAGCATCTTATTAGCATATCCCGATATCGTTTGATTATTTGTCCTGTTTACGATCAACACTAGAAACATGGTTTGTCCGCCTTGGGTGTATGCATCTGCGACACATATCTCGAATGGTTTAATTCTTGAATCAAGCAAACAATATACATATCAAAAACTTATCTAATTCAAATCAATCTGTTTCTATTGACATATTGAAATAGGTGCATACCTTTTAGATGAATTGTGTCAAGTATCTAAATATGTGTAGGACTGTTGGTGTCCTGCAATAATACTCACTTCAATAATTACCTTTTTCAATTTAACAACGACGAATAGAAAAATGGATTGGATGACGCATAAATAATTTGAATTATGTCAATATGTACATCACCAAAATACATAAGTTGAAATAAAAACACAATAAACAGAATCAACATAGATAAAGATGTGAAAGAAATAAAATTCCAGTTAAGGAAACTAAAGACGTGGAATACAATACAAATTATAATTCCAATTGTGGAAATCAAATACAAATTCATAAAAAATTAAAGAAGCAAATAAACTAACCAAATACAAATTGACGAATAATACTGACTTAATATTAGTTCTTGAGAGAATAAGAGAAAGAAAGAAACAGAGAAATCTCGGAAGATAATAACCTTAGCTGAGGTTTATATAGGGGAACATCTCAAAGGGTTGGAACTCTTACGTAATGGAAGAGGGGATTTAATTCGAACCATTACTGAGGGAGGAAAACAACTCGTATATAAAAGACAACATATGATAACCCTATTCTAACCAGATTATGTTTTTAAAATTTTACGAAGTTTTAATTAGGAACCAATCAAGAAATGAATTGTAAAATTTATGAGTACAATGGATTCAATCGTTTGTTCCTGAAACGGAAGATAGAGGAGAACAATTACCAGAAAACTTTAACTTTAACTGGTAACAGAAGAGGGGATTAAATTCGAAAGTTAATGGGTTTTGAAATGAAGTAGAGAATTAAGTGCAAGAAGATATGTGGATTGTCGGATGAAGGATAAAAACATGGGTAAATTCTCAACCACGATTTATCTTTTGTACAATCAGAACAATGATAATCGTCGATCGCTGGAAAAAACCAACTAAAAACCGTTGGATTTGACAAAACACACTTCTTTTTATGAGATAGATAACCCACTCCCACATGAAAACTATGTATAGACACTGATTGACTAACTATCTCGGAACTAGATTATAGGGGAGAAAGTGTTTTTGTTAAAATCATCGTAATTTACAAAGGGGAACCAAAACTAATAGGGAGATCCGGTTTAATCGATCCAACTATTAGAATTGCTTACAATCTTTTTATCTTATATAGAATGATATCACCCGGTCCTATTGGTGTCCCTTTATAAATCGTGAAAATGGTATTAATAAAATTGGTGTCAATCTTGTTTTGTCTTTGGTAAAAAAATGCAGTGAATGAAGTTGACCAACGGCATCGGTATAGGAGGAAGGATGATCTTATTAGAGCGTCCACAAGGGCGCGAATAAAACATGGAACAAAGATCAAATACTCTCTTTGGTCCGTAAATGTGTAGCGCAGAGGCGCGACTGTATTTGAGGTTTAGTCGCCAAATTCCATTGTAACATAGTAGATTTAGGAATTTTTCCGGAGTAAACATGGTTTAGTCGGGCGGGCTCTTAGTGTACCGTCTGGCATCAAGCGGCGTCATCAGTGTACCGCATGGAACGAAGCGTTATCCTAAGACAACGCTTAGAAACACAGGAGGTATCGCGCCTGATCAAGCGGTAGCCTAGAATAACGCCTGACGAAACGGTGCTCTAGGCTCACACACATCAACAGACGCAACGCTAGAATGCCGCTCAGTTAAAGCGTAATCCTAGGATACCGCATACAGTGAAACGAAGCTCTAGGACTCCGCTCAGATATAGGCGAGCTGAAGAAGAAGCAAATGATAATGGGGCGGGCTGCTATCATCTCGCTTGGAATTCCAGGCGGGGCGCTAGCACACCGCCCGTCCCATTCTACTCACACGTCCGAGTCGCACAAGAACAACTCCTTCAGGCGCGTTGCTAGCCCTTCGCCCCATCAGGCGTGATTCTGGGATACTGCCCGTCTCCCGGGCGTGGTCCTAGGATATCGTGCAACACCAGGCGTTACGTTAGGACTCCGCCCCACATCGAACGTTACGCTAAGATTCCATCTCGCGCAAGCGTTATCCTAGGATTTCGCCCGTGTTTCTAAACGCATCGCTGGGAAGTCCAACACCAAACACATCGCTAGAACACCGCCCGACTATACACGGCTGTTCTTGGACCGGACCAAAGACTAAATTTTTTAGTCTTTGCTCTTTTACTTTAGTCGACCCATTGTGTTGCTCTTACCGAATATAAGTACCAAACCTAGATGAGTGTCCTAGTAAAATGAACGGTAGGGGGTATTTTAGTCTTGTTGAAAAAAATATCGTACTCACTCGTTCACGTGATTATCTGAGCCAAGCAAGCTTTTCCCCGAAAAAGTGAAGAGTCTTTCAAACTTCAAAACTTGGCTCTGTATCTCTGTTCATTGTTGTAAAACTTGTACGAGAGAGTCTGACTGACACTGATAAGACTGAATTAAACCTACCCCAAGGCTTTAATTAAGTGTTACTCTCTTTTTTTCATCTTCTTCTTCTTCTTCTTCTCATTCAACAAACCAAAAACCCTAGAAACCATTTTAAATGGAGGTCGATTGGTCTAAACTTCCACCTAAACTGGTTGAATTAGTTGCATCAAAACTAACACTAGACACTGATTACATCAAATTTCGTTCAGTATGTCCAAAATGGAGATCTCCATTGTCTCCTTCATCTCCTCATTTACCACCATGGTTAATGCTTACCTTCTGTACTGATCCTCAACTTCCTACTCGTCGCCAATACTACTTCAATGGTGGTGCTTCTAAATGTGATTTTCAAAACCGGTTGAAATTATTACCTGAAGAAGATTCTAAATGGAGTCGTTGTGTTGGGTCTTCCAATGGTTTGATTGTTCTTCTTTCAGGTAAAAATTCAGACATTCTTCTCTTTAACCCTATTACTAAAACTCAACTCTTGCTTCCAAAATTTAAAATTTTCCCTAAAGTGTCATGTATTCGCAAAATTGTGTTTTCGAAACAAGGGTGTGATTACATTGCGTTAGCAAGTATTAGTAAACGATTTGAATTAGGCTACTGTAAGAAAGGAAATAAAGCATGGTCAGTGATTAAGGAAGCTAGAGGTTATGGGTATGATGTTATATATTTTAAAGGTTTATTCTATGGTGTTAACATCATTGGATGGTTAGCTATTTGTGATGTTAATGGGGTTTCACCAGTAGTCACTGTAATCAAACCATCTATATCGGTACTGTACTGGGATAAAGACGACATCTTTCACAAGTTTTATCTAGTGGATTCATTCGGAGAATTGTTGTTGGTTGCTCGTTATCTTGGTATTGTAAATGATCCCAAGTTTAAGAATAGTGATGTCATTAAGACAAGTAAATTTCGGGTTTTTAGATTGGACACATCTGCAGCCTCCTCCTCGTCATCATCATCAAGCTATTCAAAATGGGTTGAAGTGTACGATTTAGGTGAGCGGATGCTGTTTGTGGGTGGGGGAAGCTCTGCATTGTGTTTAGTAGCGGCTGAGGTTTCTGGTTGTGAAGGGAATTGCATATATTTTGTTAGCGAATATAATGATAGTCCTTGGAATCCTGATACAGGTGTTTTTAATTTAGCCAATTCTAAGATTCAGCCATTAAAGTTTCCTAACAGTGAATGGCGCTCTACTCCTACTGCTGTTTGGATTAATCCTTACCCATGCTAAATGGAAAGTTTGATCATCAACGTCCCAAGATGAAAATGGTTAACCAGATCAGCTGGTATAATCTTACGTTTTGGAAGGTAACAGTAAGTCTTCTTGCTAGTCTAGTGGTCTTGTAATTATCGTAATAGGAAGGAACCTTTACAATCGTACCAAATCTAGTATTGTTTAGGAATCCCAATCACTAGAGTTATAACTAATATTTGTACTTAAACGACTAATATAATGAATGAGTTTTTCAGTTCTAAATTTTTATTCATTTAATTTTTAGATTCTATCAATTTGAGTTCAAATATGATAATCTTCTTCTGTATGGTGACTCTTATATGTCCTTTGATAAGCATTTTTTTAATTTCAGAATCAAAACCTGAACTTCTTATAAAAGCTAACTCTGATTTGGGTTGCATTACTCAAATACTTGTAACAGCATTATGATTCTTCAGTGATTTCCTGAATGATGATCTATATGGTGACTAGAACATTTTTTTGTTGTATAAAAAAGTATTTTAGAGCAGGATCTCCCAAACTTGTCTCATTGGTTGTAGGATGACCGAACTCTGATGTCTTAAAATCAAAATTTGCAGCACATTTGGTACTTAGTCCACTAATTTATCTATTAAGAACACCATTGATGGGTTCTTTGTGCCCATTTACATAGTAACAGTTTCTCTGCACTTGACTTTGGCCTTGTAGCCTCTTTCAAAAGTCGAGTTACTAGTTTTTACAAAGAGTTGAATTAGAGCTGCGGTGTCTGGAAGTTGTGGATATGCAGGAAAATGAGAATGTGCTTTCTCTTATGTCAAAGGAAAGAGAGAATATGTGTGGGGATTTAAAGTTTGGAGGAGGTTGCAGTTCCTATGGTGGTGCACATACAAGTGTGAGTTGGAAGTCATCTTTTTTCTTACTGGCTTTGAGAATCCTGGAAGTTGAGGAGGAGACGACTCACATGTCAATTAATCGGAAATTGGAGGTTTGCAATGGGTCAGAAATTGATCGGGTTGCGGGGCTTACATGGAGGTGGAGTATCTGAGATAGATGAGTCTGCTTATGAGATGCTTAAAAGGATTTCGGAATATCCAACGGACAAAACGTTAACTTGCTCTTAATGTTGGGTGCTAGAACTGTGGTTGCAGGTCACATTTATTTCTACGCATAACAGAAGACACTAGTTTTATTTGGCTAATGTGAAATGAAAAGAACTTGAGTGAGCTACAGCTGCTTGGACCCATGTGTGCTAATCACAAACTGATACGGTTCCAGGTTTGTTATCATTATAATTCTTGTCACATGTGCTTTTGGTGTGTCATAATCGTAGGTTTCTCTAGCATATCAAATATTTTAAATGTATACTCTTGTTGTTTGTGAATGTTGCTTTTAATCGTTCTTATCTGTGTTTATATCACGTTAAAATGGCCGTGATTAACTATGGTTAGTATAAAAATAATGCATGCTCTTAAATGGATTAAAAAAACATCTTCAGAGACCTAGATCCCTGAATCAGAGTAAACTTCTGGACTCTGTTTAAGCGTCTACTCAAATTGCTTTAGATAATTGTTCAGGTACTAAGCATCTTCTGTTGCACCTTCATGCGTCTGTTCAGACTTTGTTCTAAGCCTAATGAATGCTTCAGCCTGAAACGCTCATCCAGGAGTTGTTGCTGTGGATGTTTCCTAGTCTAGGATTCAGAAGTCCAATGGAAAATTTATCTGCCTGCATTACTCTAGTTTAACCATCTAGTTTTCCCAGTCTAACCAGAATTCTATTATCCTGAGAATCGAATTTCTTTTCATATATTAACCTTACATTAATGCACTTCTTTCTTTTTCTTCTTTCTGCTCTAGACTATTCAAATCCAAGTTTATAAAAGACCCCATACCTATAAATGTTGGTCTTCCATAGATTAAGTGAACTTGATTTGGGACCGTGGTCGTCTGTCTCCAGGTTGCTGGTGCCTTATGTGGAACAAACAGAATTCATATGGTGAACTTGATTTGGGCCTGTGGTGGTCCGTCTCCAGGTTGCTGGCCGATGAGATTTATGAGATGGACATGGCCGAGGTGCCTTACGTGGAACAAACAGAATTCATATGGTGTCACATGATCTGTTTTTACTTTTTAGATACACCTAGGGGATGGATTCTATATGAACCAATGGATTCTTTCTTTTTTTGGGGATATCTAACCATCTCATATGTTTGTATGAACTTGTATTTGACAGTAAAGGATGTTTGAAATGAAATCAATTCTCCCTAAATCTTATCTCTTTTTGTCCTGCCACAATAAATTTTTCCTCCCTATACATTATATAAATTTGACTATTCTTTTCTTCCTTTTGGCAGGTAAAAGAGAGAGGGGGCATAGAGTGAGACTAAGAGAGAGAGGCGGGGAAGGGACTCAGACAAATTTCTGTAACAGTCTGCTTTGGGAAAAGAGGTGATGGTGATGGATAAGATGCTTGGGTTGTGTTGCTGGTAAATCAATATCCAGGTCTTTTCTCTGAACAGAAATTGATATCCAGATCTCATTGTCACAAATCTACCTATAATTTTGGTAAGTATGCTTGTTGATCTCATTCTCATGAAATAGATTTTCAGTAGGTGGTTGCGTTATATTTGATTTATCTTTTCGTGTACATATAGCTTATAAACATTCTTGACGGCTAATTTTTTGCGTAATTGTATATATTCTTTTTTAACATTTGTGATGCAGGGGCATATTCTGCCTAGTTAGGAATGTTTCTGTTTAGGAATGATTTACTAGTTTCTTTCTATAGGGAGGGCGTTTATGTCCTCAGGCTTAGGTTTCTTTTCGTAGGGGTTATCTTTTTAGTATAAATAGGCTTTAGGAGGCAGACTTTTTATGATTTTCTTATAACTTATAATCTATTGATTATAGAAGAGTAATGGGTTTTAACCTAGACTCGATTTATCTACGTTCTTAAAGTTCAACTTCATGTTCTATATGCTTATTGCTATTTGGTTGCGACTTTCTATCGTTTTGGTTTTCTAAAGTTCATCAATTGGCGCTAGAAACAAAACACCTACAAACCCTAGTTTTCTACAATGGTAGGTAGAAGTAGAGGTGGTAGTGAAGGTAGTGAACGTGCAGCAGTTATAGCTGAGCTTAGTATCATGGCGGAGAACTTGTTGCGACGGTTGGACAGACTAGAGCAACGAGAACGTGCGTATGGAGATACCGGAAGGCCGACGCAACCCTTTAGATACACCGGAAGGAGTTTCTAAAGAAGATGAAAATTAGTCTCACATACATGTTGTTCATGGGGAATTATTATTCTCACTAGGTGAGAAAGGAGAAGATAGAGTTGTTGTGGATTGGGACTTACCACCAGTCTATAATACTTATTCGGATGATGAAGAAGTTGTCTTTCAATCTGATCGTCTTGATCCTCTTATGGGAGAAGATACAAACAATGTAAGTACTCCTTTGGATCTATGTCATTCTGTTTATAAGAATCAAGCTTTGTATATGGTAGACAATCTTAATGCAAGGTCAGATCTTTATAAGAACAAGGAAGAGTTTAATCTTAAAGGAACTTGTAGAGAGAATTACACCGGTAAAATTTGTGGGCGAATTTTCTCTAACAAGGGGAGAAGTGTTATGATGGAAGATATATCAAACATTACAAAAATATTCTACTATTATGTTATGAATGCTCCATTCATGAAACTCAAGTTTCACGGATGGCAGAAACTACTACTTTGAGTTCAGACTTGTGTAATAAGAGAAAGTTTTGTCACAAGGAAACTTGTGCTGAAAATTATACTAGTAGAATTCGAGGGCGAATTCTCTTGAACTCCAGGAGGAACACTATGGCAGAAGATTTGGTAGAAAAGTTTAGAAATAACATCGCAGCCTATCATGACAATGGTACTTACATGAAGGACACTTTTGTGCAATGGCCGACACCACAAGGTATTGGATGGTCAACTGACAAAAAGTTAGCCAAATTCTGTTTACAATTGAATATGATAGTGTTATAAAGATTGGACTTTATGTTGTTGACTCTGAACAACATAAGTCCATGATGTGTGAGTCTCTCACAGGAGATGAAGCTGGGTTTTATGTTGCTAATCATTTTTCGTGATGCTTCTAACTGGATTCTTGAAGATACATGTCCAGTTTACATGTCAAAGGTTGAGGAATGCTTGAGAAGAAAGAACACTAACGTTGTTTATCACCTGCATTCGAGCAGGGAGGAGGAGTTAATAGGGAATTTGGTGAAGTTGTTTGCTGTAGTTAGTGTAGTTTATGCTAACAAGAAAGGACGCCTAAATCCAGAAAAGGAAGGACAGATCATGTATCCTGTTACGCTGGATGTTACCGTTCCATTGTACGTGATCAGCAAATATTTTGTTGGTCCGAGAGATATAACGTCAAAGTATATCAGGCTCCTAGAAGACATTGATGGTGCATCAGGTTGTGTTAATATTAGAAAAGGTCGAAGAAAGCTAGCTCCTGATCCATCTTGTTTGCTACAAACAACGAAGGTCGACAACCTTCCGCAACAGCAAAGGTTAGAGGATATCGGGACTAACCTGGTATACTGTATATGGTGGTTATGGGTAGTTTCCATCTTTATGGAGATTATGGTCACCTTTTGGCTTAAGGTTCTAACTGCCTTAAGAATGGAAGTTGTTCAAGTAGTACTCAATATGAGGAAAGAGTTAGAAACTTGCAGTGCTAATAAGCTGGTTCACGTGATTGTTTTGAATGCAATTGTTGGTATGAGTATTATGCAGTACATAAGGACAACAAATACTAAACAAATGGGTTGGAAGTTGCTAGGAAGAAAAAGGAGAATTTGGTTGGTTGCATGGCAGGTTCAATAGCTAGCTCGGATCAGAGGTTAGTACGTGCTGAATATTAAGACACGGTGATGGAATCAATGCTTGTTACCGGCATACCTAAGTCAAGAATCAGAAATGAAAATTTGGGTTTCGTGTTTGATCGTGGGAAAGCAGCGAGGATATCATATGGTGCATTGAACATGTCTATGAAACAATGTAATGTGCAGTATACGGATATTGCTACTGATCATTTAAGGCATAAGAAACTTCAACGAGGACAAGCTGTGGTGTTCTTTAATGATGTAACTAGTTTTGATTTCGATCGTGAGAAGGCAAAAAGACATCAAAGATATATGCAGAATTCATAAAGCATCTTATCGGAGCTGAGATTTCTTTCAACCTGGAGTGGTTGATGCAGGGACATATTCTGCCTAGTTAGGAATGTTTCTGTTTAAGAATGATTTACTAGTTTCTTTCTATAGGAAGGGCGTTTATGTCCTTAGGCTTAGGTTTCTTTTCACAGGGGTTATCTTTCTAATGTAAATAGGCTATTAGGTCTTCTCTAGGAGGTAAACTTTTTATGATATTTTATTATAACATATAATCTATTGATTATAGAAGAGTAATGGGTTTTAACCTAGACTCGATTTATCTACGTTCTTAGAGTTCAACTTCATGTTCTATATGCTTATTGCTATTTGGTTGCGACTTTCTATCGTTTTGGTTTTCTAAAGTTCATCAATTTGGTTATCAGAGCCCCTAGAAACCCAGCAAGCAAATCAAAACATTGGACATCGATTGTTTTGACCTTCTCCCCGAAAAGGTCAAATCAAAACATTGGACGTCCGATTGCTATTGTCTTTAACTGAGACTAGATGATTAAAACTCTTCTATTATACACTTGTCGTTCAGAATGCTAGGTTCAATTGGTTATTCTTGACTTCTCTTAGAGCTGTTAGTCTGGGTCTTCACAAGGGTGTTTTGCTTAATATAGATAGAAAGTGAAAACAATGTGATACCCAGTTTTAGTATCCCTAAAAGCAAGTAGAATCTTGTCGGGGATCACCAGATGAAATGTAACTGATTTTATTCACTATATCTTTTATGATCGTTCAAGTTTAGTTTGTTGTTTTTGCTAAGTCATAAAATTTTGTTACTAGCAAAGATTAATCACGAAGAATACAAGAAAAAGGGGTCAATGCAACCTCAAAAAACTTGAAAACTTAATTGAAACGATAATAACCAATGCCCTGCCGTTCAAGTTTAGTTTGCGGATCTTAGTAGGGGTGCATATCCACAGAATATAAATCTGTTTGGATGGGTTGACTCTAGATTCTCCTTGGTTCCATTTTTGGAAGTGCTCTTTGGACTAACCTGAACCAGTTACTTGTTGAAAGAGATATTCTGTGTGCAAGATTCGTCAAAATTTCACATATGTGTTATATTGTTTTATTAAGTCGAAACTACATTCTCCTTCGTTTATGCATGCAAGTATTTCACTAGTGTCCAACGTTTCGTGTTGATTTCGATTTTCCTACAGCTTCGAGGACCCTGGTCAGACTTGTGAGTTTTTTTTATGTGTGCTTTGTTTTTAAATCTTGGTGCAGCTTTCTTTATTCTTTTGACTAATCCACATTTTCACATTTCCAATAAATTTTTTGTCATTAGTTGCGGTAATACTGATTTTTCCCTTTTTCATGATGGTGACATCCTGATGTCCCTTCATTCATTTACTTCTTTTTGCAATTTTTTTTTTACTTATTTTAACTCTCTTTTTGAAACAGAGAAACTCGTACTCAGCAGTTGGCAGTAGCGAGTGGTCTTGGTATAATTTATGCTGCGTTGTTTGTGCATAGCCTTGACATAGCAAGGCCCGTCCCACTATTTTCTCTTCCATTCACATCTAGGTGGGATAACTCGTGTTTGACTACCATGCAGTAAGTGGGTTTGTTAAACCAGAGCTACGAAAAGTCCATCCTGAGAGACATTTCAAATGGGGTGGTAGGATTTTGGTGAACAGTACTGGGAGCAAGTGTGCAAGGAGTCTGCCCAAATAGATTTTGTGGGAGGCTGCAGTTTCTAGTGGTAATGTCTGTACAAGTGTGAGCTTGGAGTCATCTTATGTATCCAGGGCTTTGGGAGTAGAGGAGAATATGTATCATTCTTCAATTAGGTTTGGAGTGGAAGGTTTACAATGGATTCATAGATTCACTGGGTTGTGGAAATTTGCAACGAGGCATATGGAGATTTTTGAGATCCATTTTATGTTTCCTGGGCCTTTGGGAGTAGAGGAGAATATGTAGTCATACTTCATTAAACATTAGAAAATCTGCTTCCAATCTGCAGCTGTTACCCTCTAAGCCTCTATACATCATTCTATTCTCTGCTCAAGTCTAAATTACTATCATTAAGATTCAAAGATAACATTTCCAAAAAAAAAAAAAACAAAAAAAAAAACATAATCATGATCGACAATGGATTTTTCTTAGGCCCATTTGCAATGAGCGACATAGCACCAGCCCTAAAAGAAGTGAAACATACGACGAAAATTGGAGCATGCTACTTTCATGAGAATTCTGTTTTGAGGCATACATAAAACTTTTGAGGCATACAAAACGATTAGCCTATCTTGTTTTTGTTTACAAGGGATGTCCTAGATGTGATAGGTGTCCCACCGTGAGAGTGAATTACCATGTTACCCTTATGTAATTAAATTTTATATAAATGTCCTTCAATAAAATCAAAAACATAAACCAAAACAAATCAAACTCAAAATCAGTCAACCCTTCTTCTTCCCATTCACTTTTCAGCCGAACTCTTTCTTCTTCTTCGTTGAATTTTTTACGTCGACGATTAATCGTTCATTCATAAAACTTTGACCGTCGATTAAAATCACAACTATAAAATGCAACCACCAAGTAGAACGAAGCGTTGCCCTAGAGATTTACTTCCAGATCTGAAAATTGGAACCTTATTCAATCAATCAAGTACCCAATTAAGTGACATTGGAGAACGAAATCAAACCATCGATTGCTCGAAAATGTATATTAGAAGGTATTTACTACAAAGCCATCTGATTTTTTTTTTATATTGTTTGATCGATTGAGTAGGATTGAATAGAGATTTTTAGGTTTTTCAGATGTAAGTTCGGCTAATAATTTCGCGAAAACCCTAGGATTAATAGCCAAACCTATCCAAATTCTTAGTTTCTTAGTTTCAGAAGAACAATTCAGTTTCTATTAAAATCATCATTTTTAGCCAAACCAAGGGTATAGTTCATAAAAAAATGAGTTCGGCTGTTTCGATTTAGCTATAATTCTGGCCGAACTTTTAACTTATGTTTCATAAATTTGGTACTTGTTAGTTCGGCTAATAATTGAGATATCCAATTAGTAGCCGAACAATACTCTAAAGCTTAAATATTTAAGGCTTGGAGAACATTGAAGTTCGGCTAATAATTGAAATGTCCAATTAGTAGCTGAATATCCCTCTGTTGCTTAAATATTTAAGGTTTGGAGAACTATTGAAGTTTGGCCAGTAATTGAAATGTCCAATTAGTAGCCGAACAATATTCTGTTGCTTAAATTTTTAAAGGTTTGGAGAACATTGAAGTTCGGCTAATAATTGAGATGTCAATCAGTAGCCGAACATTACTCTGTAGATTCAAAAACAAAGTTCATCCTTTCTGTTGCAATAATTTTAGCTGAACTTTTGACTTGATTTACAAAATTCGACTTGTTTGGTTCGTCTAATAATTGACGTATCCCATTAGTAGCCGAAAACATTACTCTGTAGATTCAAAAATGAAATTCGGTTGTTTCGATTTTGTAATATTTTTAGCCGAACTGTATAATTATCATCTGAACCATGTTATTCGTAGCCGAACTTTTTTTTTATTAGCCGTACCTTATATGTTTGATGTACTAATTACATTTTCTACATTGTGTTAGGAATCAAACCAAAGATGGAGGTAAAACTGAAACTTCAGGGAGTAGGAAAAAGAGGTCTATGGAAGTAACTTCTTATAATGCTAAAACTCCCCAACCTCGAGCAGGCCGCAAGAAATTAAGGGAAGGTAATAGGGGCACTACGACCTTCGACACAGTGAACACAGAGGAAGAGATACAAAGATAAAGAGAAGTACAATCAAGTGAAGGTATTGATGGAAATACTTCCACTATGGTTGTGTTTGAAAGGGGATGAGTAGTACGAGGAAATGTAAATGGAGATGGAGATGAAGATGATGACCAAAGACGATCACGACGCCACGGAAAAGAAGTCGTTCAAGGAGATGACAATGAATCATCGGAAGACTAAGATGAAGATGATGAGGAAGAGTAGAAGCACAACCACAAAAACAAGTAAAAGAGAGGAAACTTGTTGAACCACGGAAGACAAAGCTTCATCTTCCGGCTGAAGATAACATATTACCTCCCCAACATGACAAACTAGTTTATGGTCTTTCACTGGATGGAGGAAAAATGTTGATCGGTTACAAGGATTCGTGGGCGAAGAAATTTTTTGAGAATCCGGATCATAGGGATCCAACCCGACAATTAAGACACCAAAAAACTGCAACTTGGGATTTGTTGGGAGAGGTTGAAGAGGTTCAGGCTATAGTCCAACAATCTTGTTTATGCAAAGCAATTGGGTTCGAACAGGAATGTGATTCAGTGACTACCTCTTCCTTTTGTAAGAGATTCTGCCCCGATACATACATATTTCATCTCCTATTCGGCGAAATGACAATCACACCTGATGATGCTCAAAAGATTGTAGGTCTTAGAGCGCTTGGGAAAAGTGTAGATGCCGATTATTATAATTTGACTTGGGATGAGGTTTATAAGTTGGCCAAATAAGTTGTTAATTTTATAGTACAAATTTTTAACCGAACCAGTGACTTGTGTTCGACTACTAACTGTGTTCGGATACTATTTGGGTACATATTCGGCTACTAACAACAAAGTAAGAATTAGCCGAACTTCGTATTTTAAATTCAAACTTAGGTTCGAATTTATGATTACCAGTCGAACTATTCTTTGCGCGTTAAGTTCGGCTGATAATTTTATAGCCGAACCCAAGACTGAAAATTGAAAAAATTCAATCTCTTGATGAATTCAACCTAAATATGGGTGATTAAACATCGTTTACAAGTATAACTATGTATTGTTAACATAAGATTCCTCATCAATATATTCATCTTCTGGATTTGGCTCATAAAAATCATCATCTTAAGGTTTAGGTTGAGTTTAAGTTTGAGTTTGAGCAAAAACATTCTCATAATCTAAAAATTAAGCCAAATCTGGATCATTGTTATAGTTCATGTGTATTATATTGGGTTTACGAGATGAAGATTCTCCTTTATCATTTGAATCACCAATTTGTCACTTTAATCACAAAAGTCTCCAAAATCACAAAAATCTCAAAAACCCTAAGTTCTTTTTTTCACTTCAACTTGTTTCTCTCAAAAACCCCAACTCTCTCACACAAATCTGATTTTTCTACTAATTGACCACTAATAATTTAATCAAATATTAGCAATTGATCATTATTATTAACATCTAAGTATTAACATTAATTGAGTAAGAGCATAATTGCCATTATAAAAATGCTTGATAAGGGGTGGTGCGGTTTTACAACCTAATGACCCTATTTTGTCTTTATTAGGTATGCCTCAAAAGTTTTATGTGTGCCTCACAACAGGATTCTTTCATGAAGTTTAGGGTCCATAAAGATAGCCGACAAAAGGTCCACCAATGACATGTAAATCAAAATTCCAACTGCAGACGCATTCATAACCCCTTGTACGATTAGAGCCGTATGACTAGTTTCGCTATAAACATTTGTGATTCCAATTCCAATTGCGATACCACCTGGTGTAGTTAGCGCAAAAAATGCACACATCCAAATAACATATTTGGTATTGAATTTGGCTTGTGTTATGCATCCACCAAGTCTTATGCCTTCGAAAAATTGATGGAAGGTTAATGTTCCAATAAGAGGCCTGGTTGTTGAGAGACACATTTGTGTGTCTAATTTTTCCGTAATTATCTATTTTGTTAGTGTTTGATTTTATACTTATTGTGTGTTTTTATGTCTTTGTAGGTATTTTTGAAAAATAAATGATTGTGGAAAAATCGGCTCAAAAAGTTGATAAAGGCACCCATAAAAAATTACTAAAGGCACCCGGAAAAATTGATAAAGGCACCCACCAGTTGGATTACAGGCACCCCCTTTCAAATTTAAATTCTGGAAAAGGAGGGAATTATTTCTTCACGTAAGCAAGAGTATCTGAATTAGTCAAGAACCGAGTTTTAAGGGATTTTTAGGTGATTTCAAGTTACCAAAATGAAGAAACAATCTACACCTGCTTATACACCCTTGCAGTGAGAGTTTTACGCCGTGAAAATGGCTGGAGAATCAACTTAGTTGTCGTGAATCTGTTTTATCATGATATTCGGATTAACACGATTTAGAGTTGGTTGTGGAGAGGTTTTCTAGTCCTTATCGATTAAGGAACGCTTATTAGGTTTTACTAAGCCTATATAAAGAAAAGAGATCGAGAAAAAAATCATCTGGAGAGAGCCGAAAAAATCAGAAGAAAAAAAAAGTTACGATGTGTTCAGGAAGATGAAGAACAGACTACGCCTGAAAACTGTCATTTAGTCTGTCACCTTTTCTTTCATAATCTACTGCGTTCAAGAACCGTACTTTATTCTTTGTGTAATTTTTTCTCTTCAGTAACACAGAAAACAGTCTCAGCAACACTTATATCCGTATCTGTTTTATGTGTTACTTCTGTTTTTCTCTTCTTTTAAGCACTTTGAGCTATAAACATGTATTTTGAGAGGGTGTTTGACATGTATTTTGAGAGAGTATATTTTTATTTTATTAATTTGTTTTGAAATTCTTTTATTATTATTTGTTTTGAATAAAAAATAAAAAAAAAAAAAATTTTATCAATTAGTTGTGTTTTCTTTTGATGGGTCATGCTTAGTTTAGAGCTTTTGATGTCTCATATTTTTGATTTACAACTAATATTTTGGAAATCTAACTTTGGCAATATTTTGAATAAATTGAATATATGAATTGCAAGATAATCATTATTGTTAAACCACTTGAAAAATTGGCTAATAGTGGAATCCTTAGTCTCAGTTCTTTCCATAATTTGAAATCAATTTTAATTTAACCTTATTTATTTTTAGTCTTAAAAATTAGGTTTAAAAATCAAATCTTTACAAGTCTGACTATCGAATCTTTTACCAATATTTTAAAACAACATCAATTGTCAAAGGAATTTGAGAGACACCCACTGCTATCCATATTATCACAGAGTGTACCAATATTCCCAACTCCAATACTTGCAAGTTGCAACATCAAAAATAAGCGCAATTCTAATTCTAGGCACAAACCCAACTAAGCTTACAACTGCTTTATAATTTTAGTTTCCGTTAAAAAAATATACACAACTGTAGGTACTATCCTGAGAGATGACTTTTTGGCGGAGAAGCATACCAGCTGAGGACGATAGCAATGATCCATGTGTATGACCATATGTTGCATGTGTATGAACCTCTAATTTACATCCTTCTTCCTTTTCAACATCTCCAACAGTCGCACCAACTTTTGTTTCATCTCTACTGTTACTGATTTTTTCCTTCAACTATGATCTCCTATAGTAACCGGTTTCTAATGAATCAACCATCAATGTCAATATAGCAGACATCATCGCAACGAAACCAGTAAATAGAAAATCCGTGGGTTCCCTTTCAAACAAAGAGAAGTCAAGTCGTCAAAAGCATCGGGTAATATATGAATGAAACCCGTATCTAAGATGACACCATCATCAAAGGATTTAACGACGAAGAAAATATTATTGTCTGGATGTAAAGATGGAATTATTCAGCCTAATATTGGAAGACATACACCAATTGCACTAGCAGTAAGAATGAAAGCAAGAGATATGATTTTAAGTACAAGTGCTTTGGTTTTGTTAACACCTTCTTCATCTTCTGGTTCACACGTACACTCAGTAGAAAAAGAAACCGATAATGGAGAAATTGAACAAGTACTACTAGTAGTATTAGTAGAACTGAAACATAAGAATTGCTCTTCATGATTAAAGAAGTATATTGAAGAGAGAATAGGCTGAGTTTACTTAGAAACAGAAGGAGGAGAAAACTTTCTTATTCTTGTTCATAAGAGAACTAATAGTATGGACCTCCTTATATAGGCCATTGAACTCATAGAATAATTAAATATGCTAATAATATTGCATATCCACAAGAAGTTATAGGAAGGTTTATACGCATAACTTATGCCTTAGACACCATCTATAACCTTTGATGGTAGCCTCTTCGAGACCATGTGGTATATGATGCTCTACACTGATCCTATTAAACATGCAACAATCATCATCAAGTTCTTTTGATGTAAACTCTCTAGCATTAAGAAGGGTGGTGATCCCTTAAAATGTGTAATATGTGCTAGGATTGTTTCAAAAACGTATCATTTCTTGTGAAAAATAACTAATTCAACACTTCAAATCATCCACCAGAGCCATAAATCACTTGAATGGTCCGCATTCTACATGGATATGTTCACAAATATCACATTGTTTCTTTTAAAAAAATGGGTTGTTTACCATATGCATCTTAGGATGGTCTCAATCCTATTTACTAAAGAAAGACTTTGTAAAATGAGTGAAATGCTTTATTACTTTAAAAGCATAGTAGGAGGGGAGGTGGTGTTTCTAGTACTTTAGAAAGCGTTGATTATGAGAGATGTCGTCACTTTGCATTCTTTCAATCGTTGTAATTCCTATTTTCTTGTTCACTCAAATAAAGGGATGTCGCTTTGAGTTCTTTGAAAACAGAACATAATATCACAACCAAAGTGTCTTTATGGTTATGTAAAAACATGAATGAGCAAATCCCCAACATTACATTGTCGGTGACGATCGATATTGATTCAATTTTCCAAGTATGAGTGACTTACAGTTTCACTAGACTAATTGACTCATTATTTTCTATGAAATGTTATTCTTTTCACATTCATTAGAGGAAATTTATAGATGCATTTTCATTCTCACCGTGAGTTTTCATGTGCTAACCGTTTGAACGGGTTTCGTAGGAACTTCGCAAAGTGTGATTAGATTTTGGTTCTTAGAGAGCTTATGTAACTTTTAATCTTTATACCAATTAGCAACAAAGATTGAGCATTGCTTCGCTCGACTATTATTTGTGATGATCCAATCATCGCAAGGCACTATATAAGTAAACAATTAAACATTTAGTTGTATATTTCCTTAAGAGCTTCATGTAATAAGTGGTGTTGCCCTATTACGTAACAAAAGAAAATTTATCTCATTTACTTTAGATTGTTACAGTTCATGAATATGATATACTTTTCATCATAATGCACAAATGATCCTTATAACTCAAAGAGTCAAGTGCTAAAGAGTATTTCAGTCTCGTGGAAATGATATACTTTTCATTCCATAAGAGCAGACAACGAATATAATTCTTACAAAAAAAATCTTAATTTTAACTAATGAAATATCAGTTAAATTATCATGTAACCAATAGTCTAGGATCAAATCATACAAAATCTAGAATCAAACTATACAAAATTCGATTGAATATAGATTGTAAAACAATTTAAGTCGGTAAGTGTATTGACTAGGCAAAGTTCTTGTTGCCATTAAAGTTGACGTCTAGGGTATGGCTTTCTCCAAGAATATAGTGAGTTTGTTTTCCTTTAAACTCCATATATCTTTCTTGTAGTTGACTACTGATATATGATACTTTCATTACCGTGCTTGTACCATTCTCAGTAAAATGCCCATACCAAGATTTTCAACTCTCATGGTATATCAAAAGTACATCTTTGTCCCATGCTTGGTAGATACATTTACTTTGTACCGTTACTACTAGATACAAAATATCATCTTTGTCCCTATAATGGAAAAAATTCATATCTTTTACCATAATTTATGTGTTTTAATTTTTTCGCATGTTTAAGTATACCAACGTGGGAATGATTCATCACTTTTAACCCCCTGTTCATCGGGGTTCTTTCCATATTTAATCTTGCCATAATAGTGGAGAAATTTCTTTATCCCAAAAGGTGTGACTCTGTTGATCTTATGTTTTCATACTTCAACTTATACTGGTTCTTTAGTATAATGGATGGAGCAGAAAGAAAAAAACATCTGACTCATGGCAACTTTGGAGTTTCTTTCCATAAAAGTTGAGGCGTGCTTTTAATTGCAACATATCATTGTCGAAGTTATTGACTCATTATGGTCTAACAAGTGGATTACATCCCACTAAATATTCAAGTTTTGTGGAAAATGAATGTTTCGACAAACTTTCTTCAAAGCATTACATAGTCTGAAGTTAATATATCGCCTTAGAAACACATAAGGTATGGTCTCCTCTTTAAACGGTGCATCATCATAGGTAGAAGATTTTTATGATGAAAGTATTGTACTTGTGCACACACACTTCCACATCAAAGACCCTTTAATGGTGCTCAAGTACTTATGAGTCCAAAAAAGGTCAAATTCGAGTCAAGTTGGTTTAGTCAAAGTCCAATCAACGTTTTGGTCAAGGCCCGGTCCATTAGGTTGACTAGGTCATGGTCAACAAAAGTGCACATATATGGTCCATTATATATGAAGTATTCAATCCCATTGATAATAACCTTGAAATTATTAGCATATAGGCCCAAAGTATTTTGTTAACCCTAAAATTGGAAATTCATTATCCAAATGTAGTGATCGATAAACACTCTTCTCAATGTTTGATTATAGTGAAATTATTAAATAATATGCATAAATATATTACGTCAAACATGCTAAAATTTTAATAGAATCCAACTGCTAGATAAAAAGATATTCATGATGTCGCATGACTGCCTCAGATTGTGTTTCTGTAGACACAGCTGTAAGAATCGCATACTTTCGAATACTTAGCATTATTGGATATAAAGAAGATACATGATATTAATATAAAACACATACTAAAATTTGAACTTAATCCAATGGTTTGATAAGAAGATAAACATGAAGTCATATAATTTTCCTAAATTATGTTTTTGTTGAAAAAGTTATAAAAATAGATTTTTTTCGAGTACTTACCATGGTAAGATCTTTATGAAAATTCTAAAAATGATATATAACTTTGAGTTACAACATATACCAAAATTTCATAATAATCCAACGGTTGAAAGTCTAAATATTAATTTATTCATAAGTTGTTCGGAATTAGGGTTTTTCTGCACGAAAAATTAATTTCATTCACAGAGGTTTGGGGGATGGTATCATATTCTGATTTGTGTGAAATTTTAAGATAGTGAGTAAAACCTAATTGGGTTTAATATGTTAAAATTTCATGAAAATCTAACGGTGAAATATTTATGTTTGATAATCATACATCCGTAGATACATAGTATATACTATGAATACGAAATCTTTTGTTAAAGAGGAATACCTGGTAACGCGACCATAATACAAAAACAATAATATCATAATCACGCTAATCTTCAAGAAGTAATCAATCACCGGTCTCGAACGATAAAAAAATTATACAATTACTAGAGTCGTGCTGATAACGTGTTGAAGTAAAAATAAAAATATAACATAAAAGAAGAGAGATAGACAAGAGAAAGAGAGATCTTATTCATTAGATATAAGATACATATTATATAGGCTAAAGCCTTTATATATAGAATATGAGGTACCCTGGTTACATATATATAGGCCACACACGCATAGACCTAAGGCCCTACAACGTAAAACTTATAATAATATTTTTATAATAAACATCTAAACCCTATATATTAAAATCTACGGAGCGAGAATGTGATGAGGACCTTGAATCCCATCCCACCTCCATCCCTGCATCACTATTTTCGGGTATTACTCATATCCAACCACATTCCCCGTTTATACGAGTAAAACCCTCCTCAATAGGAGCTGGTTCCCACGAGAATAGGTTTGGATAGGACAAATTTCCATCCCTAATTACAGTATCATTATAAACAACATTATTTTTTAATTTTTCTATTTATATCTTGGTTTTAAGTTTTAATTATAGTAACTCTTAGTATAAAAGAGTAGTTATCAAATTTGAAAGGGGACTAATGACGCCTAGTATTTTTACTTAGTTGTCGGTCAGCAAGTGCTATAAAACCTAATGAATCGGATCAATTAAAAATAGCTAGTATGTGATATTTGAGTTATATTAGGTAGTGTATCAATTCACTTGTATATAAATGTAATTAAATTCATAATATCATAGTTTTTGAATTCGATTAGTATATATACATGCAATATATATGTGTATACATATGGTGCTTTAGAATGCAGATAGTGAACTGTGATTATAGATTTATCATATTATATCTAGGATATATGCACTTGCTAAGAAATTAGTTGATAATATATATAATTAGCTTGTAGAGTATTCTAAAAAAGAATTATGAATTTGAGAGACAAGTATTTCACAGAGAGATTTGATATCATGGATAAAGAAAAATATAGACATATAAATCTATTATATAAAACCAACTACTTTTATTTAAAATTGTATATTTTCGTTCCAATTTATCCTTATCCTTAAATTATATATCTTTTTTGTAATGAATTAAATAAGGATAGATTTCAATAATATTGATTTTTAATATTTAATCAAATGACTATTATAGGCACAAACATGGAGGAATTGAAAGATTGAAGACAACATAATTTGCCTTCAAAATAGAGATTTTTTTTTAATTATATTGGATCTTATACTAACCAATCATCTCAACATTGTTTGCAAAGATTCAGCCCAAATGTCAATTGATTTTGGATCTTATACTAGCCGATCATTTCTGTACATTGACATTGATTTTGAATACAAAATAATATGATTATCACTTCAGGAACACATGTATTCAACAAAAAAAAGAAAAAGTAACGAAAACATCTATATCTCTTGCTAATTAGTCTCCTATAACAAATGAAACTACTATCGACTAGAAACTTTTTCTTCCGCCATTAAAAGGAATTTCAAACTTTTCACACCGGCAACCAAAGTTAAAAAAACCACCACATATAGAGAGAAAACCACCTAAATACTAAAACCCATAACATATATAGTGTATCAATTCACATAAAATAGAAGCTGAAAAAATGATCACTATTGTCAAATTCACTCTTCCATATATGAATGAGGTTCAAAGAAGATTTAATAATAGTACAAGCTATCATAAAAGCTACCATACGGGCACCAAGGAGATTTAAACTCTTGTTTTTTTTTGTTCTTTTAAATCTGAGAGTTATCTATAAAACTCAAAACATTTACAATTTTAATTGAGGAAAATTATTTCTAGCCCTAATTTTTTTTATTTTATATTAAAAACCCATCATTAATATTCTATATATGAAGAACCCATAATTATTTATAATATGACTTGATCACGAAACTAACCTTTTACTTAATTAACGAAATTAATTCAAATTTAAAGAAAAAAAAACAGTTGCGAAAGAAGTGATAAAATTATCCCTAAATAAACACCTTGAAATAACTCCTCTCACTTTCCTAAAATAACTACCTCAAATAACTCTTTTTATCTCTTTATTTATTACTTCTACCCTTTATTTGTTTCCTCCGAAGACCTAAAATAAAATTCGTAATTTATCACGCCTAAAAAAATTCAATTATCACCGTATGAGATTTAGAAAAATCCAGTTTTCACCATTCCAATTCACCTAAGCTTTAGTCGTGATCGGTTGAATTTAGTGAAAATTATAATTTTCTCACGTGAAAATTGCAATTATCACCGGTTCACTTCCGTCATCTCTCTTGCTTTTTCTTTCCTCCTCCGCCTTCCGCCGGCCGAAATAAAAGGAGTTAGCTAAAAAAAAGTCACCTAACTAATTTATTGGTTCTTATACTTAATTTTGTGTTAATTTGATTCTTGGTTTGCTGATCTAATATACAGATTTTTTGTCTAAAAAAATACTTAATCTTTTCCAAACCCTAATGAAGGAGAAGAAAAAAATAGAAAAAGAGAAAAAAAAAAGAATCGGTTGATAGAAGAAGAAAACGCATAAACTCCAATAAGTAATAATGGAGTTTTCACAGTGATGATAAAACTTTGAAAATATAAAAAAGAAACAAAAAAGACGAAACTATCGCCCATAAAAAACGCCCATAACTAATTGACCGTGTAATGATATTTTTTTTAAGATTTTTTTTAATAATACGTAATTGATAAAGGTCAATTTAGTCATCCATAAAGTATAAAAATAATTCATCAATCTAAAACAATTATTTTAACCGTTCATTTTATATTTTGAACTACGTATATAAAAAATTTAAATGATAAATTTATGAAAAAAGAGAAATCACATATTTCCAAATTTTGATTTTGCTATGGCTTGTAAAAACTATGCTCCTAACACGAGCAACAACGCTGCCACTACACCTGATACTGGCTTACAGCTGACGGATCGGATGTAGGTACAAGAGTGTGAGTGACATATACTTTATCCGTGAATTTAAATGACGTTGAACAAAGTGTATTGGTTGGAGCAAGAATGAAAGCAGTGTCAATCTGTCATCCACTCTACGTCGACTCAAACAAACACATAACCAATGTTAAACGTACTTTGAAGTTTGTAGTCGACCAAGTTTATGATCCCTTTACATCTAGAACCGTTGATTTTGGCGACAGAATAGGTGGAGTCATGTTCACTATGATCTGTACAAAATCATAATATCTCTTCTCTTCTCCAAGAAATATCTCTTCTTATAATAATTATACAACATCTCTCACTAGTCACTCACCCCGTTACCTTGATCAGCTGATTCACTTTGTTTTGCCGACTTCCCCTGATTCTTTAATTCTCACTGTCACTAAAGCTGTTGAAGAAACGAAAATCCCCAAATTTCAACCAGTAGAAAAATGTTGTCTCTTGCTCTCTGCAACTCAAACCCACAATTTCATCTATACTCTCACAACAAGAATAATATCTCTAATTCTCAGTTGATTAGATCACAACACCAACAAAAACAAAATCTAAAGCTAGGGTTACCCTTTTCTTCTTCTTTTTCTTCATTTTCACTCAATCACAACCAAAATCCCCTATCATTTAACACCAACAACAATCAGATGATGAAAAAGAGAAATGGAAAATCACTTGGAGCAGTTTGTTACCAGTCAACTGCTTCATTATTGTCTCCTCCAAACCTTCAATGGGTTTGTGTAATTGCTTCAGCAGTTTTAATGATTGTAAAAGGAACTGCGATTCAAAAATCAGTTCTTGTTCCTTTGTTTATCTTACAAGCACCTAAAGAGATCTTTAATTGGATCAAGGGTGAATACGGTGTTTGGACAATTTTCTTGGCTCTTGCCTTTAAGCTATTTTATTTCATTCCACAACAATTGGAATTACCTCTTTATGCAATTTTGTTTGTGATTGCTTCTCCTTATCAAGTAACTAATTTAAGAGGAACCGAAGCTGGTTCTCTTATTTCTTTGTGCGTTGCAGGGTTTTTGGCTTTTCAACATTTCTCAAGGATTGGAAATGTAGAGAAAGGGTTTGATCAAGGTTCTATTCTTGCTACTATTGGTATTATCTGTATCACTCTTGCTCCACTATTGCTTTTGGTTGGATCAAGATTTTGAATTAATCAATGACGAAAGATTATAGGAAGAAGTATAAGACTGTGTGCTGATCAAATCCGTTTAAGCCTTTTTATGCAGTTTTTGTTTGTAGTAGAAATAGAATGAAGTTGTGTTATACTAACTAGAAAAAGAAGAAAAAAAACACAATGTTCCAACTTTCTTATTTTGTAATGGTAATCATATGTAAAGCTTAAGCTCATCAATTCCCTATATCCATTATAAGATTGTTGAAGTTGTGAATTGTGATTATCTTTCTTTAAATGTAAGATCTAGTTAGAGATGCCATGGTATTTTGGGTTGTGAATTTCTCTTTCTGATATCATATTGTTGTTTAGTGGAGTCATGAATTTCTATAAATAGTACTCCTATGGAAGTGTATATTTTCGTAATGTTTTCTAGTAAGAAAGTAGATCTTCCATAGGTTTGGGATGCTCATTGGTTTGAACATTGAGTTTGTGCAAAATTTGGAACGAATCACAGAGTATGATAAAGGAAGCTAAAGGATTGCCATGATTATGTATGTTGCAGACTTGCAGGGCCATTTTTATGCTATACATAGGAACTCACTCTTTTCTTATTATTTCTTAATCTAACAGTGGCGCTGCAATAGTAAAAACAGCTAATCCATCAACTAATTGTGCGGCTGACCCATCACTTACTGTATTGTGCCTGCTTAATTTGGTTGAGATCTTTGTGAATTTCTGAAGGTTGCATAGGTTAATCTGTATTGGTAGTTCATCCTGATTCCTGCTGCTTGTATAGTGTTAAACTCTGACTTCCTATAGTGTTAAACTCTGACTTCATGTTCTTAGTTTGAACACATTCGCCTCTTGTTATGTCAGAAATAATTCCAGTATTGTTGCTGATAACGAAATGAGTGTTCAATTCTCCTCATGGTAATGACTACATTGCTTTTATCCTTTTCTAGCTCTAGCTTTAGCCTTTAAGTTGTTTCTACCTGGGGGCATTGAACATTTGATAAAACTAGGAACCAGTTTTATTAATATGCCGAACAACAACAATTAGAAAGAATAGACTCTGACTAGCTTGACTGGTTCTAATTTTGTCAACGTGGCATTCTCGGATTAGTTGAAGAACAAAGTTACCCCCCCACACACTCCACATCCAATGATTTACTACATGGGACCCGCATTTGTAAGATTCCTTTCTCTAGAAGTCCAACTCCAAAGGTCTTCTTAAATGTGTAGAGTTCTGATTGAGCCAACCACAAATTCATTCTCATCTCTGGATCAAATTCCATGAACCAGACCTTTTGATCTCTTTTCTTTTTTCTGTTTCCATCCATATATATTTCTGAGTTCTTGAAACGGAATATAATTATGGAAGTTGATTGGTCTGAGCTTCAATCTGATTTGCTAGAGTCCGTAGCCAGAAAATTAACTATCTATGCTAATCACATCCGAATCCGAGCAGTCTGCAAAAAGTGGCGATCAAGTCTATTACATAAACCTCATCAGTTACCTTGTCAACTTCCATGGTTGATGCTTCGTCCGGGATCGCATAGTGAAACCCGTCGTTGTTTCTTCAATATGACAGAAAACAGAGTTCATCGTTTGAAATTGCCTGAGGCGCAACGGAGGCGATGCTGTGGGTCTTCACAAGGAGGGCTTGTTTTAGTTGAACATAACCCAATAATCCTTCTTTTGAACCCGCTCACAAGAACTCAGTTTCAGCTTCCACCATTGACAACTTTCCCAAATGTATTGGATTTCGACATTCACATAGTAGGCAAAGAGTATCTTCTTCGAGTTACATCGGACGGAAGCCAATACACTCGGAACTTGAATGAAATGCGAATTTTGTTCATCAAGATGGTCATTTTATCTTCTAGACCTACCGACAATTACATAGCCGTTGCAATTCTTAATGAAACATGGGAATTGGCCTTCTGTAAGAAGGGAATTGAATCATGGACAATGATAGAAGATGCTCGATCTTACTGTGAAGATGTTATATATTACAAAAGTCTATTCTACGCCGTAAACAAGAAAGGATCTCTCTCGCAATTTGTGATGTTAATGGTATTTCTCCGCTAGTGACTCTAATGTCACCAGTATTGCCCTTCTCTGTCTCTAACGCTGATGTGCTGTATTTGGTTGCTTCATTTGGTGAATTATTACTAGTTACAAGGTATCTTGACCTTGTAAACGATCTTTTGCTCGAATTGCGTCCTACAGTTGGTTTCAATGTTTTCCAATTAGATGTTAGCTCAATTCCTAATGGGTTGAGGTAAAAAGTTTAGGTGATCAAATGTTGTTCTTGGGTACAAATTCGTCATTGTGTTTATTAGCTACTGAGTTTTCAGGATGCCAAGGGAATTCTATATATTTCACAAATGACTACTCCGAAGCTAACGACGATGGAATACATGGGAACCATGACTCGGGCGTCTTCAATATGGGAAATCGTAGTATCGAAGCATTACCATATTGTACTACTGGCTATGACTGGTCGTTTTTGCCTCCTCCTGTATGGGTTGTTAGAATTAAAAATGGATTCTTACTTAAAATGATTTTTGTTACTTAATATATCTTAGTGGGATCAAGGGTCATTATTCCAAACTTGGGGTGGAAAAATAGAGCTATCCATTTTCACTTCTTAGTGAATGAGAAACCTTTGGTTTGTCTCATATTAGGCAAACCAAGGAGGAAGTTTATCCTTTTTACCACAAACGTATATAAGGAAAAAGAACTAGTGGATTGGATATGGACTTAGGAAATGTACTAGTGGGCAAATGCACACATGTGCGGTGCTTCGCACCGAAGCACCGTGGGCTTGCGGAGCTTGCGTGTGCTTTTGCGTGAGCCTTGGTGCGAGCCTTTATATTTTAATTTTGTACATTAAGTATTTTACCGTTTTGAATTTGTAAATTAAATCAAGTTTAATAATAAAATCTTTTAATTAAATATCTCGAATTAAATATGTTTAATTAATTGATTTTTTACCGTTTGATAATTCAACAGTCTTCTTCTTCTTTA
>JAJJMC010005943.1:3709689-3756797 GCA_023531435.1 Papaver californicum | reverse complement strand
AGTTTACTTTTTCATTTTCTTCTACTGTTAAGTTCACAACGGGCCAACGAGTCTTGCTAACTGGGTTGGTATCAGGTGGTTTTATCCTGGATTCAAATTTGTCATCTCTAAAGGTATAGCAACATCTTTCTAAAGGTGTACCTGACAAATATTGAGTTAAGGGCAGTCTGTTGAACAGGCGACTCCATCTCTCTGTGCTTGTGTGGTTGTCTGAATTGTGCTGTTTTGTTCTAACGATTAATCTCTTTCAAGTTTCTGTTTGGTTTGCTTACTGTTACAGGAATATTCTCCAACATGGGTTACACCTAATCCATGGTAAGATTGGATTCTTATATAACGTGCTGTTCAAAACTACAAATATTAAGGCATTTGGTTGTCTATTTTCACTATGTTATGCCAGTAAGCTAACTTATTTTTATGAAGCAATTTAGTTTGAATCAAAACACAAACTCAGTCTCATCGACTACATTCTCTTTTTATTTGGCGTATGTGTATCATATTGTTATTATGGATTCACGGAGTATTGCATAATGTTTTTCAAATAGTGAACTAACCACCATTGCTAAAATCAACATATCTCTTTGATGGCCCTCTTCCCCTGATCACTCACCCTACAGGTACGTACATCTACTTTATTTTCTAGAGCTTGTATAGTAAATCATCAAAAATCTTAATTCAATAGTTTCGGACATATTTTGGTTTTGGCTTAGTTTCTCAACTATAAAAAACCAAAAGACAAAGCTTTGTATTTATAGTTTTATATGACGGTGTACAGGAATTGGACAACAAGTATTTACAAAGATAAATCAGAGTGAAATAGGAAAAACTAAACCAAGAAAGGAAAGCTAGGCTAAAATAGGGCTACGTATGATTTTCTCTAACACCCCCCTCGATCTAAGCGGGTGGTTAGACACAACAAGCTTAGAGAAAAGAGAACAAAAGCGTTGTTATGAAATTCATTTGGTGAAAACATCAACAATTTTAATCCTGGGAGCACCCAAATCAAACATCTAGTTGGCCATGTTGAACCCGTTTTCGCACAAAATGAAAATCGATCTCGATATGTTTAGTGTGACCATGAAAAACAGGATTTATGGTGAGATATGTAGCACCAAGATTTCACACCATAAAACTGGAGGAGTGCATACTGGAGCTTGTAGTTCTTTCAACAAAGAATCAATCCAAATTAGTTATGAAGTCGCAATTGCAAGATCTCTATATTCGGCTTCGGTACTTGACTTGAAAACTGTTTTGTGCTTTCGAGTACTCCATGAAATAATATTTGACCCCAAGAACACAAAATAAACACTCCTAGAATGTCTATTTGTTTGATTATCGGCCCAGTCAGCATATAGGCTTGAAAGTTTAGCTTTAACATAGGAGAACACCGAAGAGTAATGCCATAAGCAAAGGTGCCTTGCAAATAACACAATATCCTCTTGGCAAGAAGTAAATGCTTGTCCATGGAATGTTGCATAAATTGACAAACCTTGTTAGCAGCAAATGCAAGCTCTGGACGTATGACCAGTAAATACTGTAACCAACAACAAGACTCCGATAAATAGTAAGATTGGATAAAAGGGTTCCACCTAATGGATTTAACTCAGTAGAAATAGTGAAAGGAGACTCACATGCTTTGCACCATGCATATTTGCACACTCTAACAAGTCTTAGACATAGCGTTGTTGAGAAAGAAATAAACCGGTAGAAGTCTGTGTGACTTCACCACCAAGAAAGACAATAGCGTTGTTGAGAAAGAAATAAACCAGTAGGATTCCGTATGACTTCCACCAAGAAAGAAAGATAAATCGATCTCCAATATCTTTCAAGGCAAATTCCGTATCAAGAGTAACAATCAAATCTTGCAGACAAAACAAAGTTGAGCATGTCAAGATAAAATTGTCAACGTAGACAAGTAAATAAATAATATTATCAGTTGATCGACGAATGAATAAGGGAAATGCTAGTTTCCTCGAATCTTCTCACGAATGTTTTCCCGAATAGGGGATCCAATGGTCCTCATCCAAACTCTCTATCATTGGGATGGTAAAAGATGAAGATGGGCCATCCTTTTTGTCCCAGTCGGAAGAAAATTCGGGAAAGAATCTTCGGAGAAACTAGCATTTCCGAATGAATAAAAATGAATCATCTCGAGATATAACAAAACCAAGTTTATAAAGAAAACGTTCAAACGAGTATACAAGGCTCTCGATGCTTGTTTAAGGCCGTGTAAAGACTTATTCGACCGAAATACATGATCAGGAAACCGCAGATCAGTATAGCTAGAGGGTTGCATCACATAAACTTCTTCATAAAGAAACCATTAAAAAAAGGCAATTTGAATGTACGGTTGCCGAATAGGCTAAACATATGCAAGCGCTAATGTTAGAACATCACAAACTGTGCATGGGTTAATAACCGGATTAAATGTTTCTCCATAGTCGATCTCTTCTTGTTGATTAAATAATTTAGCCACTAAACGGGTTTTTTATCGTTTAATAGTTCTATCAGTAAGTCGCTTAATGTGAAACACCCATTTATATCTCACAAAATAAATATTACAAATTTTTGAAACTAAATACCAAGTTCCATTTTTAAGAAGAGCATAATATTGTACATCCTCAGCCTTGCGCCAATTAGGATCATCTTTTGGGTACGAGTAACAAGTAGGCTCAAACCAAGTCAGTAATAATTGTATGTTTAAGCGCCAAAAAAATATTCTTTTTAGTAATACTATTGTGCTGGACTGAAATTTTTTGCATGCAGCGCCGCGCTTCCCAGGCAGGAACTCCTCGATGCGTTACTCGTATGTGAGTAACCGGGCTATAACCTTCAAGGCTTACCAGGAAAAAGCACGTCGATTGGCCTTTCCAAACATCCTTTGAAAGCATGATACTTTAAGTGTAGTTTCCATAACGTTCCAGCGTACCCCATATTCTGGTAAGGGTGTATGGCCATAACGTCCAATGGTGATACATTTTGCAGGCATCACAAATTTGCAAGTATTATATTCAAACCTTTGTCATGCCTTGGACTAGCATATATGCCATTGCATACCCATCTTTTGAGACCTCACTGCGGATTGACAATACGCTGCATGCATGTACTGATCTTGCTCGTGCCAAGGGTGCAGCAGCCAGGCACATGCCATCCATGTCGTGCATCATTCCTGTGATGCAAGTGGCTCATGCAAGCTCCTTTAACTTGCAATCTGGTTAGTTTCCTTTCTTGTCTATGCTTAATTCTAAATTGGTGCATGCCAACATCGTATAACTTGATAGGAAGTATGAACATCCAGCAAATAGACTGCATGACTACCTCATCAAATGTGATAACAATCATATCTTTCCTCGTATGTCGAGCCAGATGATATGAATTACCAAAATATTGCAATCATCTCCGAATTAGATGATATAAACAACAAAAATATGATGCGGCTTCCTACGTACCCGATCTGCACCATGAAGGAATCAAGCACATACAATAGATCATAAAAATAGTTAACAAGAAATAGAACAAGCAACTCAAACCTATTAAGGACAATCCAACACTGACGTAATAGATGCACAAGATGGTGCATGACCGATACCACTTAGTCTGCAAATGCAATTTCATGTTTAGACATGCAAATTACTGCAATATTTCACCTTTCCTTTGGAATACACCATAGTGATGCAAACTCGATAAACAATACATAAATGTGATGCTTTCGCATCATATATGATAAGCACGTTAGTGCGACATAATTATACCCGTATTTATACTAGTTAGGCCTTTTTATTTGGCTAATATATATTTTTAGGTATTTTTCTAGGAATTACAAGTGAATCCGATCACCAGGAGCGATATTCTAAAGGAAAGGTGAAAGTTAAATGGACATTTGTGACCCACGACACCAAAGAGGGTGAGAGTTAGCGACCGAAAGTCACGCTAAATTCTCGTTCTGCCAGGTTCCTCACCACTTGACCCATTCACGGTCAAGAAAATAATATTGCTATCTAGGATCAAGCATGTGAAGGCTTAAAGAAAGAAACAGGACTTGGCTTCACCACCTCCACATTTCCTTGTGGAACCTATAAAGCAGAAGGCATATTCTAGTCTTAGTCTTTATCAAAACAAAATGGAAGTTTCTAGCATTCTTGGCTACAGAGAGCATTTTGTGAGAAATGTTGGTGGCGAGATGAAAGAAGAAAGAAGACAGTGAGACATTCGAACAAGAGGAAAAGAAAAATAAGGTTCACTGTTGGGTTAGAAGCTAATGTTCAAATAAATCTGTGTTTGTTGTGGCTTGATTCTGATGTGGGTTGTGATGAAATCTGAGGTTGATTTCAAGTGGAAGAGAAAGGTGGTGGTACTGTTAGCTAGAAGAAGAAATCAGTGAAGGCAGTTGTGGCTCAGTCTGTCGTTGAAGATGAACCTGTGGTGGGGGTTTGAAGTTGCTTATGCCATTGATTAAGAGCTTTAAATGATGGGTTAGATGAGATATTATTTTGTAGAGAAGGTGGTGGTTGTGATAATGGGTAGAGATGAATATGATGCCATGAAAGGGAATGGTTTCAAGGTTCAGGTAAAAGAAGAAATGGGTTTGGCCGAAAATAAAAGCAGAATCAGAGAAGGGATTCGTTCATGGTCTGAGATGGATTCGTTTGGATCTCATGTGAGTCTGTTGGTTCGAGTAAGAGAATAAGAATTGATGGGTCTGTGTTCGGTTCTGCCATGGAAGAAGAGAACTGTCAAGATGGGTTATATGTATGAATGTTTTATTTTGAATGAATGAATGTTTAACTATGTGCAGGGAAGTGAGATGAATTTTTTACCTTGAGTTGATTGTTTGTGGAGGAGTTGTTACTGAAGGACGCCTTCAGAGACCGGAAAAATTGCACATCAGGTGTCCAGTAAATTGGATGAGATTAAGGACGAGAGAGTTGTTGTCGGATTTAGGAAAGAGTGGTCGGGTTAGATTTGGAAATCAGGGTGCGAGTGGCAGGGCCTTAGCAATTGACTGGGCCTTGGGGTTATTTGCTCGGTTCAAATTTAGGGTCTCACGTCACTTCTATAAATACCAAGCGAGGGAGATAGGTTGACACTTTTGGACGCCGGTCAGACTTAATACCAAGCGAGGGAGATAGGTTGACACTTTTGGACGCCGGTCAGACTTGTTTTGACCCTTAGGAACAAACAGGATAACAAGGGTTTAGTTATTTTCGATTTCAATTAATTTTTTAAATTCTTTATCGATTTTAATGGTATTTAAGAAAGCTATATTTAGCTAAACTCCTTGTTAGGATGGAAGGATGAACTTGTAAAATTGAGTTTGCTTGTGTTTCAAAACTAGAGTTTTCAACTACTAAAGCTTAATGTATACTTAATACTTTTCATGATAATTGTTTTATGAATATTCTTTGACTATTTATGCCATGTATACTTAGTACTTCGAAATACTGCCCTTAGGTTGAGAACAAACATAACTTTTGATAATTTTTAATAACGATTACTTTGCATGAGTAAAATCGTTACCCTTTGTGATGAACGCAATTAAACCCTAATCTACAACGGATTCCCAAAACCTTAACACTTTCACATCTTTGATTACAATCTTTATTAAATTGCTTTTATTCATTCGTTAGTTTAATTCTTTATTACAAAAATCAGAAAAATATCTTTTGAAACATCTTTGACTCGAAAGTTACTTGTAATAGTTAGTAGAAGTGATTCACACTCCATGTGGGAACGAACCGTATTTGCTATTGTTTATATCTTTCGACATTGTGCGCTTGCGGTAAAACAAAGTTGGTTTTCCGACGCATCAAGTTTTTGGCGCCTCTGCCGGGAAGCGGTTGAAAATTACTTTCTAGTTGATAATTTGACTTTCTAGTCGTAGTTATTACTTTATTTTTAGTTTCTCTTAGATTTTTCTTAGTTTCTTTTGGTGATTTTTTTTTTGATTCTTATAAGTATTTTTCTTAGTTGATTTGGATTGCGACATTGAAATCTTTAATGCGCGAAAAGAAAGTAGGTAATTGATTCACTCGTAAAGATTTTGCAAGGCGAGAGGTAAGTACGAATTGACTTTTTGATTGTGTTTAGCGTATGCAAGATATACATGTTGGTTGAGATAGAAATCAATGTAATCGTCTTGTTAGAGTTAATCAATTATTCATCGCTAGAACCGATGACGAGGGTGTACACCCTCCAGTTAAAAATTTGAGGGACTACATGTGTCCAATTAGAGTCTCTCGACCTTCATGTATTGTTTTACCCACCACCAAAGCCCACTTGGAAATTAAGACTACCAGTCGTCTGTATTTGTTGGCATCCACACGAACATCTTCATTATTGCTTTTAAATTTCAGATTTTTCTCCATAGGAAAGGAACATGGTCTACAACCCAACATTCCACTATCTTCCAAAATATCTAGAGTGTATTTCCGCTGACTTAGAACCAATCCGTCATTCGTGCGCGCAGCTTCGATCCCAAGAAAATACTTTAGAGGCCCAAGATCCTTGATGCTGAATTCGCTATCAAGATAAGCCTTTGTTTCTTGTATTTTGCTTTGATCATTTCCCACAATGATAACATCATCGACGTAAATAAGAGCACCAACAAAGATCTTACCCCTTTTGTATATGAAAAGAGAATGATCCGCAGATGACTGTCTGAAATTAAGTTCGAGGAGAGCGGAGGTGAATTTTTGATACCAATTTCTCGAGGCTTGTTTCAAACCATACAACGATTTTCTCAATCTACATACTTTTCTTCCTCCTCCTTTGTTGTAACCATGTGGAATTTTCATGTAGACTTCCTCGTTCAGATCTCCATGTAAGAAAGCATTATTCACATCTAACTGGTGAATGGTCCACTCTTTCTTAACTGCGATAGCAATCAAACTTCTGACTGTGACCAGTTTAGCCACTGGTGCAAAGGTGTCATGGTAGTCCACTCCTTCCATCTGCGTATAGCCCTTTGCAACGAGTCTGGCCTTGTACCTCTCTATTTCGCCGTTTGGTTTATATTTTATCTTGTAGACCCATTTTGAGTCTATGGCTCGTTTCCCATTCGGTAAATCTTCTACAGTCCAAGTCCCGTTCTCTTCGTGTGCCTCTATTTCTCCTTCTATGGCAGTTCTCCAGTTTTTATCCTGCATAGCTTGCTCAAAACTTTTTGGCTCATCATTGGAGCTGATGGTGGCCAAAAAGGCTTTGTGAGAGTTAGAAAATTTATCATAAGAGACAAAATTGGATATAGGACATACCGTCGAGGAATGCTGATTGGAGGCGGGTTGCGTATGGTCTATGGATGGGGGAAGTCGAACGTCGTAGTCGTTGAGATGTGCAGGCCTGAACTTGGTTCGCTTCTCCCTCCCTGGCCCAACATCTCTGTCTTGGGGTTCAGTAGTTTCATTTCGTTCGAAATGTGCTGGCCCAACTGAAGAATCATTGGTTTGTGTGGAAGAGTTGGTAGATCTGTCAAGGCTCAATTCTTGAACTTCGACATGTTCAAGGTTCTCGAGATGGCTTGCTTTATTTGGCTTGCTGGGATCATTGTGTAAAAGGTCTTCATACTCCATGGGTGGATATTGCAATACGTCTTCCTCCTCGTGCTCCATTTCTCGGATGTTAGTAGCAAACGGAAAAATATTTTCCGCAAACTTCACGTCTCTAGATACGATGATTTTTCCACTACTCGGGTCATAGATTTTATACCCTTTCGTGCCGCCTGGGTAACCCATGAAGACCCCTGGTTTTGCTCTCATTTCAAATTTGTCGCCTTTTGCTTCGAAGTTTCGATAGTAGGCCATACAACCAAAAATTCTCATGTGATCGTAGTTGGGCCTTTGATTGTGTAACAATTCATATGGAGTCTTGTTTTTGATTACTTTGGAAGGGAGTCTGTTAATGATGTATGCTGCAGTCAAGATGCACTCACCCCAAAATTTTATCGGCAGTCTTGCTTCAATTTTGAGGGCTCGAGCTGTTTCGAGCAAATGTCTATGCTTTCTTTCTACGACTTCATTTTGCTGCGGAGTGTGTGGGCATGTTGTCTCTAAGACGATTCCGTGTTCGGCATAAAAATCCAACATCTGGTTTGAATTGAATTCTCCACCATTATCACATCTGATCTTCTTAACACTTCGTTCAAATTGGGTTTTAACCATTCTGTGAAAATTAATTAAGCGTGTACTTGCCTCATGCTTGTGTCTTAAGAGAAAAACCCAAACTGCTCTACTATGGTCATCAACGATGGTCAGGAAATAGCTCGCTTTAGTAAAAGAAGGAGTTCGATATTTTCCCCATATGTCGCAGTGAAGTAAATCAAAACAAGCATTCGTTTCGGTGATACTGATTGGAAAGGGTTGTCTTGTTAATTTAGATTTAGCACAGGAATCACACATATCATTATTGTCCTTGAACGAAACATTATTGAGAAAATTGATTTGAGAAAGCTTTCCATCACCAGCGTGTCCCAGCCTCTTGTGCCATCTGTCCATTGCTGTCATCATAGCTTTTCTTCCATTTATAGGCATCCCCATGTGATATAGACCATTTTTGCATTTACCCGCTCCAATCAATTTCCCCGAACATAAGTCCTGTATGATAAAAAATTCAGGGAAAAATATTAGCACACACTTTAAATCTCTTGTAAGTTTGCTAACCGACAGCAAGTTGCAAGTAAATTTTGGAACGTGCAAAACTCCATGTACTCTTGTTCCATTCTGAAGAGTATGACTGCCTCTTCCCTCAACAGGCACAATCTCTCCATTTGGTATGGCCACAGGCGTTTCATTTGTCGTAATGGTCCTTCCTTCGAGAATTTCTGCCTTATGGGTTATGTGTTCTGTACATCCAGAATCGACAATCCATTCACTACGGTAGGAGTTACCTGCCATGTTTGCTGAGTGTGTCACATCGATTTGGGCTGAAGTTTGTCTGTCACGGGAAGTAGACCGTTCAGTTTTGTCTTCCGGAACAAAGCTTTGTCTGTCGCAAGTGGTCTGTCCAGTTTCATCTACCGGTGTAAAGTATCTCAGGAACTTCTCGTACTGTTCTCTTGTCAGATTCAGTCCTTCAAGTTCAGCAACCATATCCTCGTCAGGTTCAGCACGCACCCTTGTCTGGTTAGCCGCAACTTCAGTGCAAGCTGCCCTTGGTCTGGATCTGTGTTGTCCTGGTTGCAGCTGATTCCCTTCTTTCTTGGCTTACCACCATTCAGGGTAGCCAATCAGTTTGAAACAGCCCTCACGACTGTGTCCTGCCCTCTTGCAGTGATCGTACTGTTCCACAACCTTCCGATCTTTTTGTATCCCTTTGTTAGAGGCTGTGTTGCACTTCAGGTTGGCATGGAATGCCACTGTCTCAATGGCTGACTTTCTCCCAACAGTTATGAGTCTCTGTTGCTCATCCTCTGCGACGAGATGATAAGCACTCCCCAGTGATGGAGTGGGCTTCATGGCTAAAATTTGGGTCCTGATGGTCGAGAATTCAGCGTCAAGACCCATCAAAAAAATGTACAGACATTCTTTCTCTTGGTGTTCATTTAGGGACTTACCAAGTTCACAAGTACAACCATGGCACTTACATCTTGGCATGGGCAGGAAGGATTGAATCTCGTCCCACAAAGCCTTCAGTTTTGTGTAGTAGGCTGAGACTGACATGCCATCCTGTCTGGTGTTGGATATAGAATGCTTTAATTCATAGGCACGGGGTGCACTCTCTTTGCCAAATCTTTCTCGAAGATCCGACCAAATCTCTGCAGCGGAATTTGCATACTTCACACTTCCTCTGATCTCTTTCTCCATGGATGTAGTGAGCCATCCTCTTATCATTGCGTCACATCGCTTCCAAGCCATGTGATTCTCATTGGCTTCTTCTGGTTTCTTGATGCTTCCATCGACAAAACCTATCTTGTTTTTGGCAAACAAGAAATTCTCCATCTCTTGAACCCAATCCTGGTAGTTGTTGTCTGTCAAAGCTTCATTGACGTGCATCTGCCTTGGATAATCTGATGGGTTGAGGTAGTATGGAGAACTGTGGTCGAAGACGCCTCCATTGGTTCTAGTTTCGTTGGTTACGACTGTCCTGGTCGGAAATGCCTCCATCAGAACCTGCTCTGATACCATGTAAAAATGATTTAGAAAAGGTGATTTGTGAGGAAGAAATTGTGTAATGATTTCTTCTTCATGATTTTAGTTGGTATATACTTCTACAACCGTACTTAGCCTTTATAGGCTTTATATATTGAAGTGTGAGGAATAGAACTAGAAGGAAAATATTCTCATCTAATATCAAAGAGATATTGAGAGATATCCTATGCATGTATGGTGATATTCAAGATAGCACATTATTATGAGATATCTTGTAAGATATTATGTGATATTACATATCATTTTACATGATTGGTATCTTAAAAACATTCATATGCTATAAAGGAGTAGCTGAGATAGATATTTGTACCAGAATTACTCTTGCTCTCTCGGCTGGTGATAGTGGTTTGCTCTTCCACCCTTGGAGTTTTGTCTCAACTCTATCAAGAACAGGCTGAAACGACTTAACTTTGGACAGATGGGTAAACAGGGGGACCCCAAGTATCTATCATTTATAGATATTTTGTGACTCCTAAAATGATAGTAACACTATTTATGACAGAGTTGTTTGTATTTGGGCTGGAAAAAATGTCGATTTTTTAAAATTTATTAATTAACCTGGTTCTCAACTAAAATCAGCAAACAACTTGAAAATGTTGTTGTTATCCTCCAAATTTGCTTTACTGAAGGCTAGCAGATCGTCATCAAATAAAAGATATGTTATTGGAGGGGTATTTGGATCAACAGTTATTCCATGGATTTTGTCATTGCTTTCTGCCGAAGACATGACTTTGAAAAGTACCTACATGTAAATGATAAATAGGTAGGTGATCGGTTGTGTAATTTCAGGTTTATAACCTGTTAATCTATTAAAAAAAAGAAGTCGTTGATCAAGTACTGTGAAACACATAAATATCTAGTGCCTTGTGTAAAAACTAAAAACTACACACATATTAACAGGTTAGTATATCCAGTACAAATGTATCTTTGGTTGTCTATTTTTACTTACACACATCTAATAATGATCATAAATTTTCAAACAGCTAACAAAAACTGCACAATACAGAAGTTTTCTCACACTTACCCTACTGACATTGAAATTACGCGTGATATTGAATAATAACGTGAATTACAAGTTAACATCTTCACCCTTAAAACCCCATACCATCACAAGATTCAATGCTGAAAAACTTTATCAAATAATGATGTGTTTGTGAGTACGTTCAAATCTGTTTCTAAAGAAAAGGTCTTGATGTCTTTACTTGCCATTGTTTTTACGGCTTAGAAGATAGTACGGGCAGATACGATTAGATAACATTTGAAGTTCGTGATGTCAGATAAGACTTTGGGTCCACAGTATGAGACTGAGAGAAAAATCAGACACTAGAGATGACTCAGCTAAAAATGTAATTTGAATCAGCTAAAGATGACTCAAGATTACTTTTTTTATTTTTTCGCAAAGTGCAATATATATGGTGCTGATTCAGATTAAATTCAGCTTACCGAATCAGAGCTGAAATTTAATTACTGTATTTTGAAACTGTAATTATAAAAAAAAATTACACAAGTAGAGCCAAAATAGTGTATAACCGTTTCGTTCCACGTGTCCCACTCTCTTTTATGTAGAGTACAGTATCTCTTTTTCTATCTGGTTTTTTTCTTGGTTATAACATTTATTAATATCATTACCCTTTTGTTTATACTAACCAACAACTCAAAACACAAAATTTATCTCTATCTCTCTCTTTCTAGAATTACAGTAGTTTGAAAAATCCATGTCTTCATCTGAGACTGAAACATTATCAGGGGGAGGAGGAGGAGAAAATGGGGTTCATGAGGAGGATAAACATTATCTTGTGCCACTTGCATCTCATGAAGAAATTGTTAAGAATCGTAGTATTTTCATGGAAACTCTTAGCCATTTTCATTCTTTAATTGGTACCAAAATCATGTAAGATTCTCATTTCTTTAATGGGTTTGCTTTATTTTAGAGAGATTTGATGTGGTTGCAGAGATATTCAATTAAACTACTAAAGACTTTGTTTTTTTTCTTTTATCTAGTTTTATTTATTTTTCATGTACATATTGGATAATGCATTGAAGTAGATACCTTTAGTACTAAATAGTATATGAGTCTATTTTTTCTACATTTAAATTTTATAAAAATAGAGTAAAATGCCATTTTTTTGTGCACAAAATGAGGATTCTGTAAAACAAAATGTTCACTTTTGGGGATTGAAATGCTTTGAATTCTAATTTTGTTTGCCTTTTGTTGCCTCCAAGGGTTCCTGTAACTGGAGGAAAAGAGCTTGATTTGCATACTCTATATGTGGAAGTTACTAAAAGAGGTGGTTTTGAAAAGGTTAGTTTGACTCAACAAAAAAAAAAAAAAAAAAAAACTAACAAAACTCTGTTTACTCAAACATTTTAATAACTTATTGATCTTCTTTTCTTGTGTTTTGTTTTGTTTTTCAGGTTGTGAACGAGAAAAAATGGAGGGATGTGGGCATAGTTTTTAACTTCCCTCAAACAGCAACAAGTGCTTCTTTTGTTTTGAGGAAACATTATTTAACCCTTCTCTATCATTATGAACAAGTTTACTTTTTTAAGCTTCAATTCACTCCTTCATCAGGTATATCATCTCCCTCTCTCTTATTTTTTGTGCCCAAGTTTGTTGTGATATTTCAAGGTAATTATGTGATGTTATTACTGTTATGTTGCAGTGGCAATGCCAGTTAAGAGTTTAACATACAGACATAGTACTGGTAGTGGTGTAAGTTGTGATGATTTGGTAGCAACTCCTCCTCAGTCCATGCAAATACAGCCATACCAAACACCTGTTAACAAGACAAAAACAAGATCAGCTTTACAAACTAAAAGTATACTTGTTTTCTCCCACTCTACTTTCCTAGCAAATTATTACTATTAAAGTTTTAAACTTATCTCCAAAAAAATAAAAAATAAAAGTGCTTGTTGGATCAAATGTGGTGGGATACCCATTGATCCTATTGTTCTACTTCTACTATTCTAGTAGACTAATTTGATTGTTTAAGTTCTTGATTAGATCCCAAGAATTTAGCTGTGATTGGAACGATTGATGGGAAATTCGACTGTGGATATTTAGTTTCGGTGAAGTTGGGTAATGAAATTCTACGAGGAGTTCTATACCATCCACCTGCATTGGACTCGGCTTCAACAGTCCCAACAAATCAAAGTGCAATTGTTCCATATGAACCTAATCTTCGATCGCATAGTAGGAAGAGGAGGCGACGAAGATATGGCGACCCTGATCGTCCGAAACCAAACAGGAGTGGTTATAATTTCTTCTTCTCTGAGAAACATTCAAAGCTCAAAACAGTATATCCTAATAGAGAAAGAGAGTTTACTAAAATGATTGGTGAATCTTGGAGTAATCTTAGTGAAGAAGATAGAATGGTAAGTTAGTTTCCATAAGTTAATGATTAATGGTATGAAATTTCAACATCATTTGTCGATAACAGTTGTTTGATTTTTTTGTAGGTTTACCAGAAAATTGGTTTGCAAGATAAGGAGAGGTACAAAAGGGAGATGAAGGAATACAAAGAGAAATTGAAGCTTAAGTTTTCAGCACAAGGGAGTTGGAAGAATTGATATGGTTTGAGTACAGAAAGTTAAAGAAAGAAGGGGATAATGAGATGATGATACATATACTTACCACATTACCACCTATGTTTTGACATTTCAAATATGTACTGTAGTTGTTTATATTACTTGATATTTAATTAAACTCTCTCTTACTCAACTACTTACTAGTACTGTAGCGGATTATTAACAATGTTAGTCGCAGTATGTCGGTTTTTTCTTCTTCTTCTTTTGCAACTTTAGGGAACATGGGATGGATAATAAAGCCAAGAAAGTAACTTATGAAAGTGGATAAGATTTCGGGTGTGCCGATGTTTGGCGACCAACAAGTTAAAAACATGTGATAAACCCGCAACACATGCAGAACCTCAATGTTAATGGTTGTACTGAAGCTATGCACCATGGGAAAACAGACATTTCATTTAATCTCTCTTCCACTTGTTTATGGATTTTTAGGTTGACTCTGAGCTTCCCAAGCTCTTTCCAACTCTGAATCCACATTAGTTTGAGAAGCTCTTAGACGCAGTGAGAATTCCTCTTCTATATTGTGGATTGACAACCATTATCTGTTCTTATAAAAATAAATTGTGAATCATTATCCGTTTTCTAAAAAAGAGTCAAAGTTGATCGGATAACCATTATCTGGTTTTTAATGTGGTTAGTTCTCCTATTTTTTTCCCTTATTTATTAATTATTTTTTTCATTTAAAAACATATAATCAATATTTGTTTTGAAAATGGTTAACCGTTTTTCAGTCAATAACAGAATGATAATATGTTTTCTGCTTTATAAAAACGGATAACCATTATCCGTCTACTAATTCTTCTCGTTAAGATTCCCAACAGCAGAAAATCACTGCGAAAAAAATTAGTTTTTGGCCATGTTTTTTGGCTTTGGAAAGAGCAGTAAGAGCTTGTTTTAACATAGGATGATAACATCTTTCGTGTTTTGAAACTGAATTTCATCTGAGATACTGTTGAGCCAAGATTCGAGAACGTGGTCCTTAAATCACTAGTCCAGAAAAGGTTATTAATAACGTTTTTAAATGACAAATTAATTATATGAATAGGGTTTTTCAAACAAATTTCGTATATAACATGAAAATAGTTTGGTCAATCATTTACCACAAAGAAACCGTCTTTTTCAAATGTGGTAATTTATTAAATGTGTGATTTAATGATGAACCATTAAATTACGGAATATGTCTGATAATTTTTTTAGGTTTGTATACGCCCATAAATAATTCACTATTGCATACCCAGAAGTGGCTAGCCACATGTAATGTCATGTTCCTAAATGGTTGGCCACCGACTTAGTTGCCATAATTATTTCTTTTTCTGGTCTTTTATTTTTCCCTTTCTTTTTGGGTCAGTTTGCTATAAGACTTTCCAACATCAAACCCCCAAACCAAACGAGACGTGGTTTTTTGGACCCTATTTTCTCGAGAGTTTTGAAACTCTTTAATGAATTTCTTTTTAACATCTGGAGGTACTTAATTTTAGGACCAAAATATAATAGAATTGTATAAAATCATTCACTTTCTCTTCCAGTATCATTGCACTAGGAGAACAATTGGAGATCTCTTATATTTAGCAAATCAGTCCTTAAACATGTAAAATAAATCTATGTCCAGTTGTTTGTTTAACAGATCCAATAAAGATTCTCTTTCTCAATGGTTTACGTGTCATTTTCAGGAGATAGGTACTTATCTCCTGCTATTAATGAAGATTTATTTGCTAAATAAGACTCCCATCAATCATATTAGTCCATGCCTCATTATATAAGGAAGAAAAGAATTAATAATTCCAAAGAAATATCCCTGCCGTCATCTAAAATAACATTATTTTGAGAAGTCAGAGTCAATATATTATTTTAGATCTCCTTTCTGTGAAAGAAAGAAGTATTGGAATCCCCAAGATTCAGCCAAAGTACTCTAGACCTTAATTTGATGTTTCATTGATTCCACATATTTAGCCACCTTAGCATACTTCTGAAAACCACCTTCTCCTTTCTTGCAAGTTGAGGACAAAGAAGAGAGACCTGAACCTGCTCTTGAATAACAATCAACTCATGTTTAGCCTCAAGAACTTTTTTATACAAGCTTTTAAACATCAACTTCTTCCAAGCAATTATACTAACTTTAACACTTTTCATCTTATTGACCAAAACAAGCATAAGATTACCTCTGACTTTTCTAGAGCAAGCATGTCTCACCATATCAATAATTCAGGTTCATCGGTCATAAAAATAAAAAAACTGAATGGGGGAGGCCCATGTTTCCTTTTCTTAAAAATAACAACCACCCAGGAGAATGATCAGAAATACTCGGATTAAGAAACTTAGCCTTAGATTCCATAAACTAATCAACCCACTCCAGATTAACCAAATTTTTATCCATCTTAAAACCAATTCTAGTATCCCCTTGCTTGTTGAACCAAGAATAGAAGCAACCACAAAAAGAAAGATCCATTAATTGAGCATTATGAATACATATACTAAAATCCTGATAATTATAAGGTCTCACCTCAGCACCACCAATCTTATCTGTTGGTTTCAAAATTGAGTTGAAATCCCCAAGAACAACACATTGGTTAGAATTTATTTGAGAAAAAACAGTCATTTCCTTCCAAAGAGACCTTCTAAGCAAACCTTCATTATTACCATAAACAAAAGAAACCACAAATCAAATATTAGCAAAAGTAACAACCTCAACAAAAATAACCTGAAAAGAAAATTGAATCAAAAAAACATTAAGAGCTTCAGGATTCCAGCCAATCCAAATCCTACCAGCAACATCATTAATTTAATTATCTATAAACTGCCACTTAGGCATAATCATATTCCTTATTACTAATATTATTACTCTAAACATGAGTCTCCACCACCCCCATAATTGAAATTTCATTATTCTTAATAAGCGAACCAACCTCAACTTGCTTTAGAGGATCATTAAGACCTCTAATATTCCACGCATCAATCCTAAACATCATGAATTTGGGTAAGATTTGGTTTCTTTACCCTACCAGATTTCTTTAAATCTGGACCTTTAGCAGGAACACTAAAATTGGACACATCAGAACCACTTGAATTTTTGTATAAAATGTGCCCTAACTCCACCTCCAATCTCACTAGAAATAAAAGACTCAATACCAATAGAATCAATATTATTAGTACCAGACTTTTTAATCCCCATATCCATAATATTCAAATCATGTTCTACCAACATTTCAAACATATTAGTAGTCTAAAGAGAACCACCAGAAGAAGACCATCTTACCAGGTATAAATACACTACTTTTTTCATTACCTGATCTTGCTGCTCAACCACTTTTATCTGACTGACTTCAGATTCAACCGCAATATAATCACTACCACCAGAACCACCTTTATTCTCAATGTTATCCCTAGTTCTCTTAGAACTCTTAATAACCATTTATCCTTGTCAGGTCATGACTTATTTCCTTGAACCTTCTTCTCCATTTGGGTCTTTTCAAGAACCTTCTTACAATTAAGTTCAGAATGACTAAAATTTTCTGACAATGGGTACACATAAGAGTCTCTAATAGATGACAGTTTTTTGACAAGGGGGGAAATCGTAAAAATATATGTTTCTGACCCCGGGTATCATAATATATCGAACCTTAGTATATTTTCATTCTGCAAAGAGTCCTAGGAATATACTAAGTCATAATGGGTGTCCAGCTATGTCTCTCTTTTTATATATACATATGTATATAATCATAATTATTGTATGACTCAGTATCCATCTATGTATGAAATTCTTAGAATAGTACTGGTGCTTGCTGTAATACTCCCAGATATTCTATAATTCCTGCATAATAAATCTCAAGCTACTAGATGAATTTCCCACTAGTATAGAATAACTTGAGTCTTATCTAGTGTTATTCCTAGAGCTTGTTTTGTATATAATGTCGATATAAACAACATCAATTTACTGCTATATGCATATTCTTGGAATAACTGATGCCTGATCTTCAAAGACCCATTCCAGCTTAACACCCTATTCGCAAAGAGCATATCGTAATTTGATGTCATGTCCTTAAGTATACATGTCCTTGTTCACCCTTGTTTCTGAATACGCCACGACTGGTCCTTGGGAACTTTCGCGTAATCTTGGTTTAGAACACTTCCAAATTTATGTCGGGTCACTTATGAGCTGATACCTGGCCAGTAAATTTACGCCATATTACTCCTAAGCTAGTAAATGACCATTAAACTTACCAGACTCGATACTGGTTAGCCTAGTTAACAATTTAGTGAGTTGCGCAACTTGCCTCACTGACTTAGCAAGTTATTGACTTGACCTAATCAAAATAGTGGTAGTCCATGACTCCACTATTTCTACGAGATATCAAATATAGCACATGGGGGGATTCCTATTTTTGTATTGGTCTGGCGTCCTACGACATCGTGCGTTGTGGTAACACATCCACGAACAAGAAGGTAACAAGTAGTGAGATGGTTACAACTTAGTTGAGAGGACGAAGAGTAGTGGTCAAACAGGTCCTTCCTATTTTTCGTACATGATTCCACTACAATCTCCACAATCGTCGCTTCTCTATCTCTCCCTAACTTCCACCACTTACGAGAAATCAATGTGTCTCCTCTGAAACTATAAATAGATGGCCTCATCTATTCGAGAACTAAGAGACAAGACAGAATCAGAGATCTATCCCAGAGATAATCCATTCTAAAACTACACATTATTGTTCTTCATCATACTGTGATTTCTCAACCTTTTTTTCTTCCCTTACCTAAGATAAACCCAATCTTCTCCACCTTCGTGAACGAAGCAGGACGTGGACGACCATTTCTTGGATTAGGCTCGTCCTGTTCGAGTTTAATTTATCGAACCTACCTGAAAGTACTCTTTCGTAGTATATTGGTTTTCACTCTAAAATAATTGGGGACCACAGCGGGAGATCAACCTCTCGGTTACAAAATCCATTCCTCAATTTTCAAGATGTTTGATTCTAAGAAGGGTTCAAAAGCGTTCAATCTTAGTCTCATGTCTTCCAGTCCCGGTGAAATCCCTCATATTACTCAAGAATTCTTCCTACCTGGTCAAATTCTGTAGGAGTCCTTGTATGCTCAACACCCAATCGCTATAGCTGATCTAAAGCAAATCCTAAATAATATCTTAACAAATCAAGATGATATTATCAAGATCCAGAACGAGCTGTTTTCCCTTTTAAAAATTCTTACAGATTAATTATCGAAAGAACCAACAAGTATCCGCCCTAGAAGGAATGCTACCGACAACTCCCTTTGAATTAACACTGATGATGTTGATTCTCCTCATAAGATTTTTGTTTCTGCAACTAACAAAGACAAAGTCTACGCCATAGGAGAACATATGATTCGACAATATTTTTTTAAAGTAAGTGTTGCAGAAAGCTCACTTATCGTTAATGTTTTGCAAAGCATTGTTATATGTAAGTTGTCAAAGGGAATTTTGTTGTAGTGGAAGTCTTGTCGGATTTGTCGCATTGCAATCAACATCCTTAGAACGAGAGCATGATGCCAATCTGCAAAGCCTTGTTGGAAAATTTGTATTTACAAACCGTCGCTGAACCCCGGGAGGCCACTAAGCGATCAACGACAACTAGTCTTGCCCCATTGGAGAGAGCGGGGCCTACTAGAGAAGATAGTCGTGGAGGTACCCGTGGGAACAGACGATTATTCAACAAGAAACATATTATCCAATCATCGATAGGTACTGCCAGAAATGAAGGAGTCAAGAGGAAAGCTTCGTTTCAGCAAGTGACACAAATAAAACGCTTCCCGTCAGATCCAACCTCAACCTTAGCACCATCCCAAGGTCTGTCCAAGAATCCACGACAGCAGCAACAACAACAGGAGCAACAAACGAAACCAAATCTAACATTCCCAGACTTTCCTTTTCCATAGAGGAGGTCCTCGAGTTACAGGAAGTCTGGATGCAAGACGGGCCATCAAGTTACCACATGTGCAACGTCCACCAATATCCCAAGAAATGTAAGATCTAAATTATTATCGTTTTCACTGATTCATCAACCATCCTACTAGGGAATGCAATAGTTTAAAACGCATATTCAAAGAAAAAAGAGAATCATATAAACTACACTTGGGGACTGAATATTTCCTCAAGAATCCGCTCCATGTCAGAAGCTTCACTCTTTCCGGAGAGTCTATCAGCCGAATAATGTAATCCTTGATGAAGTACATGTGCGAACTTCTTTACTTCTCAAAGGCACAACGTAAGGATATTTTCACTGCTCTCAATCGTGTAGTATCCAGTAAATTCTTATATCTTGCTGAAGATACTCACGTTCAAGTTAAACTCCTTTGGAGGACATGGTTGAAAAGAACAATGAAGGGCATGGCTGGGGACTCCTCACCACTGCTCACCTCAAATATACTAAATTTGGGAAAAATATTAATCGATGCTGGCATGGATGTCGATGTTGTCACTATTAAGACTCTCAGGGCCGCAGGGATTCCTCGACAAGAAGCCACTCGCTTCCCAACCATGAATAAGGATTTTAAGGAAAAACCTTAGAATGCTTATGGACACCTCACTTTTGAAAAAAAGATGGGTAATGCTCATAAAAGTGTAAAGTTTTACATTGTTACAGAAGATCCAGACTACAACATGGTTCTGGGGCATCCATGGACTCACATCAACAATGAGGGTTCTTCGTTATCATCAAAGCTTAGGGATTCAATCAAGACTTTGGGACTCGACCAAGTAAGTTTTGTTCAACATCTTTCTTAACAACCTGTTATCCCACGTCCCATCAAGGCTTGGGGACTTGATCTAGAGACCAACCCCGCTATGACTAGGCGATATGAATAGGAGACGATCCTTTTTAATATCTTATCAAGTGAATTAGAGTCGTCCCTGCTAAAGATAAGAAGAAGCTCATCAACACTGATAAGTCAGAAAGGGTAGTGACACACGGCAAGTGGCTCAAGGATTCCAATGCTTAAATACTCTACAATCACCCTTTCAATATTTCCTAATTTTTGCAATATTCATAATTCCTCCAAAATGATTGCGATGTTTCTGCATTCATGCTTAGGATTTCAAGTATATCAATCAAATAAAATATCATTATCCTAAAAAAAACAACAACTTGCAAACCACTTTTCAAAGCCTACCTACTCAAAATACCAAAAGAAAACCATAAAATATGTTATATTTCAGAAGCACAATTTATCTAAATAAAAATAGTCTTTAAAGACTGGCTCGATTTGTTCTGAGGTATGCTTCCTCTAACTATCGTTCTAAACTTCAAAACCTCCAAGATAGACTTTCAGTCATATCCCTGGCTTTAGAAGCCTCATCCAAGATAGATAACACATATGTATGTCCCAAGGAGGATCCTATCGGAATAGAAATCAACTCTGATACTCGCATTAGGGTATTCAACTGGCACACTCTCTGTTACTATGTTGTTCCGCATATCAACGTAATTTGAAACATCATCCTCAACAAGCATGCGAGAGGGAGTCCTGTGATGATTTTAAGTTTGAGAGAGGATATTATCCACATCACAGTCAATGGTAACTCTCGTTCTGGTTTCGATCATTCTCCCCCTTAAAGTAGAGAGGTTACAGGCATATAAGATCAGAATATCTCAGACACAAAATGATCGAGCATGAATCATAAAATTAACTATACATACTCATATACATCATATACATTCATTATAAAGTGATATTTGAAGTACTATATGGTCTGAATCCGTTACAAGATGTTTCACAAGAATCGCCCTAGAAACAGTTTTACGCTGCCCCCTAGAAACTCTAAAGCTGGCGATAATCGGTAGGAAATATTGGCACGAATCACATGTCAAAGTTTTTGTATGGATGTCTACTACAACATACTAAATGGGCGCATTAATGGATAAACGAGATAAGAGTTATGGCTGAAATGGTGTGCGACATCACGTCTGAACTGTCAGAATATTTCTGGATACTCTCTGAATTTTACTATTTGGTCGTTTTGACGCCCTTGACAAGATCAAAACCTAGATTTTTCCCTGCTGGGACGTATGAATTTTTTTTCAAATAAGGATGGATGGGTCAATCATCAAAATCGGAGGTCGTATGAAGATTCTACAACGTTTTTCCCAAGCATTATACTTCTGAAATTTTCTAAAGACGAAAAATCTATAAATACTTTGCAAATTCGAGCATAGTTATGCTTATATGAGAAGTTCAAAGAGTCCACGTGTTCTATCATGGTCATAAAAAGAAGAAACTTACATGAGATGGATCCAAGCTAACGGAGGAGTCTGATGTTACTTTATATTTTTTGCTAACTTCTCCATCAACAGCAGCGGGGTATGATTCTTCGCAAAGTCCGTCAATACGAGATGCTTCTTCAAGATTTTTATCCTCAGACTTCTCTTCGTCCTCTATATTCACGGTGTCTCCCGAATCCTCAGAAGTCAATATGGAAGAATCATTCACGGTCCTTTTTCTTACAGACTGGGGATTGTCAACATCAACAGGATTAGTGTCCACTCGAGGGCGCACCATATGCACATGCTGCAAGAAATAAACCAATTAGTCAAGTCATGATAGTCATGCTTTGAGTCAAGAAGATTAAATAATAATGACTTTGCATCTCAATAGCCTAGACGAAAACGATGGCTTCAACTTCTAGTGAGATACTCGCCCCAGTCCCAGCGCTTCAACGACAACAAAGGAAGGCTCTAACTTTCATGACTTCCCTTGTCCTGTCAATTTTCTGTAGGCATGGACTCGTAACAATACCATCAAATTATCTCTTTCCTGGTAGCGGATCCAAGCGAGCTACAATGGGGGACTGACAACTCCTTCACTTTTGAAGACTTAACACAGTCACAGCCTTCAGCTGGAAGGTCCGATCAGCAATGGTACTAGCAATAAAACCTTATACATCAAAAATCACACCCTCACAGCAAGGTAACACCCGCACCCTCATCTGTTATATGTTTACCTCTTCTGCAATAGAGCCTCATCTTTTGTGGGGGGATAAATACCGGGGATGACTTATTACACCGCTCAGGTGATCATGAAACCTCAATACCCTTTAAGTAGAAACCTAAAGTATATGCAACATAATTCACCCGTCGATGTCATGAACCCATTTAATATGTGTCACTCTTTCTAATAAATGAATGCATCATGGCTATTTTGCACTTGGGGACTTGATTCGTTAGAGAAACCAATTCAAATCCATTTCAACCAAAGTGATCCCTAAAACCAAGTCAATAAAAAATCAAATTCATCGACAAAACCTCTCTACACGTACCCCACACGACTAGGAAGCCTCCTCTTCTTACCTAATTACGTCCAGAACGGCGACTTCATCCTTGTTGCTGGTACTTACTTTAACCACACGATTCTACTGTTGGACATATATCGAACTTGGAATTCTCAAAGTGATGCCATCAAGTCCTCTCATACTTCGAGACTCGTCCCTCGGGGACGCGTCTTACTCTGGTACTAGTCCCTTCACTCTAGTACCAGTCCCTTTATTACCTCTTCATTCTACAAACTCGGAAATGGGAAACAATCGTTAAGGAACAGGGAAAACATCCTTCACAAGAAGTGTTCATATATGTCTCTGCTACGACATACCAGAAGGGTGCGTCAGTAGGAGACATGAGCTAGGAGATATGGCTCTTAAACTGAAGTATACAGAATCTGAAAATTGACACGGGATTGCTAATCACGAATGTTTACGTATGATTGGCTGACCTAGCAAACTCCAAATCAAGTGATTCTTTTTGCATACGATAGCTTGGTCTTTTGGCTTAAAAATTTGGGGTCAAACATTGAAATCAGACATCGTAAGAAACTTTAACATCCTCTGGAGTGAATGGTGTACAAACAAGGTTTTCCAGACTTGATTTAGAAGACTCAACTTTATAGAAGCCTCATTCACTCATGGAGTCTCATCTTCTCAGATATAGTCTCACCCCAGGTTCCACTGCATCTCTCGAGAAGATCTCACCATATTAGAAGACGTCATCAATCTTGTGTCACCACTACTCCACTGTTGTGACCATGTCGTCCCAATTTTTGATGTTGCTGATGCCAGCCCTGCAATTTAGTGTTTCTGCAGATATGAGATCAAACCAACGGATATTCTGCACTTAAAATAATTGATATCTTAAATTCTATGACAAGAGCACTAGAGTCCACCGCCAGCCCCGTCCGTAGTTCTGATCCACCATCAGCTTCTTCTGCCGGTTTCTACTATTTCCAACTTTGCTGCTACTAGCTACAACTCAAAGCGTCGTCTCCGGGCATTCTATTTCTCATCAACTATTTCCTTACTGAAGCTACCACTCACACTCGATTGCTGCATACTCAAATTCTAAGCATCAACGTCTACTACTTTCTCACAAGAGATTCTAAGCCTAAGGAACAAATATGTAGCCAGGATATTGCTTGGAGGAGACAAAAACTAAGAAAATTCCATCCAATGCCTTAACGTCACTCCTCGGGACATCAACTACAAAGGCAAGACCCACATCTCAGAGAAGCCGCGGAATCAGTCGCAGGATTGAATCCTTGTTTTTTTACTACCCCTGGCCAATCGAGATGGGGAATCCAAACAGCTATCTTCTTAACAGCGCTGGTCGACGATGTCATTTCAATCGACAACCAAGTCAAAGGAAAACCCTAAATTTAGCTAGTGAATGACCTCGCTGATCACAGGATTGTCAACAAATAGGTTACATGTAACAGAGACAAGGATGGAAAGATCTATGGATAATATTACCGCAGCCAACCCGTGGAATTTTACTCAAGGTTTCTTGGCTACTCACAGATTGGTACTCATGGCGTGAAGGCGAGCATCTATTAACCCTAACTAGGGTTAATGCTAGGGGGCGTATACCCTAGTCCCGGAAAGCAGAAGGTAAGTACTTGTCCTTCTCTCCTTGAATTTCTAACTTTATATAATTTTTAAAAGTACATTGTCATCATCTAGTGCTTATTGTGCAACATTATTGTTCCTCACTAAGCAGGAGACTTAATGTATATGGTGGATTTTTGACAAGGGGGAATCGTAAAAATATATATTTCTGACCCGGGTATCAGAATATATCGAACCTTAGTATATTTTCATTCTGCAAAGAGTCATGGGAATATACTAAGTCATAATAGGTGTCCATATGTGTTCTCTCTTTATATATACGTATGTATATAATCATAATTAATGTATGACTCATTATCCATCTATGTATGAGATTCTTAGAATAGTACTGGTGTTTGCTGCAATACTCCCAGATATTCTATAATTTCTACATAATAAATCTCAAGCTCTTAGATGGATCGTCCACCAGTATAAAACAACTTGAGTATTCTCTAGTGCTATTCCTAGAGATTTTCTGTATATAATGTCGATATTCAAATTCTTATTTAAACAACATCAATTTACTGCTATATGCATATTCTGGGAATAGCTGATACCTGATCATCAAAGACGCATTCCAGCTTAATACCCTATTGGCAAAGAGCACATCTCAATTTGACGTTTTGTCTTTAAGTATACATGTCATTCTAGCATTTTACTCTAGGAGGTGTCACAAATTATGCGTCGTTCCTTTTGGACGCACCATAATCAAATATCCACGCCCTGAGGATGCATAATTATGCGCACAATGCCCCCAGGAACAAATAGCGTAGGCTAGCTTAAGCAAGACACGCCCCCAACAACGCGTCACCACTCTCTGGCGCTGGCCTAGGCCAACATTTCCCTAATTCACACAATTAAAAACCAGAATCAATCATTAAAATAAGATCATCATACAATCTTCAGAAGAAAAAAAATCAATCTACAAAATTAGTCACCACAAGAAGAGGAATAAGTTGAAGGAAATCAGTGTTTCTAGTTTTTTCAGCATGAACACGAATAGATCTCTTCATTATTGTATTTTTTTTCAGATTAAACAATAGAATCACCACGTAAACCTTGTCCAATGTTATGTAACTGCTTTGACCCAACAGTATCCACCCCAACTACCACGATCTGATTATCTTCGCCGAGAAACCCGTGAAGTTTCTTATCAAACGCGATCTTATCGTCTTTGGAACGTTTCGTCACCTTGAGCTAAAACCCTAATTGGAAACCCTAGTATGATCCTACTCTCCAAAATGAGCCTTCTAGTGTTAGTGTTTCATAAGTGAAATTTTGTTAGATTTTTTAAGACATACTAGGGGTGAGCAGCAGATTTAGGATTTCTATGTCCAGTTGTTTGTTTAACAGATCCAATAAGGATTCTCTTTCTCAGTGGTTTACTAGTCATTTTCAGGAGATAAGTACTTATGCTAATCCTGATATTAATGAATATTCATTTGCTAATTAAGACTCCCATCAGTAATATTAGTCCCTGCCTTATCATATAAGGAAGAAAAGAAATCAATACATTCCAAAAAAATATCCATGTCATCATCTAAAATAACATTATAGTAAAACTTCGATAAATTAATAGTCTTGGGACTACTAAATTTTATCAATTTAGCGAAGTATTAATTTATCGATAAATTAATAAGTTATTAATATATCGAAACATATACGTGTTTACCCACATTAAAAAATTTAAATTCCTCTTTACACATTAAATTTTTTTAACTAATATTTACCCATATTAATTTAATAATATTCTTTTAATTAGGATTTATAAAAACCATAATTTGTTTATATATTTACGAATCTTTCCACTTTTAAAGTTTTGAAAAAAAATATTATAGTAAACTCGTTCTATATATAAAATATTTATAATATGATTTTATTTTATTTTTATTTTTATTGTGCATATGCATGTCTTTTTTGTATATGAGTATTATTTTTTTGATTTATAGTTTCCCTTTTGCGTAGAAATATTAGCTAATAGTATATTTGTTAATATATAAGTATTACAAAAACTAGTAATTTTTTTTAATAAATCATATAAAATTTCAATAGTGTATTCATATTATCTTAACATACTTATTATGTGTATTATGTTAACTTAATTTTAAAAATCTGTCTTATGTGTTAAAAACACAATATCAAAACAAATCTTGAAATAAGTTTTTTTTTATTAGATGTTGATAAATATTTATAAGAGGGAGAATGTGGCATGTTGTTTGGTAGGAAAACTAAAATATACTTACACTTAGTGACAACTACAATAATACCTAAAAATACGGGTAAACACATATTTTAAAAAAATTTAGGTGTAAACACTAATTAATAATTTTATATATGTGTAACCACTAATTTTTTAATTTAGAGTTAAATTTAAAAAATAAGTTTGTAGATTATTTTCCTATAATAACAAATATCTAGAGATATTATTTTCAATTCACATTGTTTTCATAATATAAGATAATATATTGCATATTATATTATATACTTTGATGTTAAAATTAAAACAAAAAGAAGAACAACGCAACAATACCACTCCAGAACTTCTAAGGGACTACAAAAAAATTAAAGATAAGTCTAATGTTATATAAATGTGAACAAAAAATAAAGAACTTTTGATTATTATTTTAATAAGGTAAATAATTTGGTTTTATTACACTGATTATTAATTTATATATTAGTTGGACCCTATTGGAAACTTAATTATTTTTATTATCTTATAAATTAAGCAGGGTTATTAATTTAGAACACTGTCCCGAGTCAGGACCGGCAAAAAATATTATTTTAGCAAAGTTATTAATTTATCGCGAATTAATTTAACGAAGTTCTACTGTATTCTGAAAGGTCAGAGTCAATATATTATTTCTAAATCTTCTTTCTTTTATAGAATTGTGAAAAAAAAAATTTTTGGAATCCCCAAGATTCAACCAAAGCACTCTAGACTTTTATTGTTTCATTGATTCCTCGTATCTAGCCACCTTAGAATACTACTGAACAACCACCTTCTCCTTTCTTGTAAGTTGAGGACAAAGAGAAGAGACCTGAACTTGCTCTCAAATTGCAATCAACTTCTGTTTAGCCTCAAAAGAAAATTCAGACAAGTTTTTAAACCTCAACTTCTTCCAAGCAATTATACTAGCTTTAACACTTCTCATCTTAATGACCAAAACAGACATAAGATTACCTCTTACTTTCCTAGACCAAGCATGTCTCACCATATCAATAAAATCAGGTTCATATGTCATAAAATAAAAAACCCTGAATGGAGAACGCCCATGTTTCCTTTTCTCAAAAATAACAACCACCCCAGGAGAATGATCAGAAATACCTGGATTAAGAAAATCAACCTTGGATATCATAAACTGATCAACCCACTCCATATTAACCAAATCCGTATCCAACTTAGAACCAATTCTAGTATCCCCTTACTTGTTAAACCAAGCATAGAAGCAACCAGAAAAAGGAAGATCCATTGATTAAGCACTCTGAATACATGTACTAAAAACCTGATAATTATAAGGCCTCACCTGAACACCACCAATCTTATTTGTTGGTTTCAAAATTAAATTGAAATCTCCAAGAACAACCCATAGTTTATAATTTATTTGAGAAAAAACAGTTATTTCCTGCCAAAGATACCTTCTAAGTAAACCATCATTATTACCATAAACAAAAGAAGCCATAAAAAAATATTAGCAGAAGTAGCAACCTCAAGAAAAATAACCCGAGAAAAAGAATGAATCAAAGAAACACTAAGAGCTTCAGGATTCCATCCAATCCAAATCCTACCAACAACATCATTAATATAAATATCTATAAACTACCACTTAGGCATAATCTTATTCTTTATTATATTAACACTATTACTTTGAACATGAGTCTCCACCACCCACGTAACTGAAATCTCATTATTCCTAATAAAAGAACCAACCTCAATTTGCTTTAGACCTCTAATACCCCACACAAAAATCTTAAACATTATTAATTTGGGTAAAATTAGGTTTCTTTAACCTACCAGATTTCTTTAAATTTGGATCTTTAGCAACAACACTAAGCTTGGACATATCAGAACCACTTGATTTTTTATATAAAATGTGCCCTAACACCACCTCCAATCTCAATAGAATTAGAAGACTAAATACCAATAGAATCAGTATTATTAGTACCAGACTTCTTAATCCCCATATCCATAGTATTTAAATCATGTTGTACCAACACTTCAAGCATATTAGTAGTCAGAAGAGAACCACCAGAAGAAGACTGGCCAACTTACCAGGTATCAATACACTATTTTTGCCTTTTACCTGATCATGTTGCTCAACCACTTCTATCTGACTGACTTTAAATTCAATTGCAATATAATCACTACCACTAGAACCACCTTCATTCTTAATATTATCCTTATCTCTTAGAACTCTTAATAACCCATATATCCTTGTCAGGTCCTGACTTATTTCCTTGAACCTTCTTCTCTATTGGGGCCTTTTCAGAAACCTTCTTACAATTAAGTGCAGAATGACTAAAATTCTGACAATGAGTACACATAGGAGGCCAAGGGTACTCAAAAATCACTTCAAAAGCCAAATTACCATCCATGTACACTGGAATAGAGCTAGGAAATTCATACTTTGTATCTACCTCAACACAAATGCGAGCATAATTCATTCTAGTTCTATTCAAGGTCTGTTTATCCAGCATAATCGAATTCCAACACAGCTAGCAATATTTTCTAAACCTGTAGAACTCCACAAGTAAAAAGGAACTTTCCTCAAATTCATCCAAATAGATACAGTTCTAAGCTCTTCTAATTCCTTCTCAAGATTCTTATGCCAAGATCTTATAATAAACAACTATTGAGCAATATAAACAGATCCCGCTGAAGAACATCATCAATCATATCCTCCTCATTAAAAATATCAAAAACAAAGGAAGTTTCATCATGAATGGTCATGTTAAATTCCCATTTAGGTTTCCACATAAGACTAACAATATTCTTTACTAACATGAACGACAACTTCTTACCTACAAGAGCCCCAATAACCAGATCTTCACATTTCTTTATATCTTTAGCAAAATCAACCAAGGAAAGAGACATCTACTTTTTTTCCATTAACAATCACAGGTTGTTTATACATCTTCTCCTTCTCCTGGATATGATATCGTTAACCCAAATAAAATTCAGACCACTTGATAAATCCAAATCTTAGAACGAACCCACTTTCAGAACTAATATCTTTGAATGATGAACCAGAGCCATCAGAACTATTCATAAAAAAGAAAGATTCTTGAAATCTTCTCTTAGATCTATCCTCTACCTCATAGGAGGTACTTGACAGAGGTTGTTGAGCAGGTTGAGGCGTTGTCATTCGCCGTCAGCGGCGGCGAAAAAAGAAAAAAAAATAAGAGAAAATTTAGGTAAAAATCACACCACCTCAGACATTCTCTCTCCTCACGTGGTTTCTTGTACAACATTGGTTCTTTACCCTATCTATAACTATAAACCAACCAAAATAACTGTAATAGGAAACATCCAATTCAATATATCTCATTTATAGAAGGAATAACTATAACTTAACCAAAATAACTGTAATAAGAAACATAATATACCTTGTATTTTCTAATTATATCACTGACTTTCTTCAAATCTCCTTTTGTAAACATTAGCTCAACATTTCCCTAATTTACACAATCAAAAACCAGAATCAATTATTAAAATAAGATAATCACCAACAAAATAAAACCTCAATCTACAAAATTGCTCACCACAAGAAGAGGAATGAGTTGAAGGAAATCATTCTTTCCAGTTTTTTCAGCATGAACACGAACATCTCTCCTCATCATTGTATTTTTTTTCCCATTCAAACAACAGATCACCATGTAAACCTTGTCCGTTGTTATGTAAATTCTTTGACCCAACATTATCCACTTCAACTACCAAGATATGATTATATTCGCCGAGAAACCCGCGAAGTTTCTTATCAAACGCGATCTTAGCGCCTTTGGAACGTTTCGTCGCCATGAGCTAAACCTTAATTGGAAATCCTAGTATGATCTTACTCTCCAAAATGATCCTTCTAGTGTTAGTGTTTTATAAGTGAACTTTTTTAGAGCACCATCCCCAGGGTACATATTGGTGAGACCGTTGTTTCTAAAAACACTTGGGCTTTAACTTAGAAAGCAATCATCTTAGAATTTATTAATTTTTGTTTTAGAATGTGCTTAAATAATTACGAAAAATTAAGATAGACTAGGGGTGCGGAGCGTATGGGTGGATGTGGATTTAATATCACCCGTGTTCATTTTATATAAATGGAGGATTTAGGATTTCTATGTCCAGTTGTTTGTTTAACAAATCCAATAAGGATTATATTTCTCAATGGTTTACTGGTCATTTTCAGGAGATAAAAAAAAAAAAAAATTGGGCTTGATATCAATCACTCTATTTCATCCTGGTGGAGTCAACAAGGCAATACTAGGGCCCCACCAAATCACTTAGAGAAACACAAAATTGCAAAAATAAAAACAGAAGGTGATATGGTTATGATGATTCCCAGATATGCTTGTTCAATTGTTATCATGTTATTTCTAACATTCGAGTGCATTCATATATGAATAGACCATTTATATGGGCACACCAATTCTTATATATAAGAGCTATGTTTCCATCTACCTAGAATGGTTAGTGTCATCCTGAATTGTTCACAAGTTTTAAAATTTTAGAGTTTTATTATTGTCCTCAATTTTTCAAATTGTGCAACCTAGAATGGTATGCAATATAAATATAAATAAGAGATACAAATATAAACCAAAGAAAAGAGATTGGAAGATTTCACCTGATTGACGCAAGAAAAGTAGTATTATCTGTAGCACACATCAAACGATAGTAATACCAAAGAACACTGAAAATAAAATTAAAAACAAAAAGACTAAAAAAAATAATAAGAAAAACAAACAGAAAATAAAAATCTACCTACTGGATATGTACAGAAAGGATCCCCATAAACTAACAACCTGAAAATTTGGGGATCAACCCAAAATACAATATTTGCAAATGACATCTTCACACTTATGTCATGACAACGTGGAGACAATGAAACTATCAAAAACAAAGGATTACCCCCAAACCAAGTTTTTACTACACAAGGAATGCATAAAGAGTATAATATGGAGATAATATTGGGATTGGGAAAGTATCAATTGGTTCATGCACGTTGTCAGGAACATGCAAATCCTCTGGGTACTCTGATGCAAAGTGTTCCAACAAAAATTTAGAAGCACATAATTCTAAACCTAAATTAGGTAACTTTTGGAAGTCTATGGGTCTAGAAAGATCCTCTAAGTCAGGTGGATCATCTTGTGAGATAGATTCATCTATGAAATTATGTAAATCATCCACACAATCATCCACAGGGTCATCTATATATTCTGTCTGGAACAGAGAGTTACTACAAAACTGATCATCATCAACATATAATCTTTGGCATTCCAGAACTCTCAGTCTTTGATCCAAACTAGGCGGTCTGTGTTTATAATACTTCTAATATATCGTTTTATGTGATTCTTGATTTACCATATGTGAAGCACAAACTTCCTTATATCGTAACGCATACATATATTCCCCAAGTGTCATCTTAGATGACGTCTCCTGAGAAGGAGTCATCATCCTCATAAAAGTATCTGAAAAGAAATACTAAAAAAAAAAACAAGTAAAAAGGAAAAAGAAATCCTAAAACAAAATAAAAATAAAAATATTGTACAAAATAAAAAAATAAATAAAATACAAAATAAAAAGAACATAAACTACGACTAGAAAAGAAAAAAATACTAATTACAATATTCCACAACCGCTCCCCGGCAGCGGCACCAAAAATTGATAGGATTTTGAGAAACCTATATATAAATAACCGCAATCTCACGGCGTCTACAATGTAGAAGCGACAAATACGGGTCGAACCCATATGGAACGGGGATAATATTGCAATCAATATCTCTAATTAACTAAACAAAAACAATATTTTTGGATTTTTAAAAGTGGAAATCAAATAAATAAAACCAAACTAATAAAGCAAATGCATTTGGAGAATTCGGTAACCAGAGTTTTTAGTATCCACCACTATTTTTATTCAATTACTGAGATGAAACATAACTCCTGGATATTAATGTATTCTCCGTTTTATCGAATCACCTATTATATGTATTAGAGTCGCAAATATCACTGGGACACCCTAAGCATGTCGCACTTAAGTCTCAGTATATACACCATCAAATTGCGTTAGCGAGAAAATTATATGAAACTAAATGTAGGTTTACAAATAATTGCAATTTTAAGCATACCCCATCAAAGGATTTAACCCTAGCATGAAATATCAAATACTAATACAAATATATTTATGATCCTAACAATTAAATGCAAAGGTTATTGTATTGTACGAAACCGGTGAAGCAAGAACTCATATTATCATTAAATCAATAAATGGTATCCAAGAACTAATCTATTCAAATCATAATAGTTTATTGCCAAATAATTCAATTTAATTGGCCTAATATTCAAAATGGTTTCAACATAAAACCCTAGTTACTATCAAATCAGAACATGGCTATGGGTTTCTCAAAACCCATTAAAATAAATAACAAGAGAAAGATAAAAGAGATTTCACTGATATTGTAACACCAATATTTTTCGCATGACACTTACTCAAGGACGCGTCATGGCGTGAGATGAAGCTTTATCCTAAGCTTATCAAGATTACTTAGGAATGCATCAGGGTGTGGATGCATTGGCCTTGACACTATTGGCGTTGATGCTAATCAATTGGTGGATTAACCTAGATGGCTAACCAGTTAGCAGATATGCTAACCAGTTGGCGTATTTGTCTATCATCGCTAACTAGAAAGCGGATTTTCCTAAAGGCGCTAACCACAAAACGGATTTGACTAGAGACGCCAACTGAAAGCGGATTCTGGCTAACAAGTTGGCGTGTTTCCTAAAGTGCAGTCGATAGATGTCCCTTCCCTTTCTTTTATTTATTTGTAGAAATACGAGTAAAACATATATACGGAGGAGTCGTTGGTTGGAAATCGATGAAGATTGACTGGCTAACCAGAAAGCGGATTAGCCTAGTTATGCTAACTAGTTAGCGGATGTGCTAACCAGATAACGGATTATCCTAGAGGATGATTAACCAGTTAGCGGATATACTAACCAGATATCGGATTTTCCTATCTATGCTAACCAGTTAGCGGAAGTGCTAACTAGATGGCGGATTACTCTAGCAGTTGGCTAACCAGTTAGCGATTATGCTAATCAGATGACGGATTTGCCTTAGCCATGCTAACTAGTTGGCGGATTTGCATAGCCATGCTAACCAGTTGGCGGATTTGCCTCGCTATGCTTACCAGTTGGCGGATTTGCCTAAAGTGCAGTAGATGAATGTCCCTTATCCTTCTTTTCCAAATATATGGAAATGCGATTAAGACATATATAGGGAAGGAGCTTGGGTCGACTTTACATGAACGGTAAAGCATATATATGCGATGTATCCAATACCTTGGTGCATAAGTTTCAATATGCTTGTATTTTAACAAATAAATCTTGAATTATACGAAAGCATCATTCAATCGTGTTGCGTACTCGAGAATGCATATTTGCGTACTAAGTAGCGATAGTTATCATACCTTGCGAAATTCCTTTGGCACAGAATAGGATTTGCTTGGCCTTTGGTCTTGCACAAAGTTGGAATCGATGTTGGCTTTTCCTTAATAGGCTTAAGTTGTTTGTTCCTTTCGAATTGACACTTCAGATGAACTACGGTCATGCTTGATCCCTTCAAGGTACGAATTGGGTACGTAGGAATCCGCAATACAATGCATTAAGGTGCAACATCTTGTTGCTCATATAATCTAATTGGAGATGATTGCGGCGCTTTGGTAATCATCTGGCTTGGTAACGTTATGTAAGAGTTGATTGTTGCCGCACTTGATGATGTAGTTGCATTCCATTTGATGGATATTCATACTTCCTATCAAGCCATACAGTATGAACGGAATATACCTGGTTGGTGCACTCTTGGCAAGAGCAAGATCGGTGCATGCACCCAGTGCTTAATCGAAGCAGAGTTGATGAAGATAAAAAAATAGGCATGAAATGGTCTAGGTGCTAGTATAAGCTATGAGTTAGGCCTGGAAAATGCACGTAAGCAAGTGATGCATGCCAAAGGTATCATCATTGGATTTTATGGCCTTACCCCTTGTTTTGGAAGTTGGAAGAATAGTGAGTTGGAAAGGTATAGAAACTACGTTTCGAGTATCATGCTTGCAAAGCATGCTTGGAAAGGTAAATCTACTTGCATTTTTCAACGAGAAGTTAAGATTTAAGGCCCAGTTACTGGCGCATCAAGAAGTTCTGTCATGCACAACGTATAACGCCGGGGGAGGAATTTTCAAGTCCGTTACATTTGGTATCAGAGCAAGTTCCGAGATAAATCTAAGGACTGTGCGTTGTGGACTCGTCGGCGAGTATTTTTCCTTCAAATAGGTAATGATAAGTTGGAAGTGTAGGCCAACTTATGCACAAGTTGAGAGGGTAGGACAACTAGTACATGACAAGTGCTAGACTTTGCTGAGTACTGTGCCGTTGCTTGGCCTAATTTAGGCACTTGACCACCGGAGACTGTCAGGGACAGTTAGCTGGTATATCCGACGACTACGGCATTTGGGCCATATCACCCCACACTCTTCAAAGGACGGAGTGTGATGGCAGTGCTAGCGTCTGACAAAACCTGCGGACATTCCGAAAAGCCGTCTAGGACGATGGGCTAGCATCCGAAGGAGTAAAATGTTTGGGACGATCCAAGGCCGATTGATCCAACTACTCTGGCACTGGACCATGCAGTATTGCAGAAAACATGGCTTGTTATGTGAATAACCTATGCCAAAATCTTGGCACCGACCTTGTGAACTTTTGGGACTTTTAAGTGTTATGGTATGGAACGTGCACTTAGGCTCTCGTGTTGAGAAATGCTTTTGTATTCCTGAATATGTGGTATGGGACGCATGTTTAGGAAATCCAAATCGATGAAGCTTGTCCACAATAGTCCATCTATTTAAGTTGAACTTCGGGACAAAGTTCTTTAAAGGGTGTAATATTGTAACACCCGCATTTTTCGCATGACGCTTACTGAAGGAAGCGTCATGGCGTGAGATAAAGCTTCATCCTAAGCTTATAAAGCTTATTCAGGAATGCATCAGGGTGTCGATGCATTTTCCTTGGCACAATTTTCCTTGATGTTAATCAATTGGCGGATTAACCTAGCTGGCTAACCAGTTAGCGGATATGCTAATCAGTTGGCGCATTTGCCTATCAACGCTAAATAGAAAGCGGATTTTCCTAGATGCGCCAACCTGAAAGCGGATTTTCCTAGAGGCGCCAACCAGAAAGCGGATTTGGCTAAACAATTGGGTTTTTTCCTAAAGTGCAGTCGATGGATGTCCTTTCCCTTTCTTTTATTTATTTGTAGAAATAAGAGTAAAACATATACGGAGGAGAAGTTGGTTGGAAATAAATGAAGCTTAAGTGGATAACCAGAAAGCGGATAAGCCTAGCTATGTTAACCAGTTAGCGGATGTGCTAACCAGATTACGGACTAGCCTAGCGGCTGGCTAACCAGTTAGCGGATATGCTAACCAGATGACAGATTAACCTAGCTATGCTAACCAGTTAATGGATGTGTTAACCAGATGGAGGATTACCCTAACAGCTGGCTAACCAGTTAGCGGATATGCCAGATGACGGATTTTCCTTAGCCATGATAACCAGTTGACGGATTTACCTAGCCATGCTAACCAGTTGGTGAATTTTCCTAGCCATGCTAACCAGTTGGAGGATTTGCCTAGCCATGCTAACCAGTTGGTTGATTTGCCTAGCTATACTAACGAGTTGGCCTATTTGCGTAAAGTGCAGTAGATGAATGACCCTTATCCTTGTTTTCTAAATATACGGAAATGCAATTAAGACATATATAAGTAGGGAGCTTGGGTCGACTGTGTATGAGCGGTAATGCATATATATGCAATGTGGCCAATACGTTGGTGCATACTTGATGCATAAGCGTCAATATGCTTGTAGCTTAGCCGATAAAGCTTGAATTATACGAAAGAATCATTCAATCGTGTTGCGTACTCGAGAATGCATATTTGCATACTACGTAGCGATATTTATGCACAAGATGGTGAATACCTTGTGAAAGTCCCTTGGCACGGACTAGTCTTTGCTTGTCCTTTGGTCTTGCAACGAAATTGGAATCGATGTTGGCTTTACCTTAATAGGCTTAAACTGTTTGTTTCTTTCGAATTGACACTTCAGATGAACTAGGATCATGCTTGATCCCTTTAAGTTACGGGTTGGGTACGTAGGCGGCCGTAATACAATACACTGAGGTGCAACATCTTATCGCTCATATCATATAATATGGAGATGATTGCGATGCTTTGGTAACTCATATCATCTGGCTCGGTAATGTTATGTAAGAGATGATTGTTTCCGTACTTGATGAGGTAGTTGCATTCCATTTGATGGATGTTCATATTTTATATCAAGCCATACGGTATGAACGGAATATGCCTGGTTGCTGCATTCTTGGCAAGAGCAAGATCAGTGCATGCACCCACCGCTTAATCAAAGCAGAATTGATGAAGCGAAAAAAATAGGCCTGAAATGGCTTAGTTGCTAGTCCAAGGTATGAGTTAGGCCTGGAAAATGCTCGTAAGAAAGTGATGCATGCCAAAGGCATTACCATTGGATTTTATGGCCTTACCCCTTGTTCTGGAAGTTGGAAGAAGAGTGAGTTGGAACGGTATGAAAACTATATTTCGAGTATCATGCTTTCAAAGCATGGAAAGACAAATCTACCTGCATTTGCCAACGAGAAGTTAAGCTTTAAGGCCTTGTTAATGGCGCATTGGAGATTTCTGGCCTACGCGGCACGGCGCCGGGGGCAGAATTTTTCGGTCCGTAACAGTTGGTATCAAAGTAAGTTCCGAGATAATTCTAGGAATTCTGTGTTGTGGACTCGTCGGCGAGTGTTTTTCCTTCAAATAGGAAATGATAATTTTGGAAGTGTAGGCCAACTTATGCGCAAGTTGAGAGGGTAGGCCAACTGTTGCACGACAAGTGCTAGACTTTGTTGAGTACTGTGCCATTACTTGGCCTAATTTAGGCACTTGACCACCGGAGACTTTCGGGGTCAGCTGGATGGTATACGACTACTATGGAATTTGGGCTTGATCACCCCACACTCATCAAATGACGGAGTGTGATGCCAGTGCTAGCGTCTAACAAAACCTGCGGACAGTCCGGAAAGCCATCTAGGATAGTGGGCTAGCATCCGGGGGAGTAAACTGTTGGGTACGTTGCAAGAACGGTGGATCCAACTACTCTGGCACTGGACCACGCAGTACTGGAGAAAGCATGGCTTGTCATGTCAATGACCTATGCCAAAATCTAGGCAATGACCTTGTGAACTTTGGGGACTTCTAAGTCTTACGGTATGGGACGTGCACTTAGAATCTCGTGTTGAGAAATCCTTTTGCATTCCTGAATATGTGGTATGGGACGCATGATTAGAAAATCCAAATTGATGAAGCTTGTCCATAATAATCCATCTTTTTGAGTTGAACTTCGGGTCGAAGTTCTTTAAAGGGCGTAATATTGTAACACCCATATTTTTCACATGACGCTTACTCAAGGACGCGTCATGGCATGGGATGAGCATCATCCAAAGCTTATAAAGCTTATTTAGGAATGCATCAGGGTGTGGATCCATTGGCCTTGGCACAATTGGCCTTGATGCTAATCAATTGGCGGATTAACCTAGCTGGCTAACCAGTTAGAGGATTTTCCTATCCATGCTAACCAGTTGGCGGATTTTCCTAGCCATGCTAACCAGTTGGCGAACTTGCCTAAAATGCAGTAGATGAATGTCCTTTATCCTTCTTTTCCATATATATGGAAATGCGATTAAGACATATATAGGGAAAGAGCTTGGGTCGACTGTGCATGAGCGGTAATGTATATATATGCGATGTGGCCAATACGTTGGTGCATACTTGATGCATAAACGTCAATATGCTTGTAGCTTTGCCGATAAAGCTTGAATTATGTGAAAGCATCATTCAATCGTGTTGTGTACTCGAGAATGCATATTTGCATACTAAGTAGCGATAGTTATGCACAAGCTGGTACATACCTTGCGAAAGTCCCTTGGCACGGACTAGGCTTTGCTTGGCCTTTGGTCTTGCAACGAAGTTGGAATCGATGTTGGCTTTGCTTTAACATGCTTGAGTTACTTGTTCCTTTCTAATTGACACTTCTGATGAACTACGGTCATGCTTGATCCCTTCAAGTTACGGGTTGGGTACGTAGGCAGACTCAATACAATACATTGAGGTGCAACATTTTGTCGTTCATATCATCTGATTTGGAGATGATTGCGACGCTTTGGTAACTCATATCATCTGGCTCGGTAATGTTATGTAAGAGATGATTGTTTCCGTACTTGATGAGTTAGTTGCATTCCATTTCATGGATGATCATATTTTATATCAAGCCATACGGTATAAATGGAATATGCCTGGTTGGTGCACTCTTGGCAAGAACAAGATCAGTGCATGCACCCAGCGCTTAATCAAAGCAGGGTTGATGAAGCGAAAAAACTAGGTCTGAAGTAGCCTAGGTGCTAGTCTAAGGTATGAGTTAGGCATGGACAATGCACGTAAGCAAGTGATGCATACAAAAGGCATCACCATTGGCTTTTATGGCCTTACCCCTTGTTATGGAAGTTGGAAGAAGAGTGAGTTGAAACGGTATGGAAACTACGTTTTGAGTATCATGCTTACAAAGCATGCTTGGAAAGGTAAATCTACCTGTATTTTCCAGCGATAAGTTAAGCTTTAAGGCACTATCACTGGCGCATCGAGGAGTTCTGGCCTGCGCGACGCATAACACCGGAGGGGGGGGGGAATTTTCCGGTTAGTCACAATTGGTATTATACCAAGTTCTGAGATAACTCTAGGGACTGTGCGTGGTGGACTCGTCAGCGAGTATTTTTCCTTCAAATAGGAAATGATAAGTTGGAAGTATAGGCCAACTTATGCACAAGTTAAGAGGGTAGACCCATTATTACACTACAAGTGCTAGACTTTGTTGAGTACCGGTCCGTGACAGATATCGTCGTTTACTTCTCCCGATCCAACTCCAACCTTTTATATTCTCTTCTGTCTGCCAATTCCAGAGTCCAGACTCTGTCTTTCTCCGTAAACTTCCACCACCGGAAAACCTCAAAGAAAGTAAAAATCCCCCCCCCCTTTCCTCAATTTTTTTAGAGTTTGTCTTTTATACCTTTACTTCCTGCCAAAAACAACCCCACGTTCTCTCCAAAACACTAGCCACGTCATTACCTGCCTCACTTCTTTCTTGTCAGGTGCTACCTCAACCCACCACTCCTTTTTTCCCTTGTTTTCTGGTTAGCCAACTCTCTTCCTAGTCTAGCCAACACCTAGCCACTATTGCCAGCGTTCACACAGACTATCTACTCCTTTAAAGGATTAAGTTAATGGTGCCCCCATATTAAATAGTGACCTAAACTATCTATTTAGTTAGAAATGAATAATATCCACCTACTCCTATTTTCTTAATATTTTCACATGGTTTAATATTTTCAAATACAAAAATTAGGAACTACTACATAATCCATTATACACGACCCGTTTACTGTGTAATCCACCCATCTAACGTGTTTTAACCGCTAGTCCAAAGAAAAGTTTTTGGACTAATTTTCTGAATCGCTGGTCCAACTCACGTGAATGTAATGAAGTATACATTTTAAATATTTCATATTTACCCTTTCTTTAACGAACATATAAATGGAGTTGAAATCAAATCTTCCAAAATTTTCTTTCCATTTTTTCTTCAGCTCACAGATCCGATTTTCTCTCTATCTGCTTCAGTTGGTGTTTATCAGTTTTAGAGTTTCGATATCAAATCTCCAGGTATTTTTTTATAATCTTCTTCTCTGCTCTTTTAGTTTTTTTGTTATGCTTTGTTTTGTTTTTTTTTTTCAACTGAAATCATGATAATCAACTTGATTCATGATTTTGTTTGTTTTCTTACACTGAAATCCTGATGATTACGATTTCTATGATGTACATTTTGTTGAATTCCATTATCGATCTCGTTTTTGTTCGTGCTTTAGTTTTTCTTTTGATTTTTGAAACTGATTTTTGTAATCGTTCTATTTTGTTCATTAGATCGTCGTATTCAGTTTGTTTACATGTCGTTCGATAATAGGTTTTATTTGGTTTTCTTTTATTTTTTCAGGAAATCATGATTTTTGTTCTTTCTTCTGGATTTTTTGAATGATTCTTCAATACATATTAATACGTACTGTTTTTCTAAACTTTTTGATATATATTGTTTTTGTAATATGCTATTTTTGTTATATATATTGTATGGAATACCATTTTTGAATCAGTACATATTTGTTTGCACTGCATACAATATGGTTTTATTTGTTTGTTATGTGTGAATCTATAATATGTGTGATACTTCTAAAATAGTACATATTATTTGTCGTGTAGGCTACGAGTAATGGAGTTGATGTCTGAATGTTGTGAAGAAAGTCTTTTGATGGATCCGGAACTCTTAACCCCTATGTATCATGCCTTGCTTGAACTACACATTCAAATTGGTCGTCCTTAGAAAGTTAGTCAGTCATATGCTTACGTCTTTGAATTTCATTCCCCAAGGTTAGTTTTTTAGGTAACATGCTCTTTTGAACTGAGATATCCACTAAACTAGTTTCTCAGGGGTACTGTAGAAAACATATCAAATATGTATTGTGCAGATTATCTTCTTGGGTTTGTGTAGGGAAAATATCAAATATGTATTGTGCAGATTATATTCCTTTTGTTTGTGTAGAGCAAATATCAATATATATTGCGTAAATAATATGCTTGGTTTCTTGCGTGCAGGTCTCATATGGTAGATCTACAATAAAAGAGTTGTACTTGACAAAGATGGCGCGTGTATGGTTTTCCATGCTCTCATGCTACTGCAGCTATTGCTGCATCTGGGGGAAAGTTCCTTGATTACATCGACGAATACTTCAAAGTTAGTTTTTATCGCCAGCTATATTCAATCGCTATTAAACCTGTTCCTAATCATGACAGCTAAGTTTTTAAGCAGAACATATTGATTTTTTATGGTAGTATCATATATGAGAATTGTTTTAAGCAGTACATATAAACCATTAACTATAACTAGCATAGTACATATTGATATTTAGTGTAACATACATAAAAAAAAACCGCACAAGTACAGTAGATTTTTGTTATTTATGTTTTTCAATATACCACAGGCCTGATGAGTGTACCGCAGAAGATACTATTCTGCCACTAAAAGTAGTTAGGGCTCCTCCAGGAAGAAGAAAAAAGAACCGCATCAAAAGTGCATGGGAGAGGAGCAAAAATCCTGTTACATGTTCAAATTATAAATTGAAAGCTCATCACAACAAGGCTACATGCAATGTTATCCGTCAGTACCAGTATACGGATGAGAATTAATTTCATTATATATTTTTTTAGTACATTTGGGATTTAAATTCTTTTAGAAGATACTTGTCGTATTTTTTTAGGTATCTTTTTTCAGAACTTGTTTGTGTGCCAACTGAATTATGTTCTTAATGACAGAACGAGAATTTGATGATATGAATCTTATATTTTGATCCATCTTAAAAGATGTATGAACATGTGGTTGAGTGTCATTCACTATATACGGGGGTCGAGGGGGCAGCGCCCCCTCGTTATTAGTGATTTTTATTCCTAATACATTATTCTTTTATTTAGTAATCTTGTAGTTGTTATAAAAACACAAAAAAATGTACATAAACAAAGTAATTTTTTAAATTCAGATCAATATGTACTTCATAGTAAATGTCAATATGTACTTGTTTAGAATATGAATCTATCGATTCAGAGTTTCAAAACAAAGTACATATCAATATGTACTTCCTAGCACATATCAATACGTTCTGCCTTTCTATATAACTCTAAAATTAAATAGAAACCTAACAATGCTAATAAAGATCATCACATATAGATATATATATATATATATATAAACATAATAAGATCCTGATATAAACATAATAACTAAAAACCAAGTTCAATAAGTAGAAACCAAGTTACTGAAGTACATATCCATATCTACTCTGCAGGTAAACATTTATTTACGTTTGGAGGGGTCCCAACTGATTTCATGCGGAGTGGATGTCAACAACTTGCATGCTAACTTGATTCTTTTCTTCTGAATCTTGTTCATCATCTCCCAAACTTTTTCCATCATGATCAATGCATTACATACAAAAAGAATTCTGTCCAGATTCCTTGTTGTGGACACCCATAGTCAGTCAACCTTACGTTGCTCACCATCTTTCTTTGATTCTCATTCAAGAACTGATTGATTGGATTGAACAAGTATTCATACATTTTTTTTGGCATTCTCATAACAATGATCCCTGAACGCTACAGATGAGTTGTAATGGATGAATTTCTCGGTTTCAAACTCAAACTCGAGCAATGTCTAATGCTTGTTGCCATGGCACATGAGTACAAGGATCTTCTCGATGTCGTTGCTCACTGTCAAGATTGGCATAATAATAGCAGTCACTTCTGATCCCTGTAAAGTCTCTGGTTCTTCGACATGATACTGAACATTGGAAACGTCTAATAGGTTATTTCACAAAGTATATATCAATATGTACTTTTTTCATATCCAATGTTCAAAAGTATAAAATAAGAAAACATCACATACCCAATTAGATGGATCCAGGTGCAACATCTTTAAGTATTTTCTTTCTTCCTCAGGATTTGCTTGGTCCTCTTTAGACGCCACTTGAAGTTTATACTGAGCGTAGTTGAGAAGATCTTGCTCTAATGCTCTGTTGAAGATCAAATCTTCCATTGTAGCCCCGCTAACGCAGATACCACCTCTATTCTCTACTGTCCAAGAAACCGAGCTGCACATTTATAACAAAAACACATATTGAAGTAATTTTTTTAAATGTACTGCAAAACTTACTTGATTTAAAAGTAAAATGAAGGGTAGAAAATACTTACATTCTCTTTCCTTTCTCCAAGTATAGAAGTAGAATCGCTATTTGTTCATCTGTCATCTTCTCATAGAGTGGTGACTTGTCAAGATCCATGAACTTCATACGAGGTTTCTGAGCTTTACGAGCTTTATTGTCCTTTCCTGTCTTTATTGTCTTTTTTCGTTGCTCAGTTTTTGACTTCTTATTTTCAGAAAACTTACTTCCACTATCAAATAATGGATCTATCTTCTTTGCTGGATTCGCACGAATTACTCGCCTACTAACTTGTTCTCTAGCTGGTACTGACTTCTTTGTAACAACCTTTGGTTTTTCTTTCGCTTTGGCAACAGTCATCTTGGAAAGTTTGTTTGCTAGTGGCACTTCGCTTGACGTTTGGGCTGTTGTTAACTTCATGTTCCTGCATTTTTGAATCCATATTTTCAGTACTATATTTGAATCATATTTTTTCAAACAAAGACAAGAAAGGTAAATTATCACAAGTAGAAGATATACCTCTGGGTCATTTTCCTGCTCAGGTGTGACTTGATTTGCATTCTTCTCAGGTGTAAGTTAGTTTGGCTTAGTTGTAACTTGTCGAACTTCTACATGTCGCAAATTATTTCTAAATAAATTATCAAAATGTTTTCGAATGTCAATCCCAAACAGAGTATGGCTTGAAACACTACTATTGTCTTTGCTGAGAGATGCATATTCTTTATCATAAACTCCCTTGCTGGTAATGGTTAAGTCCAAAAATTCTTCAAATGTGAACTTTTCAATGTCTTCCATCTTAGCCATCTCAGTAAACAAAGATATTTTCATGTCCAGGAAGTTGTCGACCAAGGTTTCAACGTCTTGTTCATCAGGGTTCTGCGACATCCCTTTAATATTTTCAATACTCTGGTCTATAACTCCAATCACCTTTTTTACTGCTTCTTGTTGAAGTCCAGGTAAATCATCCTACAACCATAGAGTTTTTTTCATGATAGTTAAAGACATATTGATATGTACAGTTATATGACAATAATAAAACATATTTGTAATCATGTACATATTGATATTTACAGTTATATTGATAAACACATTTGTAATAAAGAGTGAAACTAGCCAGCATTATTTACCTGTGTGTTATTTTTCTCTTGCAACTATTTGACCTTTTTCTCCAAGTCAAATTTAGCCCATGTTTTAATAACATTAACATCAACACCACAGAACTTGTGCACCAAAGGTGGTGTTGACAATGCAACATTAAATGGTACCCTTTTGACTGTGGTGTCACTCAAAACATTTTGTTGATCTTCTGTTGGATTCTGAACAGTTAGCACTTCTTCTCCCAAAACTACTTCATCTTCTGTTATGTTTTCACAAAGACGATCTGTTGGAGTAGTAGGAGATGGTAATTCTCCTGTTGGGTTAGTACCCAAATGAGTGGGACTCCCATCAATTGAGTCTCAAAATTCTTCTTCATTTTCAGGCTTCAAGGGAGAAGCTTTCCTGTATATGTCATTCAACATTTGCAGAAGCTTTGATGCATCAAGCGGTTCATCTTCATGCTGCATGGTGTTCGCTTCACCCCATTTTTCAAAGATTGTCTTTGTCAATTCTTCATATCTTGCTTTCAAATTATCTTCCTCCACTTCCTTCCCTGCAGTTTTTTCTTTACCTTCTACCTTTTCAGCTTCACTTTCCTCTTCTGCAAGTTTTCTTGTGATTCTATTTAGAATTTGCTTTTCTTGATTGGTGTATTGAACCTTGAAATTTTTATTGAACTGTACCAAAACAACAAAATATGTACTTGGAAATATGTACTATAAAAACAAGGTTTTTTGTGAGGTACATATCAATATATATTGTAGGATAACAAACATCGTACATTCAATACATATCATTATGTATTGTAGGATAACAAACATCATAAATGCAGTAAATAAGTACATATTTTTCTTACCTCATATTCAGTTGTATCAATGTCTTTTTGGAGTGTAGCATATAACTTTTTCAGATTCCATTTGACAGCTCTCGAAACAATTTTTTTTTCCAAAATCGTCTTTATTTCCTTGGGATCCAGCAAATATGTATGCTCTGCATACCAAATCTGTTTTGGGAAAAAAAATCACCAAAACAAAATTAAAAGTAAATCATGATTTTCATTGAGTAAACTACTAAAAAGATTTTTAGTACATATTCTTACCAATAAATAGTTCAGACATCCTGTAGTATTCTCGACTGCATTTACATTGTCATTTTGTGACTTTTCTAGGTAAGAATGTATCAAATCTGGCCATGACACATTCTTTGCAGCCTCGAGATCCTCCACAAGACCAATGTACTTTTCAGTCAACGCATTTGCATATTTTGTTGTGAAAAACAACGTGATAGACATGAATATGCATATAATCCTTACAAGGTCTTCAACATCTCTCACTTCTTCACTTTTTTCCTCACTCCCTTCTTCGATATCTTCTTGTTCATTTTCTTCATCACTCCCACTTTCTTCAGGTTCTTCATCACTTTGCTTTTCTTCAAATGTCATTTACTTTCTTCTTAGTTGTTGATTTTTTTCTTAAAAGTTTCAAGACTTCTTCCTGTATCCTCACTCTATTTACCTTTTTATTCTTTTCTACATCACCAAAGAACCTTTGTAAAAAAGCATTGTTTCGATATCCACCCCTTGATGTCAGCATCATATCTTCATGTTGTCTTTTTCCTTCTCTTGGCATTCCAAAGATAACACCTACTTCTTCAGGAGTGGATGTCAGAATATGTGAAACTCCATGCCTTTTGAACTCAAATGTGATCTTATTCGCAACTTTACTTCTCTTATAACATTGTATTAGATTGGTCACCGCAGTTTCCTTCTTCATCCAGTGATCTACACCAAAATTTGTGTACCAGAACATCAAAAAAAGGTCCCCATATGATTGCTCGCCAATGATCCTCAACTGAGTTTCAATCAACTCAAGCTTTCCAGCCTTGATTGCTTAAACAAGTGAGAAAATCCCCATGAAACCACTTTTGTAGATCTTCCTAGCAGGTGCAGGTGCTTTTGTCTTCTTTGTGGTTTTCTTCACACCACTTATATAATGAACACACTGTCAATAACATTACAATATATCAATATGTACTATAATATAGAACAAAGTATATATTTTGATATGTTGATATCTATTTGTTATATCATGAACAAAGTATACATTGATATGTACTGATCCAATTGAAGATTAGAACAAAGTACATATCAACATATACTATCATGTACGCAAGATCTAGATGCTATAATATAGAACAATATATATCGATATATATGCTTTATATCTATAGCATGAACAAAGTATATATTGA
>JAJJMC010005943.1:3495872-3709289 GCA_023531435.1 Papaver californicum | reverse complement strand
TCAATATATACTTATCCTGCTATCAAGATCTAGATGCTATAACATGAAAATAAGTATATACTGATATGTACTGATCCAATTCAAGAATTAAAACTAAAAACCAAGTACATATCAATATATAACCTATGTTTTACATGCTAGATCTATGTGCTATAACATGAAAAAACTATATATATTCATATGTATCGATGTTGTATGCTAGATCTAACTCCTATAACATGAACAAAGTATGTTATATATTGATATGCACCGATGATTAGAATCAGTACCTTTTTACCAGAAACAACAACACCCTTTTTCTTCTTCTTTTGTGATGTTGATGGAGAACGAACAACAATAGCTTTCGTAAGAAGAGCTTTCATCTTCTTCTTTGTAGATGAGAATCAACAACAGTTTGCTTCATTTTTTTCGATGTTGTTGAAGAATTAATAACTTCATTGTTCTTCTTCTTTTTTGATTTTGGTGGTAGAGAATCTACAAGAGAAGCTTTCTTCTTCTTCTTCGATGGTGGAGATTGAGGAGTATCGTGTTCTTCAATTACTGTTTCTTTTATTCTTTTATTGATTTTTCTCTTGGTACCCATTTTAAGTGGATTATATGGCAGTAGTTACTGACAATAGCTTAGGTTTCAGTTGTAGAATGCTCAAAGAAATCAATATTTCAAAGTATGCTATTACAGATTTTGATTTTGTTGTTTGCTCTGTGTTTTTGTATTTGGTTTCAGGTGGTTTCCAAAAAAAATGCCCTAGATTTTCAGGTTTCACCGAAATAAATAAGAGGTGGGTGGAGTCGTTGAAACTGAAAATTCCGATATAGGAAAATGAGAAGTGCAGGAAGTGGAGGAGGTGGAGTACATGAATGGTTCCACGTGATGGACATAACAATAATTTTTAGTTTTCAAAACAATTTTGGACTTACGAATAAATGGATTCTTCCGGATGGACTATAGATTAACGAGGTCCGGATATTCTGGACCAACCAGCAAACCATAATCAAACGGTCCACCTTACCTTATCGGAGTGTAGCCGGTCCCACTTCCCTCTTTGTACTGCACATATTTTGTTTGGTAAGCACCACTCTTCTTCTCAAACACACATAATATCAGTCCCATTAATGGCAGCGTCATTCTCTCTCTGCAATCGAGCCATCACCATCACGTCTGCCATGATCATCATCAGCAACCAAACTCTGTATACAACATTCTAAAGAAACTAAACAAAAAAGAAAGGATGGTTACAGCAACAGCTTCTTTTGCCAGAGAATCTTCATCACCCTCCTAGATTTCACCAATTTTGCTTCTTTCTCATCAACGTTAGTTGCCAATGCTGAAATCTTATTTGGGTTATTCTCAATTGTATCATTGATTTGATTTTTCAACTGGATTTTCTGGGGGGAAAAGTCATCTCCTTGATTTGCCCTAAATTCACAGCTTCATCAATTTGGGGAATGTTCCATAATACAATAGCTGGATCAGGGAAAACTACGAATGGGTTACTGTGAATGTTGTTTATGTGTGAATAAATGGATAATAAATCAGTGAAGGGAAGGAGTGAATGGTCGAAAAAATAGGGATTGTCTTGCCTGATTCACTAGCCAGAATTTCCCATCAGGTGTTTGAGAAAATGTCTCAAAGAACTTTCCAACTTTCAACAAATGGCTCTCATTTGCTCAAGCCAACAACATTCTTGCCTCTGCTTCTTCCTGTTTCTCTCACGACTGCATCAGAGGTTCACGCCGGCTAGGTGGATTGTCAAGCAAGCTCAGGTCGATGATTCAAAGAGTTGAGGGAGTATTCTAGAAGTAGAAAACAAGCAACTAAGAAGATAAGAATTCGCTGTGAGATATGAACATAAAGTTACGGCAAAGCTCATAGTTTGGTGGAAGATTTGATGGGTTTCGAGTGTTTGAGTGGTTGCTGTAGATGAGTTCTCGTATGGATTCCAGATTATATACCGTGTTTAGATAATATGAAAGCAATGAAAGGATTGAAATCAAGAAGACATATGGAACATAGAGAGAGGCATTGTCCTAAACCTAATTTGAGATGTTTGATTCTGATTCCGAAAAGTTATAAGATGAAACTTCCTTGGCCTAAAAGTAGGGACATGGTGAAACCTCATTGCCTCACTCTCCTTAGTCTTATTTTAGGTAAGAGTCTGTCTGTCATTTTGTAGTATCAATACAATTTTCTTGAAATGTTAGTAGAATGAATGAATCATCTGTGTTTTCGACAAAAACTAGCTGGAATTGATCAATTAAATTAGCTGAGAATAGATTGCTTAGAATGAATTATCTGTGTTTTTGACAAAAACTAGCTGGAATTGATCATCTAAATTAGCTGAGAATAGATTGCTTAGAATGAATTATCTGTGTTTTCACGAAAACTAGCTTAAATTGATCATTTGAATTAGCTGAGAATAGATTGCTTAGAATGAATTATCTGTGTTTTCGCGAAAACTAGCTTAAATTGATCATTTGAAATAACTGAGAATAGATTGCTTAGAATGAATTATCTGTGTTTTCGAAGAAAGCTAGCTTAAATTGATCATTTGAATTAACTGAAAGTAGATTGTTTAGAGTAAATTGTGATTTTGTTTTGCATAAGTTTGTTCAACTTGCTATGTTCAGTGTCGACAAATGTTCAATTTGCTAGGCCATACGGCCAGGAAATGTGTGTTTTTTTTTTGCATGGTGTGTGTAGAATAAGCGCAATCGGTATCTTTGCTTATGAAATACTGAATAGGAAATGTGTGTTTTTTTTTTGGTAATGCATATTTGGTATGATAATGTGCCACATCCTAAACTTGTGGAATATAAGAAGGATCAGAATTGGGTGAGGAAATCCGGTGATTATCTTGTGTTCCCTGGGGGTGGTACGTAGTTTAAAGACGGGTCATTAACTATACTAACTTTATAGAGAAGTTATGTTCAAATTAATATGCCCCTTACAGTTTTGTAATGCAAGTCATGTGCCAAGTATGGGTCGTTTTTAATCGATATGAATTGATATGGTTTGAATTTTTTCTTTGTGTTGTTGTAGACTTATCCTGCTATTAAGTGGGGATGAATTAGAAATGTGAGGTGAATTAGAATCCGAGAGATTATAAGGACCTGAACTTGATGTGGTCTATTACCGTGAACGTGATGCTTAGTCTCAGCTGAGAATTGTTGCTACCATGGTTTTGTATGTTGCTGCTAAGAGTTAACAGTCAGGGTAAGTTGAGAATGAAAAGGTGTTTTATTGAACCTAAGATGGAGAAGATTAATGGTTTTGAATTGTAGTAATATTTTGAGATATGGGTTGTATGAAATTCTTGCAGGGAAGGAGAGTAATTGTCAGAAATACCAACAATTCATGTTGGAATCAACAAGCAGAATTATAAGATGCTCAAAGAAATGCCTGAACTGTCTTTGTTGAACCACCAGGTCTGCCATGTTGTGAGTCTGTGACAAATGTAAGCCATGCGACTGTTGGTTGTAGTCTTGATGATGAATTGATGATGACAGAATTTGAGAAGAATACGGAGTTAGTAGGTCTGTTAGGAGTAGATTTAGGAAGAGTTTGAAAACGGGAAACCAGGTTTCCAATAATTGTAATCCTTTTAATATGATATATGAATCTGCAGTAAAGATTTAATGCATCACACACCAAATTAAAAAATTTCATCAAACCCGTGCTACGCATGCTAATTTTGTTAAATAAATATGCCCACGCACCGGACACAAATCTAGTTAAAAGATCAAAACCATTACCACTTTAATTTACGTGTGAAAAGTAAAGACTAAAGCCCAAGTGAGTCAGCCAGCCGTTCACACAAACTAATCCTCCACTTCCTTTCACTGTATGCCACGTCCTCAATAGGCTACTCGGTCCTCTCTGTTCACTTTTCTATTTTCTGTTCCTTTGAGAAACTTCAATCAAAGTCTGACTAGTTCTTTTATTCCTCAATTTCGATGCTGTCTCATTCTCTGTTGTTCAACACCTACTCCACTAAGCCAAACCAATACCACCTTGTACGCTAGTCCCCAAAGCAGAAAACAAAACCCACAGCCAAGTAGCCAACCGCTTCTCTTCTAATTTCAGTTTCCGTTCACCACCTGCCTTGTCTTTTCACATCTTCTAACCATGCCTACTCGCTGTCTTTTATTTTCACGACCAGATAGACCCATACTGAGCTTCGTGGCTACAGGTTCACTACAAGGCCTTTTTCTTTGACTAAAAAAAACCGAATTTCATTAGGTGAAAAGAGGGCTATATAGGTCTACGTTTAATTGGTTAAGGAAAAGAGCAGGGCGTTGCATTTCTTCCCTAAACCATCCAAACGAGCAAAATTTGCTATAGAGTTTGCTATCTTGTTTTCCTCTCTACCAATGAAAACTAAATTACAGAAACAAAATATCTTTAACTTTCTTTTACAATCCACTAATAAAGCATGACAGGACCAAGGGCTCGAAGTCGTGATGCCATTGACGTCATCGATGATCATCTTTGCATCTCCTCTAAACAAAATATGGCTCCAGCCTTTTTCTTTAGCCCAACAGATGGTTTCTCTCAGAGCCATAGCTTCCGCTTGATGACTAGATCCGACCCTAGCCACTCCGGAAAAACCTGCTATGAAAGAGCCCTTTTGAGGGCGGGCTACTGCTCCAAAACCTGCTGCATAGTCAGTTATAGAATAAGAGCCATCAAAGTTTATAATAACGTAATCAACATCTGTAGAGGCCCAAGAAGATACAAGCCCATTTTCAGAAATAATGGCCTTCTGGAGGTACGGCAGGTGGTTCAACTGAGATTGGGAGTGAGGGTCGAAAATGGTTGTGGGTGGGGCCTGATTGGTAATGAAATTGGGGTGAGATGGCCTACTAGAATTGGTTGGGTTATGGAGCGATGGCTGACAAGTTGGGGTAGAATTCCTGGTGGGAATGGTAATTGCTGCAATTGACTTATGAGTACATGGGTCGAGCGGGTTTTGTTGATGGGCTAAGGGGATTTGGCGATTGTCAATACCTGACGAGAGGTGACTGAGGGGGGCCTTGAGGCTGAGGGGTGGGATGGGTTTGGATGTCAATGGGAATGTGATGAAGGATTGGGTTAATGGGAGGTGTGTGATTGATATTGATGGATTGGGTATGGGGTGAGGCCATGGTTTTGGCTATGATATGGAGAACTCTGATGGGATTGGGTTTTACCTCATCGAAAATAATGTCACACCTGTGCTTCCAGATCCGCCATAGAATATGGGTTATATAAGCAGTCGAAGTTTTATCTTTGAAAGAAATCATGATGTTATGCTTATGCCAGGATTTTATCCATTCTATAATGCAATTGTAAGATAACATGTTGGTGTACAAAATAGGCCAAAGTGTCTGCCATATTTTCTTTGCAAGGTCACAGTGCCTAAAGAGATGTGTACTGGTTTCCACATGCTTGTTACAAATTGGGCAAAGTTGGTCCTTAACATCCATATGTTTGAAAATTTTACTTCTGACTTTCAAGGTTTTTTTACCATTTTCCAGATGAGGAGATTTATTCTGTATGGGGTTTTGATTAGCCAAATATTTTTCCATATCCCAGGTTCCACTTGAATGGTTCTGGTAGGAGGCATATTCTTTTGGACTAATTTTTTGTAGGTAGAGGCTACTGAAAAGGTCCCATTTGTGGTGAGGTTCCAGCCCATTTCATCCCGTCCTCCCTAGAGGATAGGAATGGTCGATATTTCATCGATTTGGATTCTGGAAAAGAGATTCCTAATGATGGAAGAATTCCAGGAATGGTTTTTATGGTCAATGAGCTCACTAACCCAGGTAAACCCAGAATTTCTTTGGTTTTCAGTAACTTCTTCTAATTTCATACTTTTTAGCTAGTTATAATCCCAAATCTTGACTTGGGTACCATCTCCGATGGACCAGAAGTGATGGTCCCGGATAATGTTTATGCCCTTTAGGATCCCTCTCCAAATCCAGGTATCCCTAGAGTTTTTTTGAACAGTCAGGAGGCTGGAGTTGGGGAAGTAACGGGCTTTCAACACCTTTTCCCAGAGGTCGGTCTCATTGTGAAATAATCTCCAGGCAAGTTTAGTAAGCATGGCTTCATTAAACATGTTCAGATTTTTGAAACCAAGCCCCACAACACTCTTCGGATGGCAAAGGGAATCTCATGCCTCCAGAGAGTGGCCTCTAACATTGCTTTTTCCCGTGTTCCAGAAATTCCTTTGGATTTTGTCCATGGAATTTATAGATTTTTTTGGCATTTCGAGGCATCCCATCTGATAATTGGGAAGGGTATTTATGACCGATTGGATCAAGGTAGCTCTTCCGGCTTGGGATAGCATTTTGGATTGCCAACCTTGGAGTTTTGTGGATATACTCTTCAGGATAGAGTCAAAGTTTAGAGTTCTAGCTTTTTTCCGGAAAAGGAGGAAACCTAGGTATTTCCTCTTCCGTCATTCTAGGCATATCAATCCAAGTCCCTATTGTTTCTTGAAGACCTTCTTCGATATTCTTACTACAAAAAATTCTTGATTTATTGAAGTTGATGCACTGGCCGCTAGACTGGCTAAATTCCTCTAAGATGGAAAGAAGGTTATTAACTTCCATCTGATTTGCCTCGATGAAGATAAGACAATCGTCGGCAAAAAGAAGATTAGAAATCGGGGGGCCCGATATAGAAATTTTAGTTCCACTTAGAAAAACATGTCATTGGCACTGTCTATCATTTTAGACAGGGCCTCCATGCAAATTATGAACAGGTAAGAGGGGATCCCCTTGTCTAATGCCTCTGGTAGGCTTGAAAAATTTGCAAGGCTCTCCATTAAGAATAATGGAGTATTTGGAAGTAGAGATGCATTGATTTATGAGGCTACACCATCTATCGGAAAATCCCATTTTCCTCATAACCGCTAAGATAAAGGACCATTCTATCCTATCGAAAGCTTTACTCATGTCCAGTTTTATCCCTAGTCTGCCGGAAATTCCTTTTTTCCTTTTCATTGCCTCCACCACTTCTTGGGCGATGATAACATTGTCATGGATATTTTTGGTAGAGATAAAGGTTGATTGGGCCGGGGATATGATTCTGTTAAGGATAGGTTTTAATATGTTTGCTAGAATCTTAGAGATGATTTTATAAATGGTGTTGCAAAGACTAATGGGTCTGAAGTCAGCTGGGGTTTGGGGAATTTTGGTCTTGGGAATAAGGGCGATATAGGTGTTGTTGAGCTCTTTTAAAATGAATCTAGTGGTGAAAAAGGATTTGATAGCTTTACTGACATCCTCCCCTACAATTTCCCAGTTGTGTTGATAAAACCCCGCTTGGAAACCATCTGGTCCAGGGGCTTTCCAAGGTTTCATACTGCTAATGACACTTTGGATATCTTCAGATGTAGGGACCTCCACAAGGTTTTTATTTTCATGATGGGTGATGATAGGATTGAAGAGTTGCAGAATATTTGGATCTATTATGTTTTTACTAGTGGAGCTAATTTGTTCAAAGTGCGAACTTAGGAGAGATTCAAGTGCTTCCCTGTTTTTAATCCACTGATCATTCTTATCCTTTAGAGTGACTATGTTGTTTGCCTTTTTTCTGTGGTTTGTAATAGCATGAAAGAGCTTGGTGTTCCTATCTGCATCTTTTATGAAGTATTCTCTCGATTTTTGGATCCAGAAGCTTTCTTGGATATCATACCAGTGTTCAAGCTCCTTTTCCAGACTTTTTTGGATTTCTCTGTCACTATCTTTAGTGTTGTCCCTTAGAGGCAAAAAATATTTCCCTAGATTTTCTATTTTCTCTTCTAAAGTGGCGAAAGAGATTTTTTTCCATTTCTGGAGGGCATTTCTGGTATTTTTAAGCTTTTGGGTTAAGATATAAGGATCTGATCCTTGAGCATTAGAAATCCAGCTCTCTGCTATTTTGGCCTTACAAGAAGCTTCTTTTTGCCAGCACTCATGAACTTAAAATAAGATTTTAATTTCTTTTGAGTTACCTCAGTTTCGAGCAAAACCGGATTATGGTCCGATCCGATGCAAGGGAGGCTTTGAATGATGGAGGTAGGGAATTGAGATTCCCATTCCTGGTTGACTAGACCTCTATCTAATTTCTTAATAATTAGGTTCTCTTTCTCTCTCTTGTTGGACCAGGTAAAGTTGGGACCGGAATGTTTTAGCTCAATAAGCCCAGCAGCGTGGATTATGTCTGGGATGTGATCATAAGTACACTCCCGGTCTTCAAAGCGATTACTAGCGTCTTACGAGGAAAGGGTCACGTTGAGGTCCCCCAAGATGATCCAGGAAAACTCTATGTCTCTACTCATTTCCAGAATATGCTCCCACTGAGTTTTTTTTTGGACCATAAAGAATTTCACCATACATACAGGTTATGTAGGTTTCATCATCGTTTGGGCTAGATTATTTTTAGGTTAACCAGATTTCTGGCCTCATAAGTTATTGTGGTATCGAGATTGTCTTTCCACATTAGGGCCAGACCACCCGAGAGTCCACGAGAGGACTGAGCACACATATTGGGATAGTTGTAGGTTCTTAGGTAGTTTAGAGTTTTCTCCTCATTGGTCTTGGTTTCAGCTAGGAAAATAATATCTGGGTTACAATGCCGAATTGTGTTTTTCAGATGTTGTCTCGTTTTAACTCCTCCTAGGCCTTGGCAGTTCCAGGATAAAATTTTCATTTGACAAGTTTTTAGAGGAGTATAGCGTATTGCTTTTAATTTTTTGAAAGCTCTATGGTTATCATGGGATTGGACTTTGAAATTTATGTGGTTTTTTCTAAACTCCAACTTTTGGTTTTTGATTTTTGTGGCCCATGCCTTTAAAGGCCTAGGAATTTTAGATTTGACCCAACTAAGATGAGGACGGGGACTGGACCATGCATGCACTTTTTTTGGGCAGGGTTCAGGTTTAGAATGGCCCAGAGGCAATGGCTGAATAAGGCCCGAGGCCTGTTGGTGAGCTTCCAGGGGGTTTTGTTGTGGGTTTGATGATGGTCACTGATATTTGGGCTGTGGGGAGTAGCCTTGGGAGAGAGCCCGGTAGGGTTATTGAGGTTTTTCTTAATTGGGCTAGGGTGAGAATTCAGGTTGATGTGGTAATTGTGGGAGGCTTGGGATATGGGTTTGTGAGAATGGGGGAAATTATTTTGGGGTTTACGGTTATTTTTTTGGTGAAAGTGGGCTGTGAAGAGACCATACGAGAAGTGCCTGTAAGTGGAAGACTTCTGAGTTCGTAGCTAGTGGTGGCTTGGCTTCCGGTTACTAGGCCGTCTTTGCTGGGGATGACTTGGAAAAATATGATTATGACTGATTCTGCTCCTGGTTTTCCGGGCATAACCCAAATTTCCCGTTTTGAGAATTCTCAAATTAATTGTTTTGATTCTAAAGATGGCAATAAAAAACTCTGAAAGATATTTAAAAAATTGTTTAGGAATTCTATCCCAGGAATAAACTCTGCTTTGAGTAAGGCAGTTGGTGGATGATTGATGTTTATAATGGTTGTAGTGATTGGTAACAGAACTGTTAATGATGATTGATGCTATAAAAAAACTTGGATTTTTGTTGCTGGAAAGGACAAAGTAGACTTGGAAGAGTAGAGGGTTTACCTGCATTGCACTGTTGCCTGGCTGAATCAGTGAGGTAGCAGCTTCTGCAATTTCCAGTGTGTTTCTCTCCTCCTCATGGATCTCCAGGTGCCTGTGATGGGTATTGCTAGTAGTTGCTGAGTTTTTTGGGTTTCTTGGCCTCTTGTGCCTCCTGATATTTGGGTACAGGTTCCAGTCTTCAGTCCCTTCTTGGATGTGGTTCAGATTTTCAGTTTCAGCTAAGGTAATGCCAGAGGGGGTGTTGCTGTACACTGCTGGGGTGATGACCATATTTGCAAGGGATGAGTTGATGTTGTTGATTGAGATACATGTTCTTGGTATTTGGAAGTGGGGAGCAATGGGGTTAGGGTATCTATGGTTTGATCTCTCAGAGGGAGTGTAGAGATACTAAGGGGTATGGGAAGTTTGGGTTAGGTTTGAGGTGAATCTGTGGATTATCTTGGCATCAGAATTTACCTTCTTTGCTCTTGCAGTGCATAACTCTTGGATGTGGTTGATGTGGAAGCAGGCTGGACAAATGGCTTTAGGCTTTCCTTTGAAGAAAATTTGACCCAGCAAGTGAGTCCTGCACCATTACTTGTTGTAATTCCTTTAGGGATGAGGCAGTTGACATCCACTTTGGTCAAGGCTTTTACAATGCTTCCATGAGTAGGGTTCCCATATGGAGGATCAATCATGATGACTTCTCCTACAATAGCAGCCATCTTTGTTGGAATTTTCCTGCCATAAAATTCTGTTGGCAGATTGCTGATGTAGTTCCAGAAAAATTGATATTGGAAGGTGATGTTCTTCTTCTCTATTGAAGGTTTCCAGGGCTCTAAGACCATAAGATGATCTAAATATGTCCATGGTCCTGACTTGATGACTTCTTGCACATCATTATCCTCTCCAAATCTGCAAATATACAGGTTAGGACCTTCTTTTCTTATTTGCTTCAAATGGTATTTGGTCCACTTCTTGTATATTTCACCATTTACTTCATAAGCCTCTAGGTTGTCTACTGCATATATTTTTCATATTATGGAGAAGTTCCTGTTTATGGGTTCAAAATCATCATCCTCTTCCTCACTTGAGCATTCATGAGTGACTATGACACATTCTTCACAGTCTTCTGCTTTTTCCTGTTGAGTTGCAATATTTTTCCCTTTGTCTATGCTTCCACTTTTTTCTACATTTTGTTTCATTGGGTGCTGATTTTTCTTCTCTGGGGAAGACTCTCCTGCCAGGAATTCTGTTATTACTAAGCTTGAGTCTCTCTTTTCAGTTCCTCCCATTTTACAGTTCTGAAATTTTTTGTGTTTGTGAATAAGATTTTGTGTTCCAGTACTTTCTTTGAGAGATGATTGGGATTTAGAGTAAAAGAGGACCCATCTGATAATAATAAGGGGGTATGGCATTGGGGGAGGCCAATTTGATTTGAGAGAGTGGAGGGATTTATGGTGATTTGAGGTCTGCAGAGGGGTATGGGCTGGGTTGACATACTAAGTTGATGGGACAAAAACGCATAGAGTGGACTCTAAGTATGGATAATAAACAGAGTAGGGTATGGTACTACTTACTGGCTTAGGAGGGCCTTCTTTAATGCATTTATGGCTGAAATTAGGGGAGCAGGTACTCGAGGAGCTTGTTGCAGGTTTGGAATTGATGGACATGGTGCCTGGGACTAACTGGAGGGTAAACTCTTCACACGAAGGGAGATTCACACTTGGACAATAACATGGAGCCATACTACCTGCTTGATTCAACCTGCAAATACACAATGCGGATCTTGAAGTTAGCTACTCATTGAACTGAAATGAAGATTTGAACTAGTTAGAAGGGAGCACCAAATAGAGAAATGAAATTTTAGGAGGTCGAGAAGTGCTTCCTTTTTACACTTGTTTGATTCTTTTTTTCCTTCCTTTTTCTTTTTCTTCTTCTTCTTCCTTTTGCTAATTCATGTTAGATGTAGGTTGTATTTAACTTAATTGTAGATTGTATTAAGTCACTGACTCACTGCCTTCAGGGAAACAATCCACTACAAGGCCTTTCTAGCAATGATTATGTGTACCAACGGGTTTTCGGGGATTTATCTATAAAAACATAAAAATAACAATATTATCATAAATATAACCACTAACAAATATAAATAGTACGGGAAAAATGTATAAATTAAGGTCGTATTAAATACCTCTAAACCTAAATTTTACTAGTCCTCGAGCAAAACTAACTTAAACTAAGTCTAAAAAAAATAATGAAATCCTAACTCACTTTCGCAGAAATCGTGACTATGTTTAGCATATGTAATAAGCCTGTAAATCCCTAAGTGGTCTTAGCGGAAGAGTTTTGTCTCGTGAGAGTTTACAAGAGATATCCACAAAACCTTTTACTCCAAAATTTAGGTACCTGTGAACGATTGAGGATAGACACTAAACATGCTATTTAGTTGGCCTACTAAATTATTATGCTATAAGAATCATTACCATGTATGAATCCAATTGTTATACATGAGTTTGTACTCAACATACTAAAATTCATATAAAAATTCAAAACTCTACTCAAATAATCATCAAACTTCCCAAAATTGGATGGGAATTATCAATATTCACGATGCTCGAAATCAATCAAATTCAAACACATGGATAGATTAGAAAATGGATATTGAAGTAATAAATTGTGCATATGTTGACTAAGGTGAACGGTGTTTCCCAGAATATCTGTATGAATGTCAATGCCAAGATGAATCCTAATGGATTAAGATACGCTCCCACTGGTCTTAATCTTAATACTAATACCGACTCAACCGGCATCTACAAGGGTCCCAACGGTCGATTTATGGAATATAATTTATTTTTAATTTTTGATTTTTTTTCCGACAACATGATTAGATCTTTTGGATCTAACTGCATGCTCCTTGTCAGCAGATTATATGATAGTTCACATGGATCATGCGTTCCATGCTTGGTTAGGCGACGGAGATAGGGAGAACACATATTTCCTGTCAAAGAGACCTTTTAAGCAAACCATCATTGTTACCATAAGTAAAAGAAGCCCCACACCACAAATATTAGCAGTAACAACCTCAACAAAAATAACCCGAGAAGAAGAATGAATCAAAGAAATACTAAGAGCTTTAGGATTCCAACCAATCCAAATCCTATCAGCAGCATCATTAATATAATTATCTATAAACTGCTACTTAGGCATAATCTTATTTCTTATTCTACTATAATTATTACTCTGAACATGAGTCTCCAGAACCCCTATAATTGAAATCTAATTATTCCTAATAAAAGAACTAACCTCAACTTGCTTTAGAGGATCATTAAGACCTCTACTATTCCAAACAACAATCTTAAACACCATGAATTTGGGTAAGATTAGGTTTCTTTACCCTACAAGATTTCTTCAAATCTGGACCTATAGAAGCAATACTAAGCTTGGACACATCAGAACCACTTGATTTTTTGTATAAAAGGTGCCCTAACTCCACCTCAAATCTCATTATAAATAAAGGACTCAATACCAACAGAATCAATATTATTAGTACCAGACTTTTTAATCCCCATATCCATAATATTCAGATCATGTTTTACCAGCACTTCAAACGTATTAGTAGTATGAAGAAAAACACCAGAAAAAGATCAGCTTACCAGGTATCAATACACTACTCTTACCTTTTACCTGATCATGTTGCTCAACCACTTCTATCTGACTGACTTCTGATTCAACTGCAATATAATCATTACCACCAGAACCAACTTCATTCTCAATGGTATCCCTAGTTCTCTTAGAAATCTTAATAACCCATCCACCCTTGTCAGGTTTTGACTTATTTCCTTGAACCTTCTTCTCTATTGGGGCTTTTTCAGGAACCTTCTTACAATTAAGTGCAGAATGACTAAAAGTCTGACAATGGGTACACATAGGAGGTCTCCAAGGGTACTCAAAAAAGGCACTTCAAAAGCCAAATTACCATCCATGTACACAGGAATAGAGCTAGGAAATTCATAATTTATATCTACCTCAACACAAATGCGAGCATAATTCAATCTAGTTCTATTCAAGGTCTGTTTATCCAGCATAATCGAATTCCAACCCAACTAGAAATATTACCTAAACCTGTAGAATTCCATAAGTAAAAAGGAATTTTCCTCAAATTCATCCAAACAGATACAGTTCTAAGCTCTTTTAATTTTTTCTCAAAACCCTTATTCCAAGGTCTTATAATAAACAACTGTTGAGCAATATAAACAGATCTCTGCTCAAGATCATCAATCTTATCCTCCTTATTATAAAAAAAATGAAGTTTCACCATGAATGGTCATGTTAAACTCTCCTTTAGGTTTCCAAATACGGCTAACAATATTCTTTACTAACATGAAGGATAACCTCTTACCTACAAAAGCCCAATAACCAGATCTTCATATTTCTTTATATCTTTAGCAAAATCATCCAAGGAAAGAGACAATGATTTCTTTCTATTAACAATATAGGTTGTTTATACATCTACTCCTTCTCCTGGATCTGTTATCATTAACCCGAATAAAATTCAGAATTTCAGACCAATTGATATATCAAAATCTTGGAACGAACCCACTTTCAGAACCAATACCTTTAAACGGTGAACTAGAGCCATCGGAACTATTCACTGAAAAGAAAGACTCATGAAATACTCTCTTAAATATATCATCTGCCTCATGGGAGGTACACGACAGAGGTCGTGGAACAGGCTGAGGTGTTGTCGTTCGTCGTCAGCGTTGGCGAAAAAAGAAAAAACTAAGAGAAAAAATTAGGTCAAAAATCGCACCACCTCAGTCACTATTTCTCCTCACGTAGTTTTTTATACAATATTGGTATTTACCACATCTATAACTGTAACCCAACCAAAATAACTGTAATAGGAAACATCCAATTAAATATACCTCATTTGTAGAAGGAATAACTATAACCCAACCAAAATAACTGCAATAAGAAACATAATATACCTTGTATTTTCTAATTACATCGCTGACTTTCTTCAAATATCCTTTTATAAACATTAGCCCAACATTTCCATAATTCACACAATCAAAAACCAAAATCAATCATTAAAATAAGATCACCACAATAATCTTCACCAAAAAAAAAAACTCAATCTACAAAATTACTCACCACAAGAAAGAGGAATGAGTTGAAGGAAATTATTGTTTCTAGTTTTTTCAACATGAACATGAACAGATCTCTTCATCATTGTATTTTTTTCCCATTAAAATAACAGAATCACCACGTAAACCTTGTCTAATGTTATATAACTGATTTGAACCAACATTATCCACTCCAACTACCACGATCTGATTATATTCGCCGAGAAACCCGCGAAGTTTTTTTATCAAACACGATCTTATCGTCTTTGGAACGTTTCGTCGCCATGAGCTAAAACCCTAATTGAGAACCCTAGTATGATCTTACTCTCCAAAATGAGCCTTCTAGTTTTAGTGTTCTATAAATGAACTTTGTTAGAGCACAAACCCCGGGGTACATATTGGTGAGACCATTTTTTCTAAAAACACCTGGCTTTAACTTAGAACACAACCATCTTAGAATTTATTAATTTTTGTTTTAAACTGGGCTTAAATAATTACGGCTAAGTAAGACAGACTAGGGGTGGGCAGCGGATGGGTGGATGTGGATTTAGTATCACCCGCGTTCAATCCATATAAATGGAACATTTATGATTTCTACCTACGTCGAGTCTGTTACCCGTCGGGTTTGACACATGCGGGTAGGAGGATGAGCGAATTGGATGCAGATGGATTGACGGATTTAAAGAATAAATAAATAAATAAAGATAAATGTTTAACAAGAGTAATATAACTTAGTTTTATAACTTAGATTGCTAAAATTTAAACAATTACAACGTAACAAGGGAGGGACTCTCTGAATAGGAGGGAAAGGGATAATTATAACTCAGAAGCGTAATAATAATTATTTGTACTCCAAACTTTTCCGGAAAATACCTTATGTAATATGGATTTTGGATTTGATAAAAGCATACCTAAAGGCAACAAATTGTTTCATTTTGTTACCAATAGAAAATGAAGAGTCATTCAGTTTGATCGATACGGAAAATGGATGCACATATATTGTATTTCATTAAAGCACCAACAATGTACTTAAGAAAATTTTGTCACCAAATTTGCATCAGGAAATTCAAAACCAATGCCTCAATATTTTCATTGACATGTAGGAAAAGGCTTTCATTGACATATTTTCAAGGATATTTTTGATCTCTGAGTTTTCAACGGTTCTTGTGCAACCTAAAATAGTTAATGTCAAAACATACCCGCGGACATTGTCTGACAGTTAGCAATGAATGAAGTTTACATAGTCACGGCATGATTTCGAGTATAATTGGGAAAATACTGCGCATAAAAATAAGTACAAATACAATGCTCTCTAACGATTTGTAAATTTCTTTATGTGCGATTTTATCATACCATTTCCCAAAACAGCCATATGTATTTCCGAAAATTGTGTTTATGTTGGTTTCTATAATCATGAATATCACTATGTTTAACAATTCTTGTGAATTTGGAATTCTAGGTGTTTTCATATATGGGATTTAGTACATATAATTGTTGTTTTCATATATCATTGTATTCATCTTCCCCTTGGAATTTAAATCAGTTCGAGTCAATCATGGTTTGCATCAAAAACGCAAGTGTTGCTGACATAGCAGAGGTTGAATCTTGTCACCTAGTGGAAGACCAAGTTATATTTTTTTTTTCAATGATTATATATTCTCATGGACTCAACTTATTTATGTCCCTGAATATGGTGGTTGTATAGTTGGATATTTTATTGTTGAGATGTTAGAAAAGAACCAGAAAAAGACGAAGAGGAAGAAGATGAGAAGAACGTCAGGGTTATATTTCATTTTTAGGTGTTCATCCGTCTCACTGTAAATTAGGCATTGGAACGAAACTCATGAATACTGCTCAAAACGCTATGGTGCAAGAATATGGTCCTGAATATGTTTATTTCTATGTTCGTGCAAGTAATCATGTTGTAATTAATTTTTATAAAATACTAGGTTATAAAATCCATGACACTGCAGCTAAGTTTATTGATAACGGGGAAGATGGTTACCATATGAAGAAACAACTACGAGGAAAATAATCAGATCATTTTGTGCATGGATTTAGTCATAGGGGTTTATGCCTCCGGAGTGCAGTCAGCGCTGAGTTATTAAGATTACTGGACAGACTGGAAATATGTTAGAGACGATGATAAATTTGATGATAGATAAATAAAACTACAATTATGCAACTCAGTTCTTCAGGAGAAAATCACAATTACGAAGAGTAAAGAGTTATGAAGTTAACTGATGTCGTTGAATTCCTTCCCAGGGAAGGAGAAAAAAGTCTTGATTCTTTTGAGTCCCATATAAACGAGGTCTTATACACAACGTGTTCTTATGGAGGTCATGCATCTTAATGTAAGAGGGTATTTCTTGAGACTTGGGGACAAGTGGATGCCTCTCTTGCGATTCCACTTGCAGAACCCATCATTATGTCTAGTGTTGGTTCACTTACACATTACTGGACTTAACACCCAGGTTTGTCGCTTCCAAGCTTGTATCATTTTTAAACTTGTGCAGCTTGCGCATTTCCAAGTTTAGACTTCGTGATCTTACTAGACTTAACACTAATAGTTAGATTATTCGAAAGAATCATTCATATGGCCCAACCATCAAACATACGAGACATCAAACATGTCACATGAGGATACTCATTGGGGTATTGTTCTGGCGGTCTATAGCCTATGAGGTGTAACTAAACACCCACGATGAGAAGGAATTAAATTGAACGTTACTGGAAAAGAGAATAATTAGCATTGCAATTAAAAGAATTCTCCCAGCCATAATGGAAATTACGGTTTCAAGAGTTACGCCAGTAATAATAATGGGAAATTCTCAACCACGTTCTCCAAGTTATTATCTCTCCATCTTTTCCACTTCCTACGAGATAAAGAGTTCAAACACTATAAATATGAGACTTCTTCTATTTCCACACAAGACAACAAGAATAACACACAGGTCAGAGATAACAAGTTTATGAAAGTTCATCACACTATCCTAAACTACTTTATCTTCTCTACTTAAACTCGACCACAGAGATTGGAGTTCTTCGACTAGAACTCACCAAACACTGATATCATCCTTCTCTACTTCCCTCCCCAAGATCAACCCTTTTCCTCCTTTGTGACCGAAACAAAGCTTGAAAGGCCATTTACTTGGTTTAGGCTAGCCTTGTTCGATTTTGATCTCTCGTGTTCTTTACGATTTACCCCTTCACCCCTTTATCCGTTTTTCCACTAAAACAGGTATATATATCATTTTCGTGATTTAAACTTTTTTTTAAACTTTTGATTAAATGGCTTTTCCCACTGGAACCTAAATTAACTACTTGGTTGGGCTTTGGACCAACCAGCTAATCTCCTGTAACCAAGCCGAACGGGATCCGGATCCGATCACGGACCTAAATGAAATCATTAAACCACATGGTCAAGTTCCTAGGTAATCTGTTAAAAGACCGCACCCAAGCTCATAAGCTTTGGCGAAAACTACCACATTCATCTCTGATTGTCAAAACTTTGAAAGCTATTGAGGGAATTACAAGAGATACAACTCTTACCTTATTCCCTCGCTGAGGGGGCTCGGTTTCATATCATAGGTTATTTATTCTAGTTTTTGAGAAAGAGTGAGAAAGAGGGTAGTGAAGTTCTGAAGTCCTGATGCAGTTTCGAAATAAGTTATTAATTAAATAGATAATCAATAAGAAAAACAAGAAGCTCACTATGGGGAAAAACTTGACTTGATGTTACTCTCTTTCTCTTCTTTCTTTTCTATCTAAACCGGTAACATCTAGAGAGTTAGCTCGGGGAAAAAAGTGATTGATGGTAATCTTTTATCACAAATAAGTTGCAGTTGTGGCCAACTCATGCAGTAATTCTTCAACACTTATTCTTAGGGATGCACAAAAAACCGGTAAACCGGCAAAACCGGACCGTTCCGAGCCAAAAACCGAGCCGAACCGAGTCGAACCGAATATCTAATGGTGATGTACGGTTATGAAAAAAGAAAAACCGGTTAATCTCGGTTCGGTTTTGGTTCTACCCTTGAACCGAACTGAAAAAACCGAAAAACCGAAAAAACCCAATTATTTATGATCGTTGGATTCCTCATAATATTAGCCGTTGATCTACCCCATCATAAGATTCATAAAAAAGAGTCTTCGTCGAAGACTCGAAGAGAGTTCACTGTCTACCATTGTTGTTACTGAAGGTGTTGATATTTTGAGCAAGTGTTGAATCGATCTCTCCTCTTAGAGATCTCCAAAAACCCTAGGTTCGTGAGAGTAGTGAGTTCATACTTCTAGAATCTAAGTTGAAGAACATCAGGTAATTCTCTTCGAGTTAATTTTTTCGTCTGTACCATTAGTTTTATATGTTGATGGATGCTGTAGCATCTAACTATCTAAGAGACTAAGACTAAGACGTGTTGTGAAGACCCATGTTTAGCAAGTGTTGAATCGATCCCTCTGGGTTTTTTTTTCTTGTGAAACCCCCAACTGTTTGTAAAATTGCCCCACTGATGTTAGTAATATGTTAAAATGTTCTGATACTGATTAGAATGACTAGTTTGTGTTTTTGTTATTTGATATGTAAGAATGATGATTCAGACCTCACAATTTGAGAGATCCTCAAATTGCCCCATCACTGGACACAGATGGAGATTTCTTTTTCATTAAGTAGTCTGTAAACAGTAAAACAAGGCTCTACATGTTGCATGTAACATTTCAGATTGTTTCTGCCTTTTGTTTTTGCATTTAACAATTTATATTGTTTTTGCCTTTTGCACGAGACATTGCGTTATGTTCTTTTATGCCTTTTCAGTTTGCTTTTGATTAGCTGTAATCTACAAATAGTGAAGCTAAACATGGAACAATCTGTTTGCTAGATAAAACTAATAAACTATCTAAGCTATGCAAAATGCAGATCCATGCTTGGTACATGGTGATATTATTTGATTATGTAATCTCTTAGTTGATTCGCAATCTTACCAAGCCAGGATTTCACTACTGATAAGATTCTACAGTCTGGGGCATATTCTTTTAATCTACTTAAGTCTGGTAATCTTACTCTTAGTTGGAATACTGACACAATTTACTGGAATGAAGAATTTACAGTTCCACCACTTGTACTGTATGTCTCACACATGACACAACCATATGATTAGAGAGACAAAACAATAACTTGTTATTTGCTTCCTTCAACAGTAGTTTGTTAACAATAGTTTGTTTGAAATGTAATACTATTGTAATCATCCCTACTTCACCATTTCTAATGTCAGGAATTGATTTTATTTCTCACAGGTGCGGTCCGTGCGGAAAAGATTTCGTTGGTTCACTTGTTCCAATGCGTTATTTTTTCTTTTTTTTTGTTCACTTGTTCCAGTGATATAATGAAACGGAGTTTTGGTTTCCATGGCTAGTATTATAAACTATTGCATTCATTTTTATGTTTAGGCATGCAAGAGAAACTTGTAAAAATTTGATTTTTATTGCATTTCATTTTTACACTTATAAAAATTTGAAATCCTAACCGGTTAAAACCGAAACCGAGACGGTTTAAAACCAAACCGAACCCATAAGCTTAATGGTGACACTCGGTTTTCAAAACCAAAAAAACGAAACTCCAGGTTTTGGTAATAGTTAGAACAAAAACTGAACCAAACCGAGCCATATGCACCCCTACTTATTCTCGTAGAATTGAGACAAGTTTGGAACATTTTTCATGAAATATATTCTGGTTCGAGCAAAAAGGAAGACCGATCCCTCATGAAATATATTCTGGTTCGAGTAAAAAGGAAGACCGATCCCTTTGTTTCTTGGCCATTGGTTGACATGACCGACTACATCTGCTGAGTTCCTTTTCTTTTACAAACAAAGCCGATAATAGCATGTACAATCATGCCTCAAAAAGAAAAACATGTACAACATCACAGATCCAAACCTCTCATTTCGAATGAATCCATCAATGGTCTTACATTTAGTTACAAGGTAGAGATTTTACAATAAAAGATGAAAACATCGATACTCCCAGCTGTATTGAATCATAAAGCACTGACAATGTACAAAATCTCATCTCTAACCTCATCATCACTACGAATATTGCGTCTGAGTAATAATAAGATAGCGAAACAGAGATTACCCACAAAACCATCATCCGCCATTAATAACCCTCAACTTCAAGCTTTTAATACTTCTTCTAAACTAGAAGAGTTAAATACAATGATTTCCTTCGCAACTGTCATTCCCACTTCTTCTACTACTTCCGGTCTCTACTTTACCAGAAATCGCCCAAATTTCCGATACCATCATCGAACATCCCGATGTTCAGCTTCAGTTTCAGCTTCACCAACATCCAATCAAATCCAATTTGATCTCAAAACATATTGGAAAACCTTAATTACAGAAATCAATCAGAAATTAGATGAAGCGATTCCTGTTAAGTATCCAGATCAGATCTATGAGTCAATGCGTTATTCCGTGCTTGACAAAGCTGCTAAGCGGGCTCCACCTATTATGTTCATTGCCTCCGCTGAACTCTTTGGAGTTCCTCGACGCGCTGCTTTCCCTACTGCTTGTGCCCTAGAAATGGTGTGTCTCTATTTTCTTCGAAAACTTCTTTTCTCTATAAATTTTTACTTGGAAACTCATTTTCTTGTATTGGATTTGTGATAGGTTCATGCAGCTTCACTGATACACGATGATTTACCATATATGGATGATGATTTTACAAGAAGAGGCAGACCAACAAATCATGCAATTTATGGTGAAGACATGGCAATTCTGGCAGGAGATGCTCTTTTTCCGTTAGGGTTTCAACATATAGTAACATACACGCCAACTGATATCATTCCTGAATCTCGAATACTACGTGTGATCTCAGAATTTGCACGGGCAGTTGGATCAACAGGTATGGCAGCAGGACAATTTCTTGATTTAACGAATGGTAACAAAAATCTTGAATTTGTTCAAGAAAAGAAGTTCGGAGAAATGGCCGAGTGTTCCGCTGCTTGTGGTGGATTATTAGCCGGGGCTGATGACGAAGAGGTGGCGAGATTGAGAAGGTATGGAAGAACTGTTGGAGTTCTATATCAAATGGTTGATGATGTTTTAAAAGCAAAAGAAAGGAAAGGAGAAGATAAAAAGAATAGGGAGAAAATGAGTTATGTGAGTGTTAATGGTGTAGATAAAAGTTTAGAAATGATCGAGGAATTGAAAACTAAGGCTAAGAAAGAACTTGATGGATTTGATAAGTATGGTTATGAAAAAGTTGCACCACTTTATAGTTTTGTTGATTATGCTGTTCATAGAGGATTTGTTGTTGTTGATAACCAAGATGATGTTAGTGATGCTAGAGAGGCTTCTCTGTAGTTTTATCTCGAGTAGTATGAGTTGTGTCAACTAGTAGGCTGTTGTTTACTAACTAGTAATGAAATTTATAGATTTTGAAGTTCATATTGTAACGTTGGTGTTTCTACTAATATGAACAATTTGGTCAATCTCGGAAGTAACTCGTTTTTTGCGGTATCAGCAGATAACCTTGACAATTTTTGCGATTTCGCTGACCGATATTTAAACAAGAATATCGGCCGACTCGCCTGTATCTCGGTCGAGACGAGTCACCGAATCTAGGATAAAATAGGTATTTACTATTCTAATCTAATGGTTTCAGACTGATTGACGAATCCAAAACGGTACAAAAACCTCTTTATCTCTAGATCGATTCTCTCCATCTTCTCTACTTTTACTGTTTCAGTTTTTGAGAAGGCTTTCAATCTTTTCTTATTCATCAAACAAGTAGGGTTTCAGAAGGTAAAGCTCATCAAGATCAGCAAACAAATAGCTCTATTCAAATAGCTTCTCCTGTTCATCAAACAAATAGCTTTATACCTTCGTCAAGATCAACAGGTAAAGTTCTGGTTTTGATTGTAGTTTTTGGATTTTAATGAAGTTTTGATCAGGGGTTTTGTTTATTTAAGGTTTTAGAGTAATGGGTCTTCATAAAGTTCTATAGCATTTGATGTTTCATCTGTTGACCAGTTAATTGATTCTTCTCATTTGGATTATTATTCTAATCGTTTCATCAAAGGAACTTCTCTCTTTCACAACCACAACAACAATCAATTGGTATAATCATCAACTATTCTTGCACATTTTCTTTATGATCTTTAATTTGTTTTTTAGATTATTTATTGTAGTAATAATTTACTGATTTCAGGATAAAAGTCGTCGAAGTGCACCAGTTGAAATTTGGAAATCACAATCTTCCAAGTTTTATACTGGATGTAGTAATAGAGGATCTCATTTCACCGTCAGCACCTTATTCTTCTGACATTTTGTTGCTTGTATTGTAGTATATTACCGTCTTGAAGTAGATTAGAGCACTGTCATATAGTACCTGAACTCAAGTATGAATGTACCTTGCTTGATTATATGACGCTGAACTATCTTAACATCTTGGCGTTAGGATGTGTTTATAAATGATCCTGATGTTTAACAAATTGTTGTGAAATTTAAAAGAGAAATTTCAGTGACATGCTTGCATTATGTACATAAATGAGAAAGCAATTTTAAATGCTGCTCTTCAAGTGTCTATTATTTACTTATTCACATCTTGTTATGAAATTTAAGTGATGTAAGTGAGCGCAAGTCAAATGGCTACTTGCTTATTACAACTAGTGGAGGGCTAAACCAACAAAGAACGGGGGTAAGTGAAGCTTTTCCTTTCTTGTTCTATGTTGGAGTTGTACATTTGTGAAGATTTGATTCCTGTTAATCCAAAGGATATCTTTTATTCTTTCTTTTTCCCCTTCTACTGAACTTTTGACTAATAAGCTCAAACCCGTTTGCCAGTCAGATTGCTTTTCTCACACCATATATTGATTTATTATTGTGTTATGGAAAACTTGTCAAGTGTACCATTCAGAATTGACTCGGAGGCTTGTGTTTTCTTCTGTTTCAAAACTCAGATAACCGATGCAGTAGTTGTTGCACGAATTCTGAATGCCACATTGGTTGTTCCTGAACTGGACCACCACTCTTTCTGGAAAGATGATAAGCAAGTCAAATGTTATAACTTTGCTTAGAGTGGAAAGATGATAAGCAAGTCAAATGCTATAACTTTGCTTGACATTATGTGTCGTTACATTTGCAAATTTGCCTTTCTTAAAATTTTTGTTTATGTATTATATTTGGAAATTTACAATAGCTTTAACATTTATATGTATATAAATTTGGATTTAAAATTTAAAAGTTATTCCGAGATTTCGTCGATAATCCCCCCAAGATATCGTTATCAAGGTGTCAAGGTCCCGATCACGATGAGATCGAGATCCGAAATTAACTACATTGAATATGAATACAACGTCAATCCCGCTCTGGCTCCAATTAGGACTTGATTTCTTCGTGGTCCGTTTGTTTCACCCCAAAGATGGGACTCATTACCGAAGGATTTCAAATCCATGGTGGTCACTTTTTGCTGGAACATCTGAAATCTCCTTGCCATTCTTTCCCCGAAAGTTCAAGAAACATGAAAACACGCCCATTTCTCTTTTGTGGGTCCACAGAAAATGTATGCGCATCTTCTAATTGCCCAACCAAGGGAATTGGTGTAATTCTTGCCAATCAGGGCCTAAGATTTTATTTGAAAAAAAATTATTTTATCTGATCCTACTAGGACTCAAGTTCTTACAATCCTGATTGTTATTGAACTCTATGGCAATATATGGATAATATACTCCGTCTTTTCACATATAATTTAGTTTGGTTCATGATTAAATCGTATGAAAGAGACAACTAAAGAAGCTGAAGCAATGAAGCATGCCGGAAAAAATCTAGTTAAAATACTTGAAACTACTAGCAGTGATATTGTGAATGATATTAGCAGTTCGCCAACATCACCATTACTAGGTAATGCTTTTATTAACAGCAGTAATAGTTCATCTACTTCCGAAGGCAGTAATCGTAGTGGAACCACATCTACTTCGCATCCAAGATCACAAGCTTCGTTACCATCTACACCACCATCGCATTCATATGTGAGTTTCAAAGATTTGTTACCACCGAAGGCACGGAAGCCACCAGATTTATATCACCAGTCGAAAGATATCAATCATCCATGTCGGAAATCACTTTTTTGTTACATACTGTCAGGTGAGCCTGTTTTCAAAGACAAAGGAAGTCTCTCTTCTCGTTTGTGGTCGTCCAGCTCTCTAGAAGTGGACTCTTCCCTTACCCATCGACGTTATGGTGGTTCGTTCAATTTCAAGAAGCCTTCATCATCATAAAGGTACACATGAACGGTAGATATATGTAAAAAGATGGTTACAATAGAAAAATATAATTTTTTTTGCATCTTTTGATGGAAAAAGAAAACAGTCAGCAAACATCAATTCATCTATATATACACACTCTATTTATGCAAGTCTGTAACATAAATCTGGGTCTGACACTTTGACATATTATACGAAGCATCCATTATAGGAAATTTATTTGGGTTCAGAATCGAAAAGATATTATTAAGGTTCATACTGGAAAATATTTTGTTTTTATACATAGCAGTCCTAACTTCACAGAATTTTATTATCGAGAAAGTAGTTGGTACTTAACTAGACTGGAGAATAGCTCCAGTCTCTGGTGAAAAGGAAACTAAACCCAATAAGAAGTAGGACCTAGCAGCTTCTCATTAGGTTTGTTTAAGCTAGAAAATCCTGCAAAAAAACAACTTCTCAAATGTTTCATCATCCCCATAAGGGTTCATAATCTAAATTATGAACCTTAATAAAACTGGAAACTAGTTTGATCACACTATGAAATTCCTCATGTTCCAACTCATACCTTGCTTCCAATGAGAGATCTAGAAATCATCATACCTTGCATCTTTGGCAGCATTCAAAGGCAATATCAACAGTCAATAACTCATAGTATCGAATTAATAAGTGCAACTGGGAGAGAAGAGTTACCATTTGGTTTCCAGACTCATAAGCGCTTGTTCAGACCATGAAAGAATCGATGTTTTCTCCTTCGTGAATGTCTTCCCTGCGTGACCTTTGACTTTACATAAGGAGCAAAATGCACCTGTATCAAAGAAAACAAAAATTATGATGCACACTTTTAACTAAGCATAAACCTATAGACTGTCAATGGCACAAATTTGCAAACCTTGAAACACATAAACATACTATGAATAACTTTTCTTCCTCCAGACATATTTTACTTGCGGTGGCTACTTCTATCAGGAAAGATAAATTATATACACTGCTAATTTTCGATAACTAAAGTAAATACACTAATAACTTGAGAACAACTCTATTCAAAGCAAATATCTCGCTTGTTAAAATAGATGCAAAATTAGTAACTTCACAAATTCAGGCATGCTAGATGTTGGATGTTGCAAATATACTTGTATGTGGTCATGAGGGAAATGCGCTTCTAGTGATTCTGTTAGTAGAGAGAGTTTTCCACAAATTAGTGTCTCTCCCACTTAGAGCTGTAAAGAGTTCCTGGTGGCACGTGGCCGAGAGAGCCAATGAACGCCCGACAGCCACTAACGGGCTTGCCTGCCCCACCTAATTATTATAACTGGGTAGGCGCAGGCTATTACTCAAATTTTGGGTCCGGCCTGCCCAACTATATAGTCTATTTAGGTACATGGCCTGCTCGATGGCCCATCCACATAATGCCTAAATTATATAGGCCAAGTCCGACTCCTACTACCTTTCCACATGAAGCACCATAACAGCAATCCAAAGAAGTTATTACCATGACCAACGACATCAGTATTTGTACCTGGGAACTATTATGTATGCCGAAGTCTTGAAGCACAGAGTTGTCGTCTATTAGCTTCTCATTGTGGTACGAAAGGCAGAAGTTCTCCCAAACATGCCTCCTGTACACCAGCCACAAAATGAAACTTAGCAAAAGATCATAACTGGCCAGTTACTAACTAACCTATATCAAATCACATAAGCAATTCCTCCTATGAGAACTAAACTAAATACTTGAAAGGATTTCATATCTCAATCCTGATTAACATAAAGTTATTAGACATCAAAATGAATTTTGAATTCGTTAAAGCAGTTACTGATAGAATATCTTTTCCTAGAGGAAGCTCTTTCTCACTTTGCTGGACTTTCTAGCTTTTACATTTCTTAGAGGGGAAACTAAGCAATTGCGAGAATCCGCATAACCTAGAATTACGTGAGAATCTAGAGATTAAACCATGCATGTCTAATAAGGTGTCCAAGGGAAGATACTTGATAATTAGCAATTTCTAATGGAAAATTTAGAGCCTGTCTCATGAAATGTAAATTTTACAACATGGAATTCATACAGATTTGAGATCAGTGCTATGATTTCAGTTATTATTCACTTATTCATCTATCAACTGGTGTAAATTTGGTTGAGGCATATAACAAACACTTGAAATGCAACAATATATTATCGAAGAATAAGCCTAAAATCCCATTACAGGAAGGGTTTACCATGAAATATGACGATGACCCATTTTTGATTGTTCAATTTCATTTGTTTTCTTCTTGATTGCTAACTTCAATTCCTTCAATGTAGCTGAATTCAACACGGCCACCTCTTCACCGCAAAAATAAACCCAAAAAAATTCACTGTTAAAAGGCACTTTCATAAACCAGTAATCTCACACTTCTAAAGAAAAATAATCGGTGCTCAAAATTTCATGCAAGGAGAAATAAATAAGGGTAGAGAAAGTACCGAAGGAAGTTCCATCCATTTTAACAATGGAGATTCTCATAGCACTGCCTAACTCTAAGTTGATTAGAGTGTCAACGTCAGTGAGATTAGGTTTCCTGGGTACATCCGAAAGTATGGGATCATCAAGAAGAGCGGAAAGCGTTGATTGTAATCGAGCTCTTTTGGCATTACTGCTGCTACTATAACCCATTACACTCTCTTCCTTCGCCATTCTCTCTCTCTCCCTCGTTTCCACAGAATAAGAGAAATTGTCTTTCAGGTAGTAATCGATTCGCATTTTCTCCCACCTCATCTATAGATTGGGGCTTAGGGCCCGAGGTTGGGCTCGTTGTTAGAGATGATGGTTGGATCAGTAGTGGGACTGATCTAGCTGGTTAGGGTCTGTATAGGGGAATTAGACCAGAGTTAGACCATGCCGTTACAACTAGGTGTTTAGCCCGTACGTTGCATGGACTTTGGTTAGTAGTCTTTTGGAGTAGGTCTAACTCATATCAGTAATAACGTTTGACTTGGCCGGATTAATTTTTGTTTTTTTCATATTTTTCCTCTCTTTTTTTCTAAGTGTAGTAGAGATTGACCTATTTACTACGACACTGATGTACATCCCAGGGGTACTCCCGTTTGCTACAAAGGTTTTTTTGTTAAAATGGTTTGCCAAAGCATAAAATCTTTAGTGGTCATGGGTTCTAAGCTTCTGAAATGGACAAATTACGGACAACCAAAACGCAAACACCCGTGAAAATAAAATATTTTTGCTTCAATCCCCATCTTTCTATTTTGAACTGATGGAATTGTTAGTACTCTTAAAAGTATTAATCTGTTGCTCTCAAACTGACTCACTTGTCCACTCAGCCAAACTAACACAATCTAATTTTTAGGGGTGTTTTTGTTATGTCAACACCACAATTTTTCTCAGAAAACATAAAAAAAGGGAAAAAATATGATTCAGATTCCAGTAGAGGTAGTAGAGCAAGAGCCATAAGTTTCAGCCTTAGAGATATACACCATCAAATGCCCGTTTAGCCAATGAAAAATATCAAGCGCCATTGTGTTGAAACAGTGTCATGCCATCAATAGTTCCAGCTTTACACCTTTAAGTAGTGTTGAAACTTCATGAATGCTCGACAACAATAAACAGTTGCTTAGAATGTCATGCCATCCCTTGTAAGATAAACATTTGCAGTGAGGTTGAGCTAAGAATCTTGTATTATTTCATACCTTCTCAACTTGTCACAGAAATCATATGAGCCTGATCTACAAACTAAATGTGAAATGAATACAAACCTTAAAAGACTTCCCATTATTATTATTATTAGTGATTATAAGTTAAGCTTCTCATTTAAGAAAATAGAATCTAGTAAGACATTATTGAACATTTCTAGGCTGAAATTATACTCATTGTAATTTAATATCAAAAGGCAACGATAGATTCTATGTTTTGCTAATGTTGGGGTTGTTAGTGTTCCTTTGCTACCGGTGCAACTCTAATTAAAACCATGAATCATGACAAAGGTCCAAGAATGTATATGCCGTTTTTTAAAATGTAAGTATGTGTTGCACTTTGAGCGAGCTAATATTCTCATTGGATGCATATAAGGCTCTAGCCTACTCAAATAATTATGTCATTTTTAGGAGTCGAACCCACATAACTACGTGGTTGAGAACCATGTTCTCTGCCATTTGAGCTAAGATAACAAGTACCATTTCTTAAAGTAAACTGGAATTAAAGGACAATAAGAAGAGAGTTTTCCTCCATCTTACATTGTACGCATAAGCAGTCATCTATAGAAACAAAGTCATGAACAGCTTTACACCTTCAACAAAGTAAACTATAGATCGAGTTCCTTAAAGTTGACTAAACCCCCATTGTGGGACCTTGTATACCTAAGCAAATGTCAAAATTTTAACTCCTATTATATCCAAATAAGTAGCAATATGTCAGCAAAATGCATATGCTTATCATTAAATCAAAATAATAATAAGAAAAAAAACATAGTTTCTCGTATATGTTGGAACTACTGATGTTTTAGACAACTAATCTAAGTATAACTAACAAATTATATAAAAGAATAACTTAAGTAAAACTAAAATAGAGTAACATTTCAAAGAGTATGCATTTTACTAGCTGTTGCTGGTAATTACTGGTGAAAGTCTCAATGATCTTGAAAAATGAAGTCATCATCTTCCCATTTATCACCATAAGTTTCTAGTTGTGTTCTACCGTTTTTCAAATGTATATACACAATCAGTTTTCTCCACTCCCATGCATGGCATACTCTCAACAACAAGCCAGTCATTATACTCGTACTGACTTATAAAATAGACTTAATTAATCACCCGGGTCAAAGTGAACACACAATTTTCTCCTAATCATTTTGAACCACATGTATTATTGTAAGTATTAGACTTATTAAAAATGAGATTGTTTAGTTGTGCCGTAAATATTAGCGATTACCTTCGCAAAGTTATACATTTTTGCAACTGCTATAAATCCAACAAAGCAACTTACTACAAAATGTGAAAGACTATGGACATTTGTGCCTAAACAGAGTGTGACATAGGGAATGTTCAAATTTAATTTTATAACATCTAAACAACAGGTTATCTATAATATGGCAAGAAAAAAAAAACAGTAAACGTTATGCAAACAAAAGCTTGGTTAAGTATCCACTTAGTAATTTCATTTCAATCCAAGCATAACATTTCAGATTTACTCCTATCAGTTATAAATCATTGTCTTCAAGATTTAATTAACAACGACATTTAAATAAAATATAGTAAAGGTATAAAAAACGAAAGTGTAAAGCAATAGACTTATAAGCAATAACATTCTCATGAATTCAATTCCAAATATATACCAAGAGCTGGCACAAACTGCCTTTTCACAAGGATTGTCAAGTATCGACTAAAAACTTTACTAACCCACTTCTGATTAGTGGTATCACCATTTAGAATTAGGACTGTAAGATGTCATAGATGCATGCTGCAATTAATTCCTGATTTGAAACTAAAAAAATGGCATACCTCCATTAACAGAACTGCCATCAAATCCCAACCACCCAACATCTCATGACAGTTTTAGGTATGAGCATATTCATCTGAAAGGGACGCATTCTTCAATCCTAACTTTATGGTCAAATCTCTACCAACAGTTGAAAATACTTCTTTCGCCACTGACTGTTCACAAAAACAAAAAATGGCCAAAAAAATTACAAAAACATCACCCCCTAGAATAAAAATTAGGGTTCACAAAATTACTGTTTGAATGGAATTTCAACCATGAAAAAACTCTAAGAGAAGGTTGTGAGAGGGTCATCACTCCATTATGAGATTATAAACTTTTTTTTGCTCGATTATGAAATTGTAAACATGAAGTCATTTCAAATCCAGGTATAATCACTCATTGCAACAAACAAACACAATAATATGAGCATGGATTAAAATATAAATATTAGAAGAGAACTAAATCTAGCTACGAATTATAATTAATGAACGAAGACGAAATTGCGAGAAAAAAAAGGAAGAGAGAATATGAACATGAAGAAGAGAAGAGACGGTGTTAGGTTTTGGAATGAAGTTTTTATACGTCAGCCATGGGTAGTCTAACATACCTGATGGGGAATCATTTGAAATCACTAAAAAGAGTACCTGTAAAATAACAATAAAATCAAAATCATTTTTTTCTTAGATAATGAAAAAAAACCCAAAGGATCTGAAGAAACAATCACCGAAAAAAGAATAGGGTGAGAAAAGAGGCAGCATATCAGTGGATATGAAGATGGGGATGGTAAACATTATCATTGGAGTTGAAGTCACATTAAAAAAAATTTGGAGTTGAAGATGGGGATGAAAAAAAAATTTAGGAGATGAAGATGGTGACGGCAAAATTTAGGGTAAAAAAAATATTAATAGAGACGAAGAAGATGGGGACATGTAGGGTATACAGGTCTGTGTATTATTCACAATTAAAACCAAAAAGACGTTAAAACCCACGATTCATATTGGTCTATATTTTTTCAAGTGGGGTATGAAGTTCTAAAATTTGAACTTTATACAATTTTCAACTACAACTCTTTAAATTGTTCTGAAATTATATATACAATAGTTACTGCTAAAAAAATTTCGGGCAGGGATAGAAATGTTAGTGTTGCCAAGAGCTCCACAACTAGTAGTTAAGATTTGTGAGAAGAGACCATTTTATATAGGACAAACAGATTGTAAGCAATCCTAGTTGTGGGGGAAGGGTGTGTGAAGTGAAAAAAAAATAGAATTAAACATAGCTTTTTTAGCTTTTTTAGCTTTTTAATCTTTACGACGGCACAAAATGATCTTTTTGTTATGTTGATCAAGAACTAAGTTTTTTTGTTATTACATTAATGATCTCGGAAGTTTTCAACTCTAATGCAGTGATATCATTCTTTCTTCTCTAAATTTTTCTTTATTTTTATTTTTTAGTTCTCATCATTTAAAAAGATTATCAAAAAGTATTTAATGGATTTCTAAGTTTTGCAGGTTCTTCTTTGTTTCTAATCATGGGTATCATTCAGTATTGGATCTTTGTATGCAGTTTACAATTCATCCTCATGACAGTTTTGTCAAATAAACAGTATTGTTAAAGACAATTTTGTCAAAAGATGCAGTCTTGCAGATCAACACTTCTCTACAAATTCTAACTAGTATGTCAAAATCTACTTATCATTATCACTATCCTGATCAATTGAGTCAAACGATTCAACCCAAGAGCCAAAATTTTAAAAATTCAAAATGTTGTTATTCCCGCTATTCTAGCTCATGATTTTAAAAATCATTCAAAAATCATATAGTATAACAAAGTCAACAATATCAATACCTACCTAGTATACAATTATATTCTTCCTATATTTAAGAGACAGACCCATTATTCCCTCGTGCTTAATATATCCATTCATTATTCAAATAAAAAGAAACAACATCATCATTTATATCCCATTTGCAAACACAACCCTAATTTCGTGCATCTTTTTTTTCCTGCCATGGAGTCTTTGTCAACCAACAGAATAGATGGCATCACTAAACAAATGAGAAATATTAATATCAGGCGTAATTTAATCAATCCTGCTAGGGGAGCTATTGGTTCTTCCAAGAACCTGACTGAAACAGCTGATCTTTGGTCCAACAGTTTGATTGGCAAACTTATTACTGAAGATGAAATAAAATCCTCTGAAGTGAAGGAAGAGCTTAATCTTTTTTTGGAAAAAATACAAAATAAAGGAGACTAGGATTGTGGGTAAACATCTTTATATTTTCAAATTCAGTACCAAAAAGGAAATCACATAAATCTTAAAGAAGTCACCCTGGATTGTTAAGAAATGCCTCTTGGCTCTGCAAGAATACACTACAGAATTCCTTTATGAAAATGGAGATTTGCAAAACAAAAATGGAATGTTCAATTTAAAAATTTACTACTAGGACATCAATATGAAGCTATAAAAGACCTAAGCAAGAAAATTTCCACATATCTTAAGAACTGCAGGCTGAGAATTGGTAATATGATCACAGTAAGGATTGAAATGGATCTTAACAAACCCCTTAAAATGGAAGAATGGTGGAATACAAATTCTGGAGAGGTGGTTTAAATTAGATACCATTGTTGAACTCACAGTTTATGTGACAAATTTTACATTGTTGATCATAATGAGGATGTCTGTCTAGAGGTTGCAAAACTTTTAGAGCTAAGAGCTATGACAAGTGAAGAATATGAAAAACATTGTGAAGAAACAAATGAAGGTAATTTCCAGAATTGTGAAAATGTTGCAAGGATTGAAGGAGATAATGCTCTTGATGATAATGAGAGTTAAAAACCAACAAATTGCTGAGTTTACTAATGTCCCTTCCCTAAAATTTCTAGTTATGGCTTCTAATAGCAACAAGGACAGTGGTAATGATAATGCTAAGATTTTGATTATGCCTCCAGAACAGATCCAAGGAGTTTGGAATATAATGAGGATTGTAATATTGCTACAAAAGAGTATGCTCAAATGAATCAAGCAGACCTGGCTTCTAAGATACTTTCGAAAACTCAGTCTTTTCAAAATCCAGTTTTTAAGTCGAGTTTTCTTTATTTTTTCTACTTAAAGTTACTTGTTTTCCCTGTCAACTGTCTTAGTATTTTTTCTCTGCAGAAGTTTTCAAGACTCAACATTATTCCTTCTACTGCAAGTTTTTCCTGGTTAAATTTTAGTAATCCTGACACAATGAAGCTTATTATATGTAATTGTCAAGGTTTTTTGGGCAAAGACGTTAGAGATCACCTACACCACCATATTCAGTTGCACAATCCTGATATCATCTTTCTCTCGGAAACAAAAATCAAAGATGCTTGAATTGTTAACCTTACTAGATTCCTTAATCTTCCAAATAATAGATTTGTTCTTTCTAGGGCTGTCAACGGATACTATCGAAACGAAAACTGGCTCAGCCGGTTCCGTTTTCTGATAAGCCTTATCGGATATCTGATATCCGATAAGTTCCGACGTAACCTTAATATTCAATTCCGATTCCGTTTCGATAAGCTTACCGGATATCGTATATTTTTCTGATAATTTCCGATATCTTTGCCAACATGTGAATTTGGTGATTTCAATCACCAATTCTCTCCTTCCCTGCAATAATCGATCATTCACAAACATAACCCATTCTCACTATTATCAGACAGTCATTCTTCCCGGTTTTAATCGAAACAACACCATCATCTCTACCTGACTTCTTCTCAATGATTCAGTTCTAACAAAAACCCAACAACAAACCACCCCCGGCTGCTGCTCTTCTCTTGATACCAACAGATAAAACTATCACCACAGTTTCTTCTACACCTTCTTCAAATCCATCATAAACCACCAACTTCTTTGTAACCCACAGATCCATCTTCTTCTTCACTTCGGCCATGATAACCTCCACTGTCTCAAGAATCCAAATTAACCCAATTTCCAGTCTACATCATAACCCCAAATCACTCGAACCCTAATTCCAATCCCAGTTTCAACAAACCCAGATCAATCAGACAGAAACCCAAATTTCTTGCTTTGAAGTTTCACTCTCTCCCCATGTTTCTTCTTCTTCGATCTCAGCTTAATAACAAGCTCTATCTTCTTCCTTCAACTGCAATTTGGTCTTGAACCAGACCATCTGTTCTTGCTTTTCTTAAGAACCCTAGACAGAAACTTCTCACACCCAACTCTTCTTTGCCTTCTCAGATTCAATTTCTTCTACAAAAACCCATAATTCATCAAACCCACTTTTTCTTCTTATTTCAGTTCACCGGAAACTCAACAGTATCATCCAACAGCTTCCTCACATCCACCAACAAATCTGACTAAAACCCATTCGACACCATTTCTTCACTGTCTTGATTGACACCGAAACCACCGGCGTCACCATCTTTCTTTCTTGTTCTTCACAACGTCACCATCTTTCTTAAAACCATTCTCAATTCTTCATCTCTTTCTCTTTTATGTCTCGCCCCCAGCACCAACAGTTCCATCAGCTAGAAATGAGAGTCTCTTCTGTTTTGAACGAAGGAATCAATATTTGATTCTTAGAATGTGCCCCAACGAGATGTGGTGGAGAGATGGCCACGTCCAACTCTTTTGTTATGTCCCCACATGGACTTCACCATCTTTCTTTCTTGTTCTTCATAACGGAACATTGGGTTTATCGATACCGGATATTATCGGAACGGAAACTGGCTCATCCGATTCCGTTTCGATAAGCCAATAAAATACGGTAGAAGTTCCTTTTCCGACATCCAATAGCCGTTATGTCGGATAATTTCTTATAGGATTCCGGATTTTCGGAAACGGCTATCGGATTTCGGATTGGGATTAACAGCCCTAGTTCCTTCCATAGGTGTAGTTGGTGGCCTAATTATGTTGTGGAAAAATGGCTTTACATTAGATATTGTCTACACTTCACCTAAAATGATTCATGCCATAGTCTCCAATGCCCCATCCAAGGGTGAATTATTCCTCTCATGTGTATATGGTACTCCTTATAGAGTAGATCAACCTTCTAAATGGGCGTATATTAAAGACTTAAGTAGATTCGTATCTATTTCTTGGGTGCTCATAGGTGACTTAAACATCAATATGGACACATCCGAAAGGAATAATCCAGGGGCTTCTAATACCCTACAGAAATTCTAGACCTGATTAGAGAATTTTACCTTAGTAACTTGTGTTTCAATGGAAACCCTTTTACTTGGACTAGTAATAGTCATGGTACAAGTCCAATCAAATCTAGATTAGATAAAGCCTTGAAAAACAGTGAGTAGACTATTTTTTATCCTGATGCTACTTTAACTCACTTAAGTTAGAATGGCTCAGACCTTACTCCCATTATGTTAAATTTGTATAGTAAGCAAGCTATTACTGGTAGGAGCTAGAAATTCTTTGAGCATTGGTTATAAAATGATACTTATAAAGAGGAAGTAATATCTGCTGGAATACTAACTTTTCTGGTTCTGCAGCTTTTGTTCTCACTAACAAGCTTTCTAATGCTATACACTTCCTTTCTAAATGGAGTAAGTCTACTTTTTGGACATATTCAATCAAGAATTACTACGTTGCAGCAAGAGTTATCTTAACAACAAACTTCTGGAAGTACTGATGATGTTTTGAGAATTGGGAAAGAATTAAAGAGTTTGAACAATATGCAAGCTAGTTTAAACAGACAGAAAGCAAGAGATCGTTTCTACAATGATATGGACAGAAATTCGATATATTTTCATATTAAGGAAAATCAAAAGAGAGCAAGAAATAAAATAGATTTTTTACAAGCAGCTAATGGTTATGGTGCCAAGATAGAAACTCTATTGAGCAACTCTTAATTACCCGCTTTAGTAAAATCAGTTCCACATCCAATCTAGGCGACAACTAAAATTTCCTTCAACACATTCCTATTTGCATCACTGAAGAGATTAATCAAGAACTCATAGATATACTCACAGATGAATTTTTTTATCACGCTCTCTTAATGATGGAACCGTGGACTTCTTCGGGTCCGGATGGATTCCCACCATGTTTTCATCAAACCCAGTAGAAGATTGTCAAAGTGGATGTTTGCAGGATGGTTAAATCTTTTTTTCATTCAGGTTTTATACTCAAGAAATTGAATCAAACAAGGGTGACTTTAATTCCAAAAACTAAGACATCTCATAAGCCTGAAGACTATCAGCCTATTGCGCTGTATAACAAAGCTTATAAACTCATCTCCAAGATCATTGCTCTAAGACTCAAAAAACACATAGTCAACATTATTTCTCCAATACAATCATCCTATGTACCAGTTAGATTGATATCAGTGAATGTGTGCTTAGTTCAAGAAATAGTACAAGCTATAAAAAGGAAAGGTGGTAGATCATGACATCTTGCTTTGAAAATGGACATCGAAAGCCTTCGATAGACTTGAATGGGGTTTTGTTATAGAAGTCTTAAGAAAAATTGGTTTTGGAGTGAAGTTTTGCCAGCTTATTCATCAATGTATAAACACAACAAAAATTGAGATAATGTTTAATGGATCTGCAACTAAGAATTTTAAATCTACTAGAGGGATTCGTCAGGGAGACCCATTGTCTCCATATATCTTCATTATTTCCATGAAAGCTTTCTCAAGATTATTAAATCATTATGAATCATCAAAGCAGCTGACGGGAGTGAAAATCTCTAAGTCATCCCTAAAATCAACCGCTTACTATTCGCAGATGATTGTCTCCTCTTCTGCAAGGCTAACCTCTCACAAACTACAAAGTTCCTATAAGTCATTGAGGAATTCAGCTTGTGCTCAGGTCAACTTATCAATTTTCAAAAGTCTGCAGTCTTTTTCAGCAAGAACTTGGATCCATCAATCTATCAAGATATCATTGGCATTTTACAGATCATGCAATTAAATATAAATGAAGAAAAATATTTTGACTTACATTTTTTTGTTGGAAGAAATTATAGAGTTCCTTTTGCAACTCTTATAAACAAAATGGATTCTAAAGTAATGAAATGGAGAGGCAACAACATGTCAGAGGCAGCCAGATCAGTTTTGGTCAAGAATGTAACCAATGCCATACCAATGCACCATATGATAAGCTTCAATCTACCAGCTACAACAATTTCTAGGATGAACGGCACTCAACAAGTTTTATGGAGGAATAAAGATATTAATAAGGGAAAGCATTACATCTCGTGGAAAAATCTCTCATACCCAAATGAAGAAGGGGTTTTTGGTTTTCGTGATTTACGTATCTTCAATCGTGCTTTGTTAGCAAAATCAGCTTGGAAGCTGTGTTGATAAAGATTCATTATGTGTGCGATCTTTACAAGCAAAATACTTTCCAGATGGAAATCTTATGGACTTAAAACAATATGGCAAAAGTATTTGGTCTTGGAGAAGCATTAGTTCTAAACTGCACTTTGTTCTCAAGTACGGATGTTGGTGTGTGGGTGATGGTCAGACTATCCTAACTTGGAGTCATAGATGGATCCCAACTCTTCAGGAGCCACCTATACCTAAGCCAACAACTCTGAATTCACATTAGCATACTTATGTATAGAAGCCTTTCATCCCTCAAACTTTTGCTTGGAACATAGATCTTGTTCACTCTCTCTTCGATGTTGATACGGCAAGAGCTAAACTGAATATTTCAATTTATAAACACTGTGAAGATAGATTCATCTGGTTGTTAGAGAAAAATGGAAATTTATCGGTTAAATCAGCTTATTATAAGAAGATGTTTGAGGAGAAAAATGGAAGTAATGTTGTGATCTTGCAAATGCACATGATTTTTAAAAAGCTTTGGAAACTTAAAATGCTTCCTAAAATAAAACACTTCATGTGGAAGTGTATCAAGAACATCCTACCTACTAGGGACAAGTTAAGCAATATTATTCTTGATCTGGATGATGTTTGCCCTTTTCGTTCTCAACAGGTGGAAACTTCTTCACATATCATCATGGAACACAATTTCTCTAAAACAGTCTGGATGTCCTCTATTGGTTGGCAGAACAACATTCATACTGATCCAGTGAGCTGGATTTGCAGTTGGTTTACTGCTTTGTTTGAAAACCACATCATTGAAGATATTTTTGTGAACAGAGCTATAGTGGCATGGTGCATATGGACAGGGAGATGTGAAAGAATTTTCAGCAACAACACTCATTCAACTGATATTATTATTAGCAATTGCAGGAAATTCCTAGCTGAGCATAATGCTAGAATTGAGACCAATGTTAGAGTTGTGCTTAGGCAAAATAGCGTTAATATTCATTGGTTACCTCCACCTAGGGATACTTTTACTATTAACTCTGATGGTTCTTTTCATGAGCTTACTAAAACTGAAGGTATTGGTCTAATCTGCCGAAATTTTACGGGTACATTCGAGGGAGCAAAGTGTCTCTACTTACCAGAGGAAAATAGTGCAAAACAAGCAGAATATAGAGGACTATGGGAGGCAGTAAAGTGAGCTAAAGAGCGGTAGCTGGAGAAGGTCTCATTTCAGCTGGATTCTAAGCTCGTGGTAGATGCAGTTAACTCCAAAATTTACAATATAAACTGGAGACTTCATAACATGGTTCTAGACATTAAGTTGGTTCTTAGAAGTTCTAACTCCTGGCATCGTAGCTATGTGCGAAGATAATAAAGTAGCTAATATTCTGTCAAAGCTAACTAGAGTAGTTAAAATAAGTGGAGTATGGATCCAATCTCCTCTTAGTAATATAAATACTAGAGGATATGAACCATATAAACTCTTAATTTCCTTTTAATCAATTTTTCATGTTACAAAAAACAAACAAAAAAAAAGCTTTGTGAGAAGAGTGCAGAAGAACAGTTAAGGCAAAAGGTTCGTCTGCTCTAGTTATCTGGGCCAACAAAATGCTAACAAAATTGACACTCCCATTTCAAATTTCTATGCTATTAACTTTGACGTTATTATTTCAACCAGCTTGAATGTTGATGATGAATGCATCAACGCTTAATGGGAAGAACCCAGAACAAAAATTTAAAGCAAGATGTGGCAATAAAAAAAGATCAAAATTTGTATAACTGAATCTTTTTTATGTGTCAGTCCAAGTTGGAGGAAGTCGAGCAGATTGCAAAGTTGGAGTTGGGATGTTCCGAACGTTAACATCCAATGGAAGCATTCGATACTCAATTTCAAGATCTCTCATGACTTTAATCATCTCTTCAACTATACCAGCTCTCCTTGCATACTCTCCCATATCTTGGTGGTTCATTCTGTGCTGACACCAGATTGAAACTTTCAACCTGTTCAATTCATCTACACCCCTCACCACAACCATTGGAGAAGGATACCAGTGATCCAACTTTCCTTCAACCCCTCACCACAAGCATTGGAGAAGGATACCAGTGATCCAACTTTCCTTCAATATACCTGCCAAAACCAAAACACAAAACATTAAGGGATTTTATAGTAGGGAAAATACTTGAGATATGGCAGCAAGTATTTGAACATTAAGGAAAAGAGATTTTACCCTGTGATTTTTTGCTTAAAGATGGCAAGCTTTTCAGCTGGTGTTGACAAATGGATGCCAATGTCGATAGATTCTCCCATATCAGGACTCCGGTATTAATTGCCAATGGACATAGTAGCGAGAACAGTATTTGGATATGTTATCTTTTGATCGTCGAACCTTAGAAACACAGTGGTCAGAATATTCATCTCCTCAATTATCATCTGAAATTTCAACGAAAAATGAGTTTCTTGAGAAAACATTCAACAAGGTCATTTCCCAAAAGGAATGACATAATCGGTATATTTGTTTACCTGAACTCCATCAGTTTCACATCGATCTCCGACATCAAATGGGTGCATGACAAACAAAAATATGATAGCTTCGAACATCGTCTTGCAAGTATTACCAAATATGAAGACTACTAAGAGGAGCTGTGAGCTTACGAGGAACAAGAGATGGACAGTATAATCCCAAGAATCAAAAGCCAGATAATCAAAATTATGACTCCAACAATACAGTTCACTATATGATGTATGTTCTTTACTGCAGTTTTTGTATCTGTTAAAGTTAATGCAAGAGCTCTTCTTTCTCTAAATGCATTCACCTGAAATTTTTTGAGGTGTTAAGCGTTAGCATCTTGGCTTTTTGTATGATTAGTAAAGCTACTGTTGATTCCAAAGACGCAAAACATATATCTTTCCGCAAAGAAATACGTAATGTATAAAGCAACTCAGAGAAGAGAAACAAGTGGCGCAAAAAGAAACTTACCACCCAGTTCTTAAGAGCTGACTTGCTAACCTTTTTGCTCTCCTTATAGCAACCGCAGCGGACGATTATTCCAAAGAGTAAAGATTAAATTTACTCTTTGGTCGCCCAAAATCAACCGCAACGGACGAGTATATATAGGAATGAGGCGAGTAAAACCACTGTTCCAGAGAAAATTTTCTCAAAATCTTATATATACTCGCACGCTCTTCTAATTGGGCGTTAACAAAAGACGTTTCCTTATGAAAGCGTTTTGAAACATGGACGCAGTGGCTGAAAAGCGTATGATGAGATGCTCACAAAAGAATGCGTATGAAGTAACGCTTCACTAGGAGAACGCTGGCAGAAGAAACGTAAGCCAAATGAGCGTCTGGTTAAAACGTTCTACTGAAATAACATCCGTATATCATACGTTCTATTAAAAAGACGTCGGATAACAGGCGCTCTCTTAGGAGAGCGCCGGAGCACGGAGAGCGTCGGAGCACCAGAAGCTCTCTTAGGAGAGCGCCGGAGCACCAGTCTTATTAACGCTTACACTGGTGGACGTGCTTCATTAGGCTTCTTTAGGTGAACGTGAAACTCAGCTCAAGCTTGTGTTGGTGGACGTTTCAATACTAAGCGCTATTATAAAGGGGCTTCTGGCATTCAGGCGTCTTTTAGGCACAGCGTATATCACTAAACGTCCATTAGTGTGGACGTTAAACATGCGTTTGATTAAGGAAGCGTACGAGAATGCAAACGCTCATTTATAAATGCGTCCGGTTCCAGAATATGAAACGCTCACCCAAATGTGTGTCCAACAACATACGTCCCATTAGAGAAACGTCCGTGTCACCTAACGTTCTTTTACAATAACGTTTTATAACAGACGTCTAACTAAAACGACGTGCGATCATATTTACTCACAAAACCGTTGTGTAAAAAATGAAAAACGAGTAAATTTTTTTACTCTTTGATATTTCGTATACTCGTATTATTGCAATTGCCCTTAGCTCCTTCAAAGATATTTATAGTCTTTATAGCTTCATCTTCTCTCATAAAATTCATCGAATCCTGCAGGTAAATGTACCTGTTACAGAAATATGTTGAGCACTAAGATGAAAAACAAGTATAAAAGTTCATATTACAGATATGTCGAGATCACTCAAAAATCTATGAGAATTAATAAGACATCCATAATAATAGAGAATGCTTACTTAGACCCATGTTTAGCCACGTTATTGAATATGTTCTTAGCGGCATGTTTTTCCCTCACATTCACTTCTGATCTGGGTCTTTGTCTCATCTTCTACGGTTGAATCCAATATCCGTTCATCCAACGTTGACATGGCTCCATGCCGAACTATGTGCATCAACCTTTTCATGTTTCAAGCAGAGATATTTTTCTGGTTTAGTTTGTGCAAATGTTCAATGGTTATACCCTGCTCAGGTGTCTGTGACTGCTTAGGAATTGCTCCCGAAAAACCAATCCTGGAACTTCTTTGTTGAAGCCCTCCACTTCCCATGACTCTTCCACTGATTCTTCCGCTCATTGCTTCAGGAAACGCCGCAGCCATAAAATCAGCAGGCATAGTAGCCCCTGCATTTTGAAGCTTTTGAACTTCAGCCATGACTCTGTCATCCTATTCACGACTTCTTTGAATCTCAACTAAAGGCGGACCCGAAAGGGCTTGAATCACATACTGATTAAACAATGAATCTTGAATTCGATCGAAGTATGTACTCATGTGAAATTATAAAATATTGAGATGGAAGATATAGAAAGATGTTTTTAAAGATTACTTACTTCTTCTCTTCATACATAGATGTCAATATATACAGGAAAATATATCTAGAATAGGGAGAATATCTCCATAACAATGATCCATATACTATGGGATCTTATTGGGAACTATATAGATATCCTACCTTCTATATGAAAGGAAAATAATAATACATTCCATTAATACTCCCCCTCAAGTTGGTGAGTGTATGTTGCAAACTCCCAACTTGTGTCGCAGTGTTAAAAATTGATCCTTCCCTAATGCCTTTGTAAATATGTCAGCCAATTGATGTCGAGTTGGCACGTATGAAGGACTAATCATACCCGATTGTAGCTTTTCTCGCACAATGTGGCAATCTATCTCGATGTGTTTTGTGCGCTCGTGAAACACGGGATTAGCCGCAATGTGAAGGGCAACTTGGTTATCGCAGAGCAGCGGTATGGAAACATCACAAGAAACCTTTAAATCCTGCAATATGTACCGTACCCAAACGAGTTCTAAACATGCGTTTGCCATCGAACTGTATTCTGCCTCCGCTGAAGATCTTGAAACGTTAGTTTGTTTCTTTGATTTCCATGAGATGAGTGATGTGCCTAGGAATATACAATATCCAGTAACAGACCTTCGTGTATCACGACATCCACCCCAGTCGGAGTCGCAAAATGCCTTCAAAATGAGGTCGTTCTTTGATGGAAAAAATAATCCTTGTCCCGGTGTCCCTTTGACATAACGTAGGATGCGTAATGCAGCGTCCCAATGAGGTTTACGAGGTTCCTGCATATATTGGCTCAAGGTCCGAATAGAGTAGACAATGTCGGGCCTTGTCACAGTGAGATATATTAACTTACCAACAAGACGTCTGTACTTAGTAGGTTCCTTGAGTAATTCACAATCATCAGTTGACAACTTTAAGTTTTGTTCCATTGGGAAACTGTCTCGCCGTGCACCTTTAAGTCCCATATCTTCAAGTATGTCCAGGGCATATTTCCTTTGAGTCATGTATATGCCTTCCTTTGATCTTGAGAATTCAATGCCGAGAAAGTACCTCAAATCTCCGAGGTCTTTGATGCGAAAACACTTGAGCAAACATGCTTTAAGATGATTCATTTCCTGTAGATCATTTCCAGTTAATAGAATATCGTCTACGTAAATGAGTAATGCAGTGAACTAAGAACCTCGTTGTTTGGTAAATAAGGAGTAATCAGCCTTGGATTGTTGGTAACCGGCCTTTTGAACGACATCTGAAAATGTTGAAAACCAATTTCTGGAAGCCTGCTTTAGTCCGTAAAGAGATTTGTTGAGTCGACATACATTAGTCTCCCCCTGTCGACGAAGTCCGGGTGGAAAATCCATATAGACTTCTTCATGTAAACTGTCGTGCAAGAAAGCATTCTGTACATCTAGCTGATGGAGAAACCAATTCCGAGCTGCAGCAATAGTGATTAAACATCGGAGCGTGGTAAGCTTGGCAGTAGGCGAGAATGTTTCCCGATAATCGATCACTTCGACTTGTGTATACCCTTTTGCTACTAGACGGGCTTTATGTCGTTCAATACTCCCATCAGATCTGTATTTAATTTTGAATACCCATTTGCAACCGATGGGTTTGTGACCTGCGGGAAGAGGCATCACTGTCCAAGTATCGTTCTGTAGCAAGGCTGATAACTCTGTCAGCATAGCCTGCCGCCAGTTTGGATCGAGGACATCCTGAACATATGTTGTGGGTTCTTTGATGCTTGAAACATTAGCAAAAAAATTGTTTTGTGCAGCTGAAAAATGTGAGTAGGAAAGGAAATTCTGGATAGGATACCTGGTGCTTGAGGTGGACGCATTGACCTGAGATCCGACCACGTAGTCTTTATGCCATGCTGGGAGGTGCTTGGTTCGTTCGGAGCGGCGTGTGGAAGGGACTGGATCAGGTATGGATGATGGTAGAAATGGTTCTGGTGGAGCAGGTCCTGGAGGATTAGTTAGTGGAACAGAACTTGAAGAACTAGTAGGTGAAGCAGGTCCTGTTTCCGTGGTAGTTTCACGGACAAGTTCTGGATCACTAGGAATTTCAGGTCCTGTTTCACGGACAAGTTCTGGTAGGTGAACTTGAGTATGTATTGCAGTGTTTGGGACTGTTGGATATGATGAAGGTAGTTCGAGTGCTAAGTTAGGTAAGATGGAAGGTGGAATTGAAGGATGGGTTTGTTGTTGGAATGGAAAGATGGTTTCGTGGAAAATAACATCACGACTAATGATGAATTTGTGAGACTCTAATTCGAAAAGTTTATACCCTTTGTGATTGCTCGGATATCCGACAAAGACACATCGGCGAGCTCGGGAGTCAAACTTTTGTTTGGGATGGACTACGGTGGCGTAACTTAGGCAGCCGAAGACTCTAAGATGTGATAGTGAGGGGGGTCGATGATAGAGTAGTTCAAATGGAGATTTATTTTTGAGGAGTGGTGATGGAAGGCGGTTGATAATGTGAACCGCTGTTAACACACATTCCCCCCAAAATTCAAGTGGCATATGTGATTGGAATAGAAGAGCTCGTGCAGTGTTTAAGATATGCCGGTGCTTGCGTTCGACCACCCCATTTTGTTGAGGTGTGTATACGCAAGTGCGTTGAAGTTCTATACCATTATTGAGAAAGAAACCTTGCATAGAGAGGAATTCCAGCCCATTGTCAACACGAATGGCCTTGATTGTCTTATGGAATTGATTTTGAGCAAATGTTATAAACCACTCTAAGAGACGTGATGTTTGTGATTTTTGGTTCATGAGAAAAACCCAAGTACACCTAGTGAAGTCGTCTACAACTGTGAGAAAAAAGCGATGTCCTGTTTGTGTGGGTATTCTGTGTGGACCCCAAATATCACAATGTAACAACTCAAAGGAATAATGGGTTTTTATTTCACTTCTAGGAAAGGGAAGCCTTGTTTGCTTTGCCTGAGGACAAACACTACAATTATTGTGATCGGAAATGATAATTGAAGGTAATAAAGAGGAAGCGAGTTTGAGGCGTGAAGAGGATGGATGACCCAACCGTATATGCCACAGATTGGTGCTGTTGGAGACTTGGAATGCTCTAGGAATGTTCTTGACTGGAGACATGTAATAAAGACCACCGTGTTGTTCACCCGAGCCAATCGTCCTCCCCGTAGCCAAGTCCTGTATTATGCAACCATTTGGAAGTAAGACAACACAACAATTTAAAGTCTTAGTTAATCGACTAGCTGACATAAGGTTTAAATGAAATGATGGTACACAGAGAACGTTTTGTAATGTAATATCCTTGTTGAAGTTAATGTTGCCTGTAGCAGTAATGGGTGCAGTAGAACCTGTGGGCAAGTTAACTAGAGGAATTGTGGGAAGAGTGGTGTGTGTGAGAAAATTAGGTTCGGAAGAGATGTGATCCGTTGCTCCGCTATCCAAGATCCATGGTTTTGTAGAAACAGAATTAACTAAAGCATTAGTTGATAACAGACCTGCTGCGTTTGCGAATATGTCACTGTTACCGGAGTTCTGATTCATCATGGAGATTGCCTTTGCCAATTGCTGAATCTGTTCACTGGAGAACCCAGGTACGACGCTGCTATCGGGATGGATACCTTCATTGTTGTTTTGGAAAGAACCTGCCATATTTGCCGAAGGATTTCTGCCAATGCTTCTGCCATTACGCTGCTGCTGCGAGTTGCGATTGCTGTCATTCCATGTACCATTCTTGATGCGGCACCTATCTTCGGTATGACCTTTCTTGTCGCAAAATGTGCAATGGAATTTGCGAGTTCTACACTCCTCTATAGTGTGCCCAGGTCTGTTACAATATTCACAGTTATTTCCCTTTGATAATTTCCATCCGGGTAACCTGTGGTTCACTGCAGCTGCAATAGAAAAGCTTTCTCCAGGTTCTGAGACTATGTGTTGTTGCGTCTCTTCCTGAACTATCAAAGAGTATGCCTTCCTAACGTTAGGTAATGGATTCATAATGAGTATGTTGGATCGAATTGCCTTGTAGGAATCATTGAGTCCCATTAGAAATTGCATCAATCTGTCCATTTCTCGTTCCTCTTGATGTTCTTTGTCATTGCTGCAAGTTATGGGTGTGCGATGCATTTCAAGCTCATCCCATAAAGCTTTGATTCTGATGTAGTATGAGGCAACTGACATAGTTCCTTGTGTGATGGTTGCAATTGCTTTTTGAACTTGATAGATGGCTGCTGCATTCTTCTGCGAGAACTGATCGTGAAGATCTTCCCAAACTTGTTTGGCTGTCTTCGCATGAACCATTCCAGCAGCAATATCTGGTTCTACTGAATGGGTAAGCCATAAGAGAATCATGGAATTGCACTGATTCCATAAATCGAATTCAAGAGGCTTTTCGAGTTGTGACGGTATTGCTAGTGTGCCGTTGACGAAGCCAAGCTTCTTCTTTGCAATGAGGGCATGTGTCATTGCTTTCTTCCAAGATTGATAATTCGATCCATTCAATCTTGTTGGAACGAGCATGTGCCCGGGTTGATCTGAATGATGGACATAATATGGATGTGATGAATCTGTGAAGGATGTTTTCTTTGGAGTTTCTGCATCTTTAGACAGGGTTGGACTGTTTGTGACAGAAAGAGGGCTGTTAGGATCATTGAACATGGCTGGATTTCTGTCAGGATCGTTGGACATGGCTAACCTTGCTCTGATACCATATGAAATATTGAGATGGAAGATACAGAAAGATGTTTTTAAAGATTACTTACTTCTTCTCTTCATACATAGATGTCAATATATACAGGAAAATATATCTAGAATAGGGAGAATATCTCCATAACAATGATCCATATACTATGGGATCTTATTGGGAACTATATAGATATCCTACCTTCTATATGAAAGGAAAATAATAATACATTCCATTAATAGAAATGATGAAGCTAAAACCTTAACAAATAAGGTTTTCACAAGCCATATCAATGTACCCACTAAGAGACAAACTATGATCTTAGTTACATAAGGCAAAACTTTATTCTTCACTTGTCTCTCTACTGTTTTATCGAACATGAAATGCCATGCCATTAGTACAAGACCTAACCAGAGACAGTTCTGAACAGCTTTTCTAACTCCATAAACAAAATATAGAACCAGTTTACGTAAGAGAAAATTTTGTTCGATAAAGAAAACTACGATTCGAATTCCCCAACCAGACAGCAATCGTCCACAGATTAAAACCAGTATCAAAAGCTCCCATTTCCAAAGATGAAGTTCCCATAAAGTTTGCTTAACTATTGCAGGAATCAAAAGACTACAAATAAAAGCAGCCACTATTACTAACCCACTGAAGAATTGTTAATGCACTTAAGTTAGCTTTTCGAAATTCACCCGGAAGATCTTCGTCGGCAAAAGGATCTTCTTCATCCTCATCAGAAGTACTACCTTTTCCTAAGAAGCCAGATTTCATTGGCCCTGAGGTTCTCGCAAAAGCACCACTTCTCCTAATATATTGATCATCAGGAGGAGGATCGGTCAATGTAGACCTAGTTTTAGTTCTCAATAAACTTTTATTTGTTTGGAATGAAATATTAGTAGCATTTCTCAAAAATGATTTCCTATTATATAATTCACTATTAATACTACCAGTACCACCACCATTAATGTTGGTATTGCTGGAATTATGATCAACTTCTTCTTCTGAAGATGATCGACTACTACTGATCCCATTAGAATCGATCTCAATACGGTCTTTTGATGACGTGAAGTCATGAAATGATACCCTAAGTTCTTTAGATTGTTGAGTACTACTTGGACTTTCTGCTATAGGTGGTAAACTTCTATTCTCATATTGAAGTTCATCCATTTCTAAATCCATATCTAATGACAATTCACCACTATCTTTTTGCTTATTCAAAAACTGATTAATCAAATGCGAAAGTGGATCAATATTATCCGTTCCACCTTGTGCCGCCGAGGATGATGCTGATAATGCTGTTGTTGAAAACAAAACCTATCAGCAGCATTACCCTTACCACTACCACTATCATTATTATTAGGGATAATCATAGAAATGCCCCAATTTTAGGGTCATAAACTGAAAATGTCCCAAAAACTGAAAAATTAATAAAAATGTCTCATTCCGTCAATTTATCCGTTATCTTCGGGCGTGCGAGTTCGCATATACGAAATTTGATAAAAATACCCCATATTTCACCTATGGAAATGCCCCAAAAAGATTATCATCTTATAAAAATGCCTCAAACAATTAAGGTAACAAAAATGCCCCAAAACGGAAAATGGTAATAAAAATGCCCCAAAAACAGAAACATGAAAGTTAATAAAATGCCATTGTCAGCAGGTGCAAGTTTGATTTTGAATATAAACCACATGCTCTGTCTTTGTGATTTTATTAATGACCTCATATGTCTCCAGCAGGACTACAGGTTCAACATCAAAGTTTCCTCTGAGCTCACTCATTACATGAATGAGCTTTTTTGCTTCAGGTACCATATCACCAATATTCCATGTTGCAGCTAGTTGTCTTCTCTTGAAATACAATCCATTAACCAATTGTGTATACATTGTGGCTATCTTGATCACAGGTTGGTGTCTAAGATTCTTACACATGGCATTAAAACTTTCTGAAAAATTGCAATTTAGATGCTCACAAGCAACATCATGTGGGAACCATGCCCTTGCCCAGCATTTTGGGTCTAAATCTTGCAAATATTTATGTGCATCGACATTTAATTCTAGAATTTCATCCATATGTACCTAAAAAATTACATGTGTGAACATTTCATATGACTCATATGGGAAAAAATCAGAACATGAGTAATCAAAAAATTACAAGATTCGGCAAATAATACCTTCCAGTGATGCACTTTATATGCTTTTGCAGCCTGCCAGAGAAGATTTATCAATTTTCTACACTTGAATCCATTGCTCTGGAAATTCTGGTAGAGATGCCTGCAAATTTAACAATATCAAATATTCTACACAAATGGACAAAGGAACAATAAAGAGGTATAAAATAGATGTTACCTAAAGCAATATCTGTGATTGGACAAAGGAAATAATTCTAACACTGATTCAAAAAGCCCATTTTGTCTATCAGATATGAATGTCAATCCAACCCTATCTAACACCTTTTTCTTCAGCTCTTTTAAGAAAATGTTCCAATTGGCTTCAGTTTCTGACCTACATACAGTCATACCAAGGGGGAATAATGCATTTCCAGCATCTAAAGCAGTTGCACAGAGCATTACACCACCTAGCTTACCAGTCAAGTGCATTCCATCCAACCCTATAACCAACCTACAACCATTCAAGAAGCCTTTAACCTATGCATCATATATTAGGGTCAAACTCTCGAATCTATCATGTTCACCATCATCTGCATAAGTGAAGTTGGTTGTGATTCCAGGGTTCAAAGTTGTAACAACAGTATAAAGTTGGGGAACTTTGATATAGCTATCTTCAAACACACCATTCAACCTGGTTAGAACCAAATTCTGGCACCACAAAAGTTGTAAAGATCAATAAAATAACATATTGGACATAAAATTATAAATAAAGAAAGAAATAAGAAAGTTGTTTACCCTTGCGTTACGTGCGCTCCTGAAAGGAATTTCAATCTTCAATTGTGGCCAAATGATTTCTTTTGCAATTTGTCTCGGAGTTTTGACTGATGAAGAATGATCCAAGTTTGCATACAAATACTCAGCTATAAATTTAACATTGCATTTTGGATTTGTAACTCCACTTTTAGTAGCACATGTGTGTTCTATATTGAAAATCCTAACTGTGATTGTCTTCTCACCAGGAATGGCTCTTGCCCTAACATGCCACTGACAGTTTTCGAGCTTGCAAACAACATACAATCTCGTTGGATCTGTCTTTGTTACATCATACTGCATTTTATGAAGTACTGCATACGCCCTAAGATGCTTCCTAAAAGCATATATATCTTCAAACTTCTGCCCATTGCACAACACACCGGGTGCAACATCTGCAATTTCTTCTCCAACTATTTCTATACTTGAGGGACCCAACTCATGACCACCAAAATTTGCTTCCCACTAAGTTGTTTCCTCTTCTGTCATTCCATTCTCATCACCACCCACATTGGTTCTCTCATCATCTTCATCTCCATCTCCATCTCCATCTTCATCTTCATCTTCATCATCATCTTCATCTTCACTGATATCATGTTGGAATCTTGGGCTATCATCCGGATGACATTGATCCTCAGCCTCATTCTATAGATTCACTTGAGCTTCACCAATATTAGCTTGTGTAGTTACTTCATTGTTGCATACAACACTAGCTTGTGTAGCAATGACTACAGGCTCATTCCCATCCAATTGATCAAAGTTTAATCTTGTTGGACTTCTCGCAGGCATGTGATGCTGATGTACAAACTGTTTAGAAACTAGTCTTGGACTCCTCCTGAGGGTAGGCTTTTTACACACCTTTTTTTTAGAACTAGCTACACTGCCACTGCCACTAATTACACCACTAGTTGTCATATTTGGAGCAGTACCACCACCAATTGGTACATCACCATCAACCATACAAACTTGTAACTGAAAAAAACCATCTTCATCTGGTTTCTCTAGGTTCCACATTCTAGTTTAGAATTTTGGAACGAAGATAATAATAAGGGATAATCATAGAAATGCCACAATTTGGGGGGTCATAAACTGAAAATGCCCCAAAACGGAAAAATTAACAAAAATGCCCCATTTTGTTAATTTATCCGTTATCTTCAGACGTGCGAGTTCGCATGTGCAAAATTTGACAAAAATATCCCCATTTAATTGAATAGTGTGATCACCGTTGTAGCTAGGGCCAGGTTATGGATAGTGTGATCACCGTGCATACTACACCTATACTGCGTGACTTACAGTTTAAATTCACCGACACTGAATCAAACCCAAAATCCTGAGTTTGGGTGAGGTGAAGACCTGGTGTGTCTTTCTAACGAAAACGATACAATAAGATACACGGTACACATATGAACACAAAGATAAGAAAGAACGAAAGATAACTTTAAAAAGAAAAATGAACCACAACCGAATTGGTCATAAAATAAAAGAAAACAAACTTGAACTGCATTGGTACTCACAGGATATACTGTACAGTACACACAATGAAGGAAAATGGAAAAATGGCCCGCATGATTAAGAGAGCATACATACACGATTATAAACAGTAACTCGTCTGTTATTTCCATAGTTCAATTGTCGCCTCTTCTCATAACTGCACGCAATGCCATGTTCAATTTTTCGTTGTCCTGCCCATCAGTCCCAACCTGTTGCATTAACTAATTTAGGTTTGATATGAAAACAATGCAAGATGTAGACTGCCCTTAAAACTATAAAAAAAGTATCATAGACTCTCTGGGTACCTCCTTGGCTATATCTTGCAAGGCTTCTATAATTTCAGAAAAGTCAGGCCTTAAACTCGGATTCTGTTGCCAGCAGTGTTCGAGGAGTTGCACAAGCTTTGGATGAGTGTCCTTCGGAATTGTAGGTCGAAGACCCTAAAGAGCAAACAAATCTAACCAGTAAGTATACTTACTATTTCTTGAAATTTCAGACATTCTATTCGTGCAAATGAGTTAGTGAGAGAGAAAGCCATAAGTGAAGGTATATGATACCTTTTGCACTACACCAACTGCCGCTTGTAAGGGGGTTAAGTACTCGTAAGGAAGCTGCCAATTACAAAGCAAATATTAACAATTGGTAAAACTGGATATTTGAAGTAAAGTAAATATGTTACTGAAGGATTTTCGCCAAATTCAGTTTCCAAACAAAATTTTACTTGACTTTTTACCTTTCCAGTTAGCATCTCCCACAGCACAATTGCGAAACTGAAAATGTCTGCCTTGTGATCGTAAGGCTTATGCTCTATGACCTACAATGAATACCACTTAGTAGTAAGAGAAGGATAAAGAGGTAGGAGATAATAATTACTCCAGAAAAGATACTTATTACTACATGCTGTGGTTGCATCATAACCTAGGTCATCTAAATTGTTAATGGCCTAGTTGCAAGGGTCTGAATCATAATGTGCACAGAAACCAACATGGAGGGTATATATGAATGTCTAAATGTTAGAAATTTGACGAATGCAACGGAGTAACATAAGTTCCTGGCTGAAAAGACTCCGAATGTTATGACTACACTGCACACAACTAGAAGAGAACACTAACAATCCTTACCTCAGGAGCCATCCAACGATATGTTCCAGTCTCTGCAGTCATCACTCCAGATTGAGCTTGCACCCTTGCAACTCCAAAATCAGCAACTTTAACAACCTGAAGCACGGAACAGAGGGTATCTGAGGAAAACGGAAGATGGAAAGAAAATAAAATGAACTATATAAGTGTTAGCTGAGTAATTTGTTCAAGTTATCATGTATGCAGCAAATCTTACTTTATTTTCATCCATTAAAAGATTAGCAGCTTTTAGGTCCCTGTGGATTATCCTATTCTGATGCAAGTAGTTCATTCCCTTTGAAACATCAATTGCTACTCTGATCACAGTTGGAAGTTTAAAAAAACCCTTTTGCTTGTGCAAAAAATCATATATACTACCACCAGACATGAATTCTGAAAATACAAATAAAATCCCAATGGCAAGACAGTGAGCAGCAAAAAGAGGATGAAGTAGGACATAGTAAATATAAGTTCAGATGACCAAGGCTAACGATCTCCGCGAAGTCATTTAACTTCTTTACCTGTTACAATGCACAAGCTTGGAGGTCTTGTACATGCACCAATGAATTGGACAACATTCTTATGCCTGACTTTCCTGCAACAGGAAAAACGAGAAAAACTTTAAGAACTCCCGAGAGTTTGAAATGAACAAAATACTGACTAGAAAAGAAAGGCAAAATGATATCTAAATTTTTTTAAAAGCATACTTGTTCTTCCAGAAAATAGGAACACCAAAATAAACTAAAAGATATCTAAATCATCTAGGAAGATGGACAAATCCAATGCAGACATAAAAACTACACAAACCTCATAATATAAACCTCTTGAGCAAACTCACGCTGCATTTCTGCACTTACACGCTCAGCCTTCAATACTTTAATAGCCACTTCCTGGGTACAGTAGATACCCTTGTACCTGAATGAATTAAAATAACAAATCTGAGCAAGCATTCACATGTCATTATAAATGCATGTAGGACCTGGAAGAACTTACAGGTCTCCAAACGACCCAGAGCCAACTTTGTTTTCAAATGTCAACAGTCTGGCATCGATTTCCCAGACATCAGTCCCATCACAAGGTATTTTCACATGATCAGGGATTATCTCCATCTCAGTTTGCTCGTTTAAATGTTCGTCACTGGAAGTCATTGGATGATGGTTTAACCAAGATTGATTCTGAAATATTTTCATAATATATTACAAAGGAATGTCGCTGTAATAGAAAAAACAAAGAGAAGGGAAACAAAGGGAAAATGAACTCATGTGAAACTAGAAACCTCAACAGCGGCAGTGCAAGCTCCACCATCTAAATGTAAGGTTAATATCAAGGTTGTCCATCGGACACAATTTGCAACCAAGGATAAGACAATAAACAAAAAATGCAAATCAAGAACTCCATGCAGACAGATAAAGACATTCAGAAGGACAACGCATTGGCTAGGGAGAGCACCATCAACAACAAACACAAAAAACCAATTGCCGGAAATTCAGAAGATGGAATGGGTTATCAGGGGAATGTGTGATTAACTCACAAGCATACAAAAAAAAAACAGAAGGAATCTTTAAAGTTGTCAACAAGATCTAGCTATTGGGAACAGAACATTACAATAGGAAATGAATGTCCAAAAGTAGCAGAGAATAGAATGATGACACAGATGAGATGATATGATAATAAATGTCTTGATCAGAAATTAGCTAATTCAAGGGGAAAATTTAAGTAGCTCTAAGAGGGAATAAGACAAAGCTGATAAACAACACATGCATCAGTAGTAAGAATTACACTTACGTAAATAGTAAGAGAAGATCAAAAAACCAAAGTTGCTAAAGAAATGTGACCCCATAAACCGAAGATTACCTCTATCCTCCAAATTTCCTTTTCCACGACGTTTTTTAGCCGCTTTATTTCCTAGAAACAAAAAGAGAGAGAGAGAGAGAGTAAAGAGCAGTCGCTGAATAGTCCATGATGTACCTTGTATACTCAAAATGGTTAGAAATGGAAGCCTAGAGACCTTGTACAGCTTTATTGCCTGAAGTTAAAGTTCAACAATACCTCGTAAGGCCAACCAGAAACCACAAAAACATCCAAGGAGTAACCATCCGTCGTGGAAAAAGCATGTGCTTCTTGGATGTTCAGACCGATCTCAGCAAGTAATGCAGTCAACTGCAAGTTTAACATGGAAGAGAATCTTGAGATGCTCACAAAAAAATTACAGAAAAAAAGCAATTGCAAAATGATAGATTTGTTCAGAAGCCACCAAGGGAAGTTTCAAGCTCAATATTGGCAAATTCCAACGGGGTTACGGTGCATTCAACTCAAACAATAGTGTTTTAATCCTTTAGATGATGGTGGCATCGGAAATTCAAGGGAAGTGCAAAAACAGCAAGCTCATCTTCAAGCACTCTAAAATTTATTTTAAACAGGTGGCCCTTGGGTCAGACTGTAGAAAACAGATGTAAAATCTCATCACATCATATAGACCCATCCTAATAGTTGTCAATACCAACTGGAAGATGAGAGTTCATATATTTATCCAAATACTAAAAAAATAAGTAATATAGCTGTAGAACACTAGAGTAAACAAGCTAGTATACCTGGCTGAGAAGTTTTGGCTTGTCATCCGCAGAAAACGTGATTTCATGCATGGACCTGCATGATTACCAATTACACAATGGCATGAATGTCATGATAAAACACTTGGGGAAGATATATTACTTTGTTAAAATAAGAAAGGACCATGTGATGTGACAATGCTTATTATACAAGTAATCCAGCCACATATTTATGACAGTAAGTCAATAGCAAGAATCATTTCATGCAACTATAAGATCGCCTTATCCTCTGAAAATAAATTAGAGTCAGTTTCGTATAAGTATTTACCCTGCATTGCATGAACTAGCATTTACAGTGCTATCTCCATCTGGATCATGTGATTTGTCAGCTACAAGCTCAGGGGCTTCGAGATTATGCGACGCACCAAAGGAAGGTTGCAGATGAATGCTGAAGTGTTAACAAGAGACAATCATCGCAACAATCAGTGAAAAAAACAAAAAAGTTGGAAAACAAGGATTCTGTCTTTACACTTGGACGATTTTACTGCGAGTGTGTTTGTGACATTTACTATAGGAAGCTCTTTGCCTATTTCTCCCTCTAGGACGGTTAGCAACCTATGTATATCTCCATTTACCTAATTTCCGAAACATATTCGATACTTCAGTAATCTTGTGTTCTCTTATCAAATTCTCCCGATTTTCCTTCAACTTAACTAAACTAAAACTGGGTCTCAAATTTTATCTTTCAGCTCTTTCTTGCAAGGTGGAAAACAAATGGGATAAAGTGCCAAATCTTGCTTTTAAAGGTCATGAAACAAAACATATATTTGTATGAGAAAATAGATGACAAAAAATGATACCTTTGCCTCATAGTGTGACTAATACTTTCAGTATCTTCATTAGTTGGAGAGTCGGGGAGAGAAGAATCGGTATTGTGTCCATCAAAAACTGGAGAAGCCTACACAAGATATGGATGCCAAATTCACAGATAAAAATCCCCGAAAGTTATCAAATAACTATACAAATACGATATAACAGCGAAGATAACTATAACAATTGTGTGATTGCAGGAATATGATAGAAGTTCCAGAAAACATAGAGATCCTAATAAAGCGATATAATGGCAATGCTTAGTTGAGATATCAGCGAGTCATTGTAGGCTTTACTTGTACGAGGCGAATTTCAAATGCAGGTCTATCGGCAGGATCATGTGCCTGTAGCAACAACCTCTTGTGTAAGAGAACATCTTCAGCCCTTTCCACATTCAAATTCAAAGCATACCTAATTTGAGGCAAAATAAAAGTAAATTAGAGAATTCCCATTACAACGAACAAACTTAGGGCATCAGTTTTTGCAATTACAGTATGAAACGGTATCCAATTGAAAGAACTAAATCTTAGTGACCAATTTGACTGTAAAATCTAATTGGAAAAAACTAAAAATTCAACCCTAACAACATCACTTGAAAGGAAGAACTTTCTTGAGCATCATCAAAATACGACGATCTTGGAATAAAATTTGAAAATCCTTAAAGGAAAACCTTAAGAAGCTAAATTCTTGAATTATTTTAGATTCCTCTTTCGATTCTTGAATTAAGATTCGGAAACAAAACGAAATCATTGGATATTTCAGGGTGAAATAATGATTACCTAGCAGGAAGTCGATTAAAATGAGCCCAAAGTTCATCATCAAAACCAGGAAGATTCGCTTCATCTAAATCAGATTCTTTAAGTCTACGAAGAATTTCGTTATACACTTCGAGTTTCTGTCTCTGATGTCTAGTATTATTCGGTGATGATTCTACTGTTCTACTATTACAACTCTCATTATCCTCCATCGCCATCAAAACTCAGTTTCCTCAATTTCAGAATTTTGAATTTGAGATCCGACCTTCAATTAAAAGCGAACTCAAATGGAAGAAAGAAAGACAGTAAAAAGAAAAAAAGAAGCACTAAAGTATGAATCAAAAGAATTCAAGAAACACTAGAATCACAGCAAAGGATCAAAAGAATTCTCATGATTTGATGATTTTTTTTTTTATATATATGAATTTATATCTACTACTTCTTGCTACTGATAAAGTGAAGAAGCAGAAGAAACAGAAAAAACACAGAGGTTGTACTTGTCCTTCTTCTTCTCTCTTTCTCTGTCTATAAATCTCGAAATGTTTTTCTAGTTTAAGCTTGGCGGAATGTTTAACGGCGTTGTGTCCAATACGCACCCATCAAGATCAAGCTCATGTCTGACGTGGAATCTAGCAGAGTGCTGAAAAAAAACGAAATTGTTTATGATGTCAGAGTGTATTTAGTAATTTAATCCAGATAAATTAACTTTATACGGATTTTTAGGTATTTATTAATTCGTGATGCCACCTTACTATATTCGACTGTTTACTTTACGATCCTCAGTGTTTTTTTCCATTCTATCGGGCTCTCTAAAGTTTAAATAAATAGGTGGCAATTAAATAAATACCTTTGATATCCATGAGCCTTCACAAATATCCTTAATAATATAATTGAATTTTTTTAAAAAAATATAATATTTATATAGTATTTATGTTGGAGAAAATTCCTGTAACAGTGAACAAACCAAACAGAAGTTTGAAAATAGTTAAGGGTTAGAACAGATAACACACTTCATACAATCACACAAGCACAGAGAGATGGAGTCGCATGTTCAACAGACTGCCCTTAACTCGATATTTGTCAGGTACACCTTTAGAAAAGTGTTGCTATACCTTTAGAGATGACAAATCGAATCCAGGATAAAACCACCTGATACCAACCCAGTTAGCAAAACTCGTTGGCCCGTTGCGAACTTAACAGCAGAATAAGATTTATAGAAAAATAAAACTACGTGCGCAAACAAAGCGAGAAGAGGGGAAAAGTCGTCAGGATAGTAGCTGCGACTGGGGTAAGTTGAAAATGAAATTTTCTTTTTCTTTTATAGGAAAATTTTAGAGAAGAGAATTAAATTGTATTTATGAAAAATCTTTTTATTTAACTCCATAAATTCTCATAAATAATAAAACGTTTTTATTTATTATAGGAATTTAAAATAAAAAACCATTAAGTCTTGATAGGCACATGCTGGGCACACGCCAAGTATACGACGGCTCACGCCAGCTCACGCAAAAACACACACAAGCTCTGCAAGCCCGCGGCCCGTGTGCGTGCTTCGGTGCGAAGCACCGCACATGTGTGAATTTGCCCACTAGCCAATTCCCTTAGTCTATATCCAATCCACAAGTATTTTCCCTTAGAAGCAACTTTAGTGGTAATATAGATAGACTTCATCCTTGGTTTATCCCATGTGGGAAAAACCAAAGGTTTCTCATTCGCATAGAAGTGAAAAGTGGATTTGTTATTTCCACCCCCAATATAGGCTAGTGACCATTTGGTCCCATCAAGATAAATTAGGTAACAAAATAATTTTTGGTAATAAATCACTTTTTAATTCTAACAATCCCCCACGTGAATGAAGAAAGCGATAAATCAGAAAAACGGAAAACGAGAAATACCTCTTAAGCAATAGGTGACCATATGGAATTGAACCTTTGCTTAGTGAGAAGTACCAGAACTACTTGATGGACAGTGAACGCGATGTCTTGAACTGCCATCGCTTGGTGTAACTCATCAATAGCTCCTTACGCGAGATATCTCTCAAGAGTGCTGTTAAGTTCACACAGTTGTGTCCGTTTTGGCCCTGGACATATCCCGTTTCTCAGAATGCTCTAGAGAATCATCTCAGTTCTCATAGGAAGTGACCCACTTCCTCATTCAGATAGGTGAGTTATATCAAGAGTGTTAACTGCTACACCCCATTTCAATCTTAAATTGAAACTATAGGACTCATTAAGACTTTACTATAAGTCATCCTCACATGCAGTCACACTATCACGTCTACACCATAGGGAAGGGACAGAGAAAATAATTCTCTGATAGTGTTTAATTTTTACCTGCCACAAATTAGTTGTCTCATTCAAAACCTTGATCTTGGGATCTCCAGTCAGCAAGGTTGAGTATCCTTCATGGCAAGTTTTAATTGATGAGCTTAAGTCCCATCCCCCTCGATGCATTACTAACTATCTCCTTGGACAAGCCTTTCGTCAAAGGGTCCGCGATATTCTCCTTAGACATCACAAAGTCAACAGAAATAACGTCATTCGAGATTAGTTGTTTTAGAGAACTGTGTCTTCTCCGAATATGAATGGATTTTCCATTATAATTGCTGTTTTTAGCATTAACTATTGCAGCTTGACAAACGCAATGTATAGATATAGCTGGCACAGGCCTATGCCAGAGAGAAATGTCTTCTAAAAAACATCTTAGCCAAGCGGCTTCCTCTCCTGCTTTATCTAACGCAATAAACTCGGTTTCATAGTGGACCGAGAGATACAGGTCTGTTTGGAACTCTTCCAAGACACTGATCCACATCCTAGAGTGAAGACGTATCCACTCGTAGATTTAGACTCCTCTGAGTCTGCTATCCAGTTTGCATCACAGTATCCTTCACGAATAGCAGGTCATCTCTCATAACTCAAACAAAGGTTGAAGTGTATTTTAGACACCTTAGCACTCTGAAAAGTGCATCCCAAAGGTCCTATCAAACTGGTTATATTTTCTAAGTACAGATTCACTGTAATGAGATTGTCTAAGACTATATCTATTAGACTATCTTCTAATTTTCATCCCTAAGATTACATCTGAGGGACCTAAGTCTTTCATGTCAAGGTCTCATTCAACATGTTCTTAGTGGAATAAATTACATCTATGGTTGTATCCAGTATAAGCATATCATCAACATACAAACATACAATCACACAGGCATCATTGACAATTTTAGTGAAAACACACTTGTTAGATTCATTTATTTTAAAATCCACTAGAGAACATTACATGATCAAAATTTTCATGCTCTAAAAGATTTTTTCTATTCTAAATCTTTTGCCTCTTCTAGGCTCAACTTCATCTTCCTATAGAAGTATTGTCTGACAAGTAGAAAGGACATCTAGGGGATCAATACATATCATGCGAGATTCAGATTGCAAAGGAAAATAATTTTTCAGATGAACATAACATCCCTAGATTCCATATTGGTATTCAGACAAATTTCTAAAATACCAGAACTCACAAACCTAACCTTATGTAGTGTGTTCAGGATATCCTATGAAGACACAATCAACAGTTTTGGGGTCATATCTATGTCCTCTTAGGTGGAGGGATAGAAACCTTAATCAAGCACCCCCACATTTTTGAAGTATGCAAAATAGGGTTGTCTGCCTTTCTATAATTCATTTGGAGATATATCTGATCCTTTAATAAGTACTTTGTTCAGGACATGGCAAGCTGAGAGGACGGCCTCCCCCCACAAGTTCGCAGGTAGTCCTGAACTAATTCATGGTTTTATCATCTCCTTAAGGGATTATAATTGTACCTCTAGTTTGAACTGAGTTCAAGTCAACTAGGTCTGAGTGAATTAATTCTAAGGGTTTAGAATTTTTCCTGAACATTTTTTCTTATAAGACATTTTAGCATATTTTGATTTTATGCATATTTAACCTTTATGTTTACTTTCCAAATTAAATTTGGGAATGCAGCATATGCTTGCCAGTTTGTTCATTGAATAACATGACCAAGACTGTCATGTCAAGCATTCAATAACACACAAATATAGAAGGAATCAATTTTATTTATTTAAATTGAGGTTACATTTAATTTGTAAAAACCCTCTGTCTTATAGCTCTTTACACTGAGTTACACTATTTTTCCCAGATTCATAAAAACCCTTATCATCTAAGATACTACAAGATACAAGAATTTTACAGATGTCCGGAACATGAACAATTTCTTCAATGTGAGAGTTTTGTCAAAAAAATGAGCTTCAGCCCAACTTTGCCTTTTTCCGCAACCTGTGTTGCGGACGAGTTACCCATATAGAGCTTTTCTCCTTCCCCTACCTTCTGATAGGAGGTGAACACATCTTTGTTTTCGCGGATATGCTTGGTAGCACCAGAGTCTACCCACCAGTCTCTCACATTGGTTACCAATTTGACTTCAGACACTGTACCAAAAAACTTGTTCTTTTGATTTTTCATAATAATTTAGCATTTATTTTATTTTATTTCTCTATAAATAAAATTCTTACGATTTCTATAAAATATTGCCTAATTATATTATGAATATGAATTATTTATAATCAACACCCACGAATGCTTTATGTAAAATCATTTCAGAGCATGATAACAACGTTCTATTATGTGTCTTGATTCTAGTGCATTAAATTTAGTGTATAAATTTTAGTGCAACTCAACGTTTCATCAAACGTGTCCTACGGTTGTTAAATTTAGTGTTTTAACCGTTCTAATAAATTCAAGACATCATGCATACGATTCATATATTAAAAAATATATTATGATTATAATTAATAAATCATACCTGATTATCGTTGCTACCCAGTTTCTGTTGCTTCCTTTAGAACGACGAAGAAAACTGCCTCCGAAAATTCCGCAATTAATGACCAAGAAAACTGCCTCCGAAAATTACGCAATTTAACGACCAGGAAAACTGCCTCCGAAAACCACCAGAAGCAGATAACCCAGACTCACAATTAGACACGAATTGAACACCTTCTGTCCGACGAAGAAGAAGGAAACAAGCGAGCCCCGAATGACCACCTTTCTATGACCTTAAACTCGAACCCAATCCAATTGAGAGTCCAAGTCTATTTAATCATCCCTTATAATTTTATTGGGCTAGTTTTATTGGCATCTCATGCTAGAATGCTCATTTTCACGTTATGTGTCGTCCCTTGACATCGTATGATTGGCGAGGTCAAAGAAACAACTAACGAAATGAGTTAAGTACCAAAGTTTCTCTTTAATTTAATTGTACTCAATTCCCGGGATAACATTAGTGGGAATACCTTACGTTTCAATTTGTTTTATGAGAAATGAATCTCATAGTGGGTGAAGAATCCTTTTGCACTATACAGCAAAAACCTTACGTTTCAATTTGTTTTACCCAAAAGAGTAGAGAGGGTGAAGAAGAATTGAAAGCTAACATCATTTGCAAATATTGGGATTTGAATGGTCGATAAGAATCATTCCAGCAGCAGCACCTCCTAAGTTTTTGTTCTCCACATTACCAAAGGTTCAACGTTCAAGAGACATGATGAACAAACAAAGCCAAATTAAGGAAACCCTGTAATCTCACACTAATTGCTCGACCAATTACTCGGCAGCAGACTCGACATCTCAGCTACGGCAATTCAAACGACAACTATTTTCTTTCAAACATTTTCCCAAACACTTTCAGTGCACTCTTTGCTAGAGGCAGAGATGAGTATTTGAGAGTTCCTAAAATCTTATTTCATGTCCTTCCTTCCAGAGATTCAAGAATTAATTCATAGATGATTTAACAAACAGTTTATTACTGTCACTGCAATCACTAATTTTAGCAAACATCAATCCAATTTAATCACGATATATACAATGAATTTATTCATACCCATATTTAATACCAAGCTCATCAGACGCACGATGATGATTGAAATCAAAAAGAGGAACATACCCCTCGTCAAATGAAATGGTTGAAACATTATTAAACGATGATGATGCATCTGTTAAACATACTAGTACCGAAAGATATAAGAAAGGGAGAATCACCATCATTTTATTTTTTTCCATTAAATTTCCAGAGAGAGAAAACACCAATTATTCTGTTGAATTACGGCAGCAGGGATTTCCATTTGTATATTCTTAAACACCCAGTCTTCGTAACCCATTCTACAGCAAAAGGTATCTCTCTAATTCGTGGATCTCGATTTGTAAAGATCAAAATTGCTATCAAACTGCACTTTTCGACTGAAGTCCTTCTTGTACGAGTGATTTATAAGATCTGTATCTTCCTCATGATATCAACATACGCCTTGGATCACTTCATTCGTCACACATATAGGGATTCTAAGGTTCACCAATTGAAAAGAAAGAAGATATACAGTCCCAAGAAAGAAAGAACATTTTGCCAACGCCTAATAATTATTTCTCGTTTCTATTGTTACAGAAAAATAATGTATCGAGTTAAGATTGTTGGAGAAAATTCCTGTAACAGTGAACAAACCAAACAGAAGTTTGAAAATAGTTAAGGGTTAGAACAGATAACACACTTCATACAATCACACAAGCACAGAGAGATGGAGTCGCCTGTTCAACAGACTGCCCTTAACTCGATATTTGTCAGGTACACCTTTAGAAAAGTGTTGCTATACCTTTAGAGATGACAAATCGAATCCAGGATAGAACCACCTGATACCAACCCAGTTAGCAAAACTCGTTGGCCCGTTGCGAACTTAACAGCAGAATAAGATTTATAGAAAAATAAAACTACGTGCGCAAACAAAGCGAGAAGAGGGGAAAAGTCGTTAGGATAGTAGCTGCGACTGGGGTAAGTTGAAAATGAAATTTTCGTTTTCTTTTATAAGAAAATTTTAGAGAAGAGAATTAAATTGTATTTATGAAAAATCTTTTTATTTAATTCCATAAATTCTCATAAATAATAAAACGGTTTTTATTTATTATAGGAATTTAAAATAAAAAACCATTAAGTCTTGATAAGCACATGCTGGGCACACGCTGACTCACGCCAAGCATACGACGGCTCATGCCAGCTCACGCAAAAACACACACAAGCTTCGCAAGCCCGCGGCCCGCGTGCGTGCTTCGGTGCGAAGCACCGCACATGTGTGAATTTGCCCACTAGCCCATTCCCTTAGTCTATATCCAATCCACAAGTATTTTCTCTTAGAAGCAACTTTAGTGGTAATATAGATAGACTTCATCCTTGGTTTATCCCATGTGGAAAAAACCAAAGGTTTCTCATTCACATAGAAGTGAAAAGTGGATTTGTTATTTCCACCCCCAATATAGGCTAGTGACTATTTGGTCCCATCAAGATAAATTAGGTAACAAAACAATTTTTGGTAATAAATCACTTTTTAATTCTAACAATTTAATCTTTCACTTTTTCTTCGCTTCTAAAAATAAATCTCAATAACAATTTGAGCTGCCACCATTTCCATCGCTTCCACCACCACCACAATCTCTATCGACCCACCACAACCAACACCACTACCTTCGTCGCGTCCGCCACTCAGCAGAACTATCATGATTTACACGTCCAATTTCAACTGATTTCAAACCAGATTCGGATATCGATTTGATTTTTGGTTTTTGATTTGGTAATATCGAGTTAAGATTCAGATTTCGAGTGGATTTTGAGTTGAAGATTCAGATTCAATGATTTGAGCTCGGGCTTTGTTTATTCTGAAATTGCTAAAATTCAACTTTATTTTTAGCTTTAGGTTTTGAAATTTCTAAAAACTAATTTTTGGTTTTAAAAAACTTTATGATTGAATTCATAGGGTCAATAACGGTGGTGGGTTGGTGTTTTGGTCGTGGACTGGTGGTGGATGGTGGTGGTGGTGTTGTTGCAACGGTGGTGGTGGATGTTGCAGCATTGATACTCAGACGAAAACCAATCAAACACACCACCACCATCCCCATCGCTTCCACCACCACCATCGTATAGTTATAATTCATTGTCGTGATATAAGGCTCCTATTAAAATTCTAATAGTGATAGATTCCTTCTTAGTAGATTAAGCTTAACTGATGTATCATCTGTTTCTTTTTGGTATGGATACGTTGACTATTTTTTCCTAAATGAATCATTGATTGTTTTACCATCCTAAGTAAAGCCAGCTTCATCCTCAAAATTACAGAAGCTAGTCATAATAGCATATGGATAACTTAAGTAAAGATAGGGATTGAAGAGTTACATAGCCGAGCAAAGTTTTGAAACGCATAGTTTCAACTTCGCATTCACACTAAATATGTTGCATTCTCCATGTCATACATAATTTTCAATGAACTTGCAGCTTCTGCTTTAGCAAATATATGGGTATGCGTCATTTGAGATAGTGTAATATGGTTGGGGATAATTGAAAAATTAATCATATTTGGTACATTCATGCAATTGATTACTTTCCTCTTGAAGCTTACTTCGTGTTTATGAAATTTGGTTGCTAATTTTGCTTTTGTTTTCATGTTTAGTATAAGGTTTCCGATAAATTTCTGGTTACCGTATGGTTTTGTGTTTCAACTGTTTGGATCATTTACTCGTAGATCACTTAACATTGTAAAAAATTAGCTAGCAGATGGTACAGGATAGCGCTAAATTGTAATTTTTGATCAATATACATTCTCTAGGCATATTTTCCTTCTCTATGCTCAGAAATATTTTTATGCCGAGTATGCGGATATTCACCCTTTGTATGTCTTCTGAGTACAACTTCTTTACACGGTTCTTTGATCCTCAAGACAAAGATCTTCCAAAAAAGCCTCGTGATGAGGTAATGTATGTCTTCGCTTTTCCCAAGTTTTGAGCCACTTAAGTTGCAATACCAAACAATATTCTTATCTAGTTATAACAAAGCATCGGCTTGTACGGTGGAAGACTTTCTACTTGATGTTATGGTTACTATGGTTACTTTTTCTCATTTTTTATTCGTTTTCCTAAGTTCTAACATTTTGTAAGTCATGAAGCAAGCAACTCTGCAATTCTGTTTCCTTCCTAACACATAATATGTTAATATTTTCTTACTTCTAAATTGTCAGGTGCTTGAGACAATCAAAGATGATCTATCGCCATACGCACTCGTACATTTCTTGAAGGTGAGTTGCTTGTCACTTTTCTTGTCATTGGTTCCTGAAATATTGTTAGTCAGTATGTTATATTGCATATTTTCCTTGCTCTCATCTTTTTATTAAGAGCTACAAAAATAGAATTTTTAAACTTCTTGATTCTTGAATAATCCCCATGACTGTATGTTGTAATGCCAGTGCGGTTGAATGTCTATCGTACTGGGGATATACATCGTCCTGTCAGTGCGTTTATATGTTTCAGGTTTCGCGAATTTTTAAGTTACCATCTAGTTGTGTATGGTTACGTTACTAGGAAAACATGTAAATGAATGGTAGCATGTTGAATTTATGGTGCAATGGTAGCACGACTGACTCCATGTCAGATGATGTGTGTTCGACTCACGTCAAGTTCATTTATTTGTGTATGTCAGATTTTGGTGTCAACTTTAGTTGTTGACACCATATTTTGGTGTCAACTTTTGGTTGTTGACACCTGATTATGATGTCAACTACATTTCTTTTTCTTAATTTTCACTTTTAGGATCAATTTGGATTGTTGACACTGGATTATGATGTCAACAACAAAACTTTTTTTTTTGAATTTTTAGTTTTGGTGCAAAATTGGGTTGTTGACACCAGATTTTGGTGTCAACTTTAAAATATTGACACCAGTTTTTGGTATCAACTTTAGATGTTGACACCAGATTATGATGTCAATTTGATGTCAACAATATAATTATATCTGAATTTTTTAATTTTGGTGTCAACTTTGGTTGTTGACACAAGATTTTGGTGTCAACTTGGGTTGTTGACACCAGATTATAAAGTCAACATAATTATTTATTTTTTGAATTTTCATTTTTTGTGTCAACTTGGGTTGTTGACACCAGATTTGATGTCAACTTTAAAATGTTGACACCAGATTTTTGGTATCAACTTTAGAAGTTGACACCACCACCACCGTTCTACCGCCACCACCACCATCACCACTATTCTACCACCGCCGCCACAACCACCATTATACCACCACCACCACCACCATTCTACCACCACTCTACCACCGCCACCTCTTCCATCACCACCTCCACCACCATTCTACCACCACCACCACTAGCCAAGTTGTAGTGTTAGTGGAATGGTGGTGGTGGTGAAGTGATTAAGAAATGAATTTGTTGTTTTTCGAAAGATAAGGAAAAAAAATTAAATAAATAAGGGTATTAAGGTAACTAATCTTAAGTGGATAAGGTTTCTAGAAGGTGGAGGGTATATTTATTTGTTGATAAGGGTATTTGTGAAGGGGTATAGATATAAGGGTATTTAATTAATATACCCAATAAACAATGTAGAGGAGTGGAGGAGTAGAAGTAAGGTTTGAAAAACGGGTCATATGTCTCGTCACGGCCGTGACCATTATAACGCGTTGCTTAGGGAAAAAAACGGTCACCGCCGTGACTTATGGCCGTAACCGTTATAACACGTTTTGACGGGTGTGAACATGTTTCAGACAAAAAACGCGTTGTTTAGGGAAAACCCGTGTTTTTTTACGTTTTTTTTAAATAACGGGTGTAATAATGGTTAAATAGAAAAAATAAATAAATTATGATCTGAATTTCATATTTAGCGGTTTAATATGCGTGAAAGCGGTTACAAAGGGTCTAAATAATGTTGTTACAATGTTTTTTTTTTATTTGTTTATTCATTTATTTTGATTTTTTTAATTGTGATTTTTAATCTTTCATTATAGAAATAAAAAATTTGGTAAAACAGTATTTATATATTATTTTAAAAAAAAACGGGTGGTGTGAAAATGGTAAAAACGGTCTAAAAAATTATGATAAAATATTACTTAGAAGAAAAAAACGTAAAAATCAATTTTGTTGCATTCTATAGAATATTCTTCCATATAATTTCGTATATTATTTCCTAGTATGTAGCTGTTTTCTATATTGAGATCTATATATATGCTAGAGTTGTAACAAGTTTATCAAAAAAGAAAGAAATAATAAAACTGATTTCCTCCCTATCTTTCAAGTTGGTATCACAGAGCTAGGGTTCTTGAATCATGGGCAGTGATTCAGGATCAGGGGAGGAATCATCTAGTAAGAAATCAGCCCCCATTTTTTTCAATCTGAAGGAGCACCATACAAGGTAGGAGTTGTCCTTGATGAAACCAATTATTATTTGTGGTCACACTCTTTCATTAAAGGAAAGAAAAAAATACCCACTGAAGAAGATGATGAATATGAAAGGTGGTACACAGATAATCAAAAATTTAAGAGATGGTTGTTGATGTCTATGTCACCAGCAATTATGAAAAGATATATTCAGTTACCTACTTGTCACAAGGGTACACCAAATGGATAGCACATATGTCTAAATCACCATTGTGCACCACCTTGGATAATCCTTTGGCTAAATGGATAGCCTCCCTTTTCTAGAATTCTCTTCTTTTTGTCCTTTTCTTAGAATTCTCTAGAATTGTGTAGATATGTGTGGATAAGGATAGAAAACTCTAGAATTAGATCTTAGTCATACACTTGTAAAGATCTAGGCCATACTCTAGAATTGTAAAGATCTCATCCCCTTACTAGTATAAATAGGGATGCCCCCTTCATTTGTAAATTATCCAAGTTTGGGAGAGCAATACATACTTACAACTTTCATTCAAGTGTTCATTCTTGTTCTTGAGTGTTCATAAGTTGTTCTTGAGTTTCTTGTGAGTTTGATATTGAGTAGTCACTTAAAGTTGTGTTAAACTTCATTAGGGAAAGACTTACTTATCTAGTAAAGGACTTCTAGACAAGTCTCGCACGGAGGAAAGTCGACGCAAAAGGCAACCCCGTGACAACTGGTATCAGATCTTTGGTTCACACTACTCTCGGTAAGATCTCTCATTATGTCTTCAGATGCTCAAAATACCGTTATTACTAACGTTGATGTTGAGAGGACTCAGAAGACAAAGAAACAACAAGATAGGTCAGTGGACCCCCGTATCGATGCTCGTGTGGGATCGTTGGAAGAAAAGATGTCTTACACTATGGAGATGGTAGAAAAGATGAACATGGACTTCGGGGAAGCCATGAATCAACAAATGCTACCATAGATGACTTGGAGAAATCAATGGAGGTTTCCTTTGAGGCGTATCGGAACGAGATGGGTACACATAAAAACGAGATAAATGTTTATATGATGATGCTGCAAGCTCAAATTGATGAGCTAAAGACCTAGATCCGATGAGGCGCGGTTCGTGGACCATCCAGGGTGAAGGTGCCGGAACCAAAGGAATACGCCGTTGCAAGGGATGCTAAGGAGTTTGAGAATTTTATGTGGAACATGGAGAGGTACTTCAGGGCCACGGGCCTTGATGATGAGCAAGAACGGGTTGACACTGCAACTATGTACCTGATTAAAGATGCATTATTGTGGTGGAGAAGAAAGTATGCAGAAATTGAGAGGGGAATCTGTTCCATCACTACTTGGGCATAATTCAAGAGGGATGTCAAGGCCATGTGCTATCCAGAAAACGTTGAGCATAAAGCCCGGGACAAACTTTAAAATTTGAAGTGTTCAGGTACCATTTATGAATATGTCAAACAGTTTAATTTCATCATGTTAGACATATTAACAATGGGAGATGAAGACCGCTTCTACCACTTTAACCATGGATTACCTCGTTGGGCTTTTACGGAATTACAATGTAGAGGTGTTACTGACTTGTCCATCGCTCTGAGCACCATTGAAAAACTTGATGACTTTTCAAACAAGCCTGATCAACTTGCTAAGAACAAGTCATCCAAGCCATTTCAACAAGTAAAGGGTGGGGGAGACAAGAAGAACTATCACGATAAGCCACAGTCTATCCAGGAAGGGTCCAAACAAACAGTGGGTGGAAAGGCAAGCAAGATAACCTTACGAAGAAATGCTTCATTTGTGGAGGTGACCATCTTGCTTACAGTTGTCCCAAGAAAAATATGCTCAACACCTTGATTGCAGAACAGGAGGAAAAAGCTTAAGACTCACACTTGGGAGTCATTCCGTTGAGTGCAATCAAAAGCCAGCCTGAAGCAAAGCAACCAGCACCAAAGAAGAGTACGAACAATGGACTTATGTATGTGGACATAAGTCTGAACGAGAAAAAGACCAAGGCCATGGTCGACTCGGGTGCAACACAAAATTTTATCTCTAAGGGAGAAGCTGACAAGTTGAAGTTGAAGGTCGAGGCAGACTCAAGCACAATGAATGCAGTAAACTCAGCATCCATACCGGTTCATGGAGCGTCCAAGGGGGTAGACATGAAGGTTGGTGCATGGAGAGGGACTACTGACTTTATGGTGGTGCAGATGGACGATTTCAAAGTTATCCTCGGGATGGAATTCTTAGATCGTGCCAAATTAGTTGTGGTGGTGCCTTGCGTTGGTGTAGTCAGCATTAGTGATGAGAAGTCCCCTTGTGTGATCTCAGCCACCCGGACCAAAGAGACTTTCTCAAGCGCATTGTCGGCTCTACAATTGAAGAAAGGAATTCAGAAGGGAGAATCAACCTTTGTAGCAGCCGTTATGGAGGAAAGTGAAGAACTGGACGAGGTCGTTCCGTTGGAAGTGCAAGAGGTTTTGCAAGAGTAGCAGGACGTGATGCCAGCCGAGTTGCCTAAGCAATTACCACCTAAGAGAGAGGTGGATCATCAGATCGAGTTGGAACCTGGACCAAAGCCGCCCGCCATGGCCCCATATCGCATGGCCCCGCCAGAGTTGAAGGAGTTGAAGAAGAAACTCAAGGAATTGTTGGATTACGGCTACATCCAACCCTCTAAGGCCCCTTTTGGAGCCCCGGTGCTGTTTGAAAAGAAGAAGGATGGAAGTCTTCGAATGTGCATTGACTACCGATCCTTGAACAAATTCACCGTGAAGAACAAGTACCTAATTCCCAGAGTTAAAGACTTGTTTGATCAGTTGGATAGTGCTCGATATTTCACAAAGCTGGACTTGAGGTCGGGATACTATCAAGCTCGAATAGCAGAAGGGGACGAGCCAAAGACCACATGTGTTACGAGGTACGAAGCTTACGAATTTTTGGTTATGCCTTTTGGACTAACAAATGCTCCTCCAACATTTTGCATTCTGATGAACAAGGTCTTTCACCCATATCTCGATCGGTTCGTAGTCGTGTACCTTGATGACATAGTCATATATAGCCACACTTTGGATGAGTACCTCGAACACTTGCGGATCGTGTTCCAAGTATTGAAGGAAAAATATTGATATGTGAAGAAGGAGAAATGCTCATTCGCTCAACCCAAAGTGTCCTTTCTTGGACATTGGATAGGTGATGGACATATCTGGATGGAGGAAAAGAAGATCAAGGCCATCAAGGAGTGGAAACCGCCTACCAAAGTGGCTCAGTTACGGTCCTTCCTAGGACTTGTCAACTACTACCGAAGATTCATCGAGGGATACTCGAAGAGGGAAGCACCACTTACTGACTTGCTGAAGAAAGCTAGGACTTGGACGTGGAGTGAAGAATGCCAAGCCGCTTTCGATGATCTTAAGACCACGGTTGTGAAAGAACCAATCTTAAGATTACCTGATCACACCAAGCCTTTTAAAGTTTATATTGATGCTTCCGACTTCGCTATTGGTGGAGTACTTATGCAGGAAGGAAACCCACTATCCTTTGAGAGTTGGAATTTGAACGATGTGAAACGGCGTTACACGGTGCAAGAGAAAGAGATGACCGCTGTCATACATTGTCTTTGGACATGGAGACACTACCTTCTTGGATCATACTTCATGGTCTTCACTGATAATGTGGCTACTAGTTACTTCTAGACTCAGAAGAAGTTGTCTCCAAAGCAAGCAAGGTGGCAAGACTTTCTGGCCGAGTTCGATATGAATTTCGAGTACAAGCCAGGACGTACCAACTATGTTGCTGATGCATTGAGCCGAAAAGCGGAACTTGCTTGTCTTGCCTTAGAACGTGTAGTTGTCATCACCAAATTGTCTAGTACCATTCCGGATCGTGTACGGGAAGGCTTGGAACAAGACTCTTTTGCAAGGAGTCTCATTCATGCGGCGAATAAGGGGAAGACTCGTCGGTTCTGGTTAAAAGACGGTCTATTATTCACACATGGGAACTGGATGTTCATACCTAGGTACGGGAACCTAAGGCGTGAACTAATGCGCGAGTGTCATTACACCCGATGGGCAGGCCATCCTGGTCAGATAAGGCCATTGGCTTTGTTGGAAGCAAGTTACTACTGGCCAAAGATGGAGGACGACGTGGACGCTTATGTTCGAACGTGTCTAGTGTGCCAGCAGGAAAAGGTAGAACACAAGAAGTCAGGAGGAATTCTTAAGCCATTATCAGTGCAAGATAGACCATGGGAGAGTTTATCAATGGACTTCATCTCTGCCTTACCCAAGGTGGATGGTTTGGGATCAATCTTGGTGGTTGTGGACAGGTTCACCAAGTATGCTACCTTCATCACTGCACCAACAGATTACACTGAGAAACAAGTTGCCCGATTGTTCGTGAAGTACGTGGTCAAGTATTGTGGCATACCAAAGATAATAGTTAGTGATCGTGATCCAAGGTTCACTGGTAAATTTTAGACAGAGGTGTTCAAGTTACTTGGGTCCGAGCTTAACTTTTCTACAAGCTTTTATCCTCAAACAGATGGACAGACGAAGCGCACAAATGCATTGTTGGAGGAGTACTTGAGACACTTCGCGAATGCTAACCAAAGAAATTTGGTGGAAATTTTGGACGTTGCTCAGTTTTGGTACAACCTGCAGAAGAGTGAATCATCTGGCCACAGTCCATTTGAGTTGGCCACAGGCCAACAACCTTTAATGCCACACACACTCGCTGGAGGATATAGAGGAAAGAGCCCTGTTGCTTTTCAGTTCACTAAGGAATTGCATGAGAAGCATGACTTGGCCAAAGAATTCTTGGAGAAAGCCTCTCAGCGTATGAAGAAATGGGCAGATGAGAAAAGGAGACCCGTATCTTTCGAATAAGATGACTTAGTCATGCTGAAGTTGAACCACAACAGTTAAAAGCTTTTCGTAAGGTACATAAGGGACTCATTCGACGGTACGAGGGACCATTTCGCATCATTAAGAAAGTCGGGAAGGCATCTTATAGATTGGAGCTACCAAGTCACATGAAAATCCATCTCGTCTTTCATGTTAGCTGCTTGAAGCCATACTATGCATATCAAGATGATGAGTCTAGAGGAATAACGAAGAGGGCTCCGTTCAACATGATTACCTCTCTAGACAAGCAGGTTTCAAGTATAGAGTCACACAGACGTGTCTCAAGAGCAGGCCGAGTTTATAAGGAATATGTTGTTCGATGGAAGGATCAACCAGACAGTGAAGCCAGTTGGGAACACGGAGACTTACTTTGGTAACACAAGGATCTCATCGACAAGTACAACGTAACGAGGATGTCTGCGAATTAGGTAGGGGAGAATGTAACAAGGGTACACCAAATGGATAACAAATATGGCTAAATCACCCTTGTGCACCACCTTGGCTAACCCTTTGGCTAAATGGCTAGCCTCATTTTTCTAGAATTCTCTTTTTTTTGTTTTTTTCTTGGAATTCTCTAGAATTGTGTAGATATGTGTGGATAAGGATAAAAAAATCTAGAATTAGATATTAGCCATACACTTGTAAAGATCTAGGCCATACTCTATAATTCTATAGAATTGTAAAGATCTCATCCCCTTACTAGTATAAACAGGGATGCCCCCTTCATTTGTAAATCATCCAAGTTTGGGAGAGCAATACATATTTACAACTTTCATTCAAGTGTTCATTCTTGTTCTTGAGTGTTCTTGAGTGTTCATAAGTTGTTCTTGAGTTCTTGTGAGTTTGATCTTGAGTAGTCACTTGAAGTTGTGTTAAACTTCATTAAGGAAGGCTTACTTATCTAGTAAAGGAATTCTAGACAAGTGCCGCACAGAGGAAAGTCGACGCGAAAGACAACCCCGTGACATACTGCTTGAGATGATGGGATCAACATCTTAAGAGAAAAAGATTGAAAGAAGAATCCTAGTGTTGCAGTTGCCTCAACAAATAAAAAAAAAATATACCATAACATCTACATCAGTTGCAAGGTAAGGTAACAATGGTAAGGTCCTCAATACTTCTTCACTTGTTTCGAATAATTCATGGATAGTTGATTCTGGTGCTACTGACCATATGACATTTGATTCTAGACAAATCTCATTCGTCAAACCATCTTTTAAACAATTAGTCTCCACTGCAAATGGTTCACAAGCTCCAATTACTAGTGAAGCATCAATATTTCTCACTAAAACTTTGAATTTAGATTTTCTCTTAGTAGTTCGCTTCTTAGATTTTAATTTGGTATCAGTCTCCTAAATAACTAATACTTTACATTGTGTTGTAATTTTTTAGCCTGACTGTTGTGTATTTAAGGACATCAAAATGAGACAAACGATTGGTTATGGTGTTAAGCGTGGGAAGTTATACTACTTTGATATGGCATCTAATATTTCTGATAAGCTGCGTCAAACTCTACTTGCGGATGGTTCTAAGGGGGGGAGGCATAAATCTCAAATTTTGTTATGGCATCGAGGTTTGGGATATACATCTTTGGATATTTGAAAAAGTTATTTCCTACTTTGTTTACAAAACTCAATATTTCATATTTTCATTGTGAAGTATGTAAACTTGCAAAAAAGCCATCGTGCTTCTCTTCTATTATCTTTCAATAAAAGTTCAGTTCCTTTTATGGTTATACATTCTGATGTCTGAGGTCTGTCTAAAATCACTATTTTGAGTGGTTCAAGATGGTTTGTTACTTTTATTGATGAATGCACTAGGATGATATGGGTTTGCTTAATAAAACTAAAAGTGAAGTTAAGTTGTTGTTTCAACAGTTTTATAAAAGGATTCGTACTCAATACAACAAACAAGTTCAAGTGCTTCGTAGTGACAATGGAGGTGAATATATGGATTCTGACCTTCAACATTTTTTGAAAGAATATGGAATTATTCATCAAACTACATGTTCTAACACACCCCAGCATAATGGGGTTGCTGAGAGGAAGAACGTCACTTATTGGAAGTTGTGCTTCATTGATAGAAGCCCATCCACCATTATTGTATTGGGGGGAAACACTTACTTCTGCATCATATCTGATAAAACGAGGAACCTCTAGTACTATTGTGTTTCAGACACCATATCAAGCACTTATTGAAGCAGTTGTTGCTCCAACTGTCCCAAATCTACCGCCACATGGTTTTGGTTGTGTATCCTTTGTATATATACACAAGAATCAGCGTGACAAATTGCCTTTTAGGCATTGAAATATTTTTTCTAGGGTATGCAGCAACTAAAAAAGGATATCATTGATAACATCCTCTAACCAGACGAATGTTTGTTACATTGGATGTTGTTTTTCATGAAGACTCTATGTATTTTTCGTGTGAGTCTGAACTTCAGGGGCACTACCATCGGGAAATTCAGACTTTTAATTATGATGAAGATATAATTAATATTGCTGACTCTAGTGGTACAATTATTCAATCTGGTGATGGAGAAATTACAGAGTTAGAAACTGGAAACACAGTATTGGATCAGAATACTGATATTCAAGAAGAAGTTGAAGTTCAAATAGATAAAATTTCAGAGAGTGAATTTATAACTTCTCCACATAATCAAGAACCCACTACAGTACCACAATAAAATGACACATCTAATCAATCATTTTAATAGGATGTTCTTGAATCATCGAAAAAGCAGCTTCACAACGTATAAATAGAGGTATTCCTAAACCTACATATGAACCTGAAATCTCTTGTAAGGTTAAGTACCCTATGAACCATTATGTCTCTAGCCATCAAAATAAGTCATTTGTGAATCAACTATCTACTTTCTTTATTCCTAACAATGTGCAAAAAACATTATCTGATCCAAAATGGAAGAAAGCTATGAATAAAAATGAGAGATCCTTAATAGAAAATAATACTTGGGATTATGTTGATTGTCCAGAAGGAAGGAAGATTGTGAGGTGTCGATGGGTCTTCACGATTAAATACAAATCAAATGGTGGAGTTGAACATTATAAAGCAAAATTAGTTTCTAAAGGGTACAACCAAACTTACGGAGTAGATTATACTAAGACTTTTGCTCATGTGGCTAAAATTAACACAATACGACTCTTGTTGTCTCTTGCTGCAAACTTGGACTGGCCACTACAACAGTTCGATGTAAAGAATATTTTTTTACATGGAAAGTTATCTGAAGAGGTGTATATGGAGATTCCACCGGGTATTACGATTCCAGGATCCCATAGTAGAAAGGTATCCAAGTTAAACAAATCATTGTATGGGTTGAAACAATCTCCGAGAGCATGGTTCGGAAGATTTACCAAGTCTATGAGAGACTTTGGTTATGGTTAGAGCAATTCTGATCATACCTTGTTCATAAAGAAAAGAAGAGGTAAAATTACAACTCTCATCATATATGTAGATGCTATGGTGGTTATAGGAAATGATCCAGAAGAGGAGGTCTTTGCAGAAATACTCGTTTAAAGAATTCCAAATGAAAGATTTTGGTTCATTGAAGTATTTTCTCGGAATTGAAGTGTCTCGATCTGATAAGGGAATTTTCTTGTCACAAAGAAAATATATCTTAGATTTGTTACAAGAAGTTGGCATGTCAGCGTGTCAACCAGTTCATACAGCTGTGGAAGAAGGGTTGAAGCTATATATTGTGCTTGATCAAACACATGTTGATAAAGGAAGATATCATAGACTTGTGGGAAGATTGATATATTTATCACACACAAGGACAAATCTTGCTTATGCAATAAGCATTTTTTTGTCAATTTATGCATAATCCAGGAGAGCAACATATGAATACAGTTACACGCATTTTGAGGTATCTGAAGTCTGCTCCTGGTTCTATTCTCTAAGAATAAGGATTGTCAAAGAGTTGTGGAATATACATATTCTGACTGTGCTGAAGAGATAAATGGGATACGTTCTACCTCAGGTTACTTTACCTTTGTGGGAGGTAACCTTGTTACTTGGAGAGGTAAAAAACAGAATGTTGTTACACGTTCAGGTGCATAAGTTGGATTTAGAGGTATGGCGAATACCATATGTGAAACATTATGGTTAAAGTATATTCTTAGTGATCTAGGGTTTCCTATTGAAGAACCAATTCTTTTTTATTGTGATAATAAAGCTGCACGCGATATTGCTCATAATCCTGTACAACATGATCGTACTAAGCATGTGGAGGTTGATAGATTCTTTATCAAAAAGAAGATAGACAACAATATTATTGAATGTCCATCTATAGAATTACTTGAATTTTTTGGAAAGGTTGGGTATGTGTGACATCTACGCACCAACTTGAAAGGAAGTGTTGCATTCTATAGAATATTTTTCCCTGTATTTTCAAATATTGTTTTCTAGTATGTAGTTCTTTTCTATATTGAGATATTGAGCTCTATATATATGCTAGAGTTGTAAGAAGTTTATTAAAATAATAAAAAAAAAACTGATTTCCTCCCTATCTTTCAAGTTTAGAAAAACGGTTATCACATGCGTGAAAACGGTTATAACGGGTCTAAATAACGTCGTTTTCCTATTTATCGGTATTATTTAGACATGGGTATTGACCATCATGGACACGCTACATAGGCGTGACTGTTTTAACGAGTGTTTTTTAAATCTTGAGTAGAAGAGCGGATCAACAGACGTGAATAATGTCTCAGTCCTCTGGTTTGGATAGAGCAGATCTGTAGCCTTATGTTCCCTTTGCTAGGAAAAAAGACAAAAAAAAAAACGTGAATGCCAAAATTGAAACATTGTTAGCGCTTCTTCAATGATGAATGTGGAAGTTTTATATGTGGCATCACTTTTAAGACATCCTCTAGGTACAAAATCCTAAATTTTAGGGGAAAAAAGTTTTATTTCCAACCCATAATTTTTTCTATCGTTTTTTTTTTACTTATTTGTAGGTATAAAATTGGTTAAAATAATTTTAATTTTTGTTTTTCAATGATTTTTATTAATAAAAATGTGAAGATACCCTGTAGGTGAAGGTCTAAAACTAGAGGTTCACCTAAATGATGTCTAACTTTTTTTTTCCACATCATCCTCACATCAATGGGTTGAAGATATTTTTTTATAAATATGGTTGTGTATCCTACGTGTATTAAGACTTTTTTTTACATACAATTCATTGGAGCAGATCTTAGTAAAGGCGTGTATGATGAAAAAAAAAGAAATTAATCTTTGAAGCATGTAATATTAAAAAAATTAAAATAAAGTTATATGGGCTGGTTTTACCATAGAATCTGCAAATATTATTTGGTTAATAAACTGAGGTACAACACCATCCCAAATTATTGCTACAAAAGATCTCGTCCGACTTATATCTGTCGTGTGGTTCGTCACTCCGACTTCCGCTTAATTTCCTTCCCTGTGATTGTGTTTGATTTTGTACTGGAGTATTGATCGTATTAACTGGTTGATGTCTTTGATCATATCTTATATGTACCAAGGGAGTTCATTTTTAGTAGTTATAAAGAGAACTATCTTTGTCGAGTCTGTTTTAAAGGAAACTTTAGACCACATATGGGTAGTCATTGTTCTGGCCGTTATTAGCATCGCCCAAATCTCTGCCATTGAAGTGGTAGTAATCCCGAAAGGTTGAGCTATTGTCACGAGGGTACCTGACGTAGTGTCTCTGCAGATGAAGGAAAATGATATTCCTCATTCCATAAAAAAAATAATGATGCTTTTATTATTTTCACATAGACAGAAAAGTTTTTTGTTGGATATTTTCAAAACGTATGCATTTTGTTTGTCGCTACAAAAGGGGGTCTCGGGAGCGCCAGACCCGTTTCCGTCTGGCCTAAAAGAGTGCGGAACAACGTCCTGTAGAAATATCTTATGGAATAATCTGAAAACCTAATTCATATTTACTTTGAACTAGAACAGACACGATATTTCCCTATATCCACTATTAATATTTATTGAAGGTGTTTATTGGTCATGAACATGCATTTCAAGAAGATGTAAATCCGTTATAAATAGTTGTGATCGTTTCTGTTTCAATTACATCAAAATTAACTGTTTTCTTTCTCTTATAATAGCATCATCATAAACTTCAAACGGTGTATTCTTGATCGGATCAGAGAAGTACAATCTTTGAATTAGATTATGGTTTAGGGCTTCGCTGAATCCTAAAAGCATAATTTGTTGTCATGTTGTACTCGCGAATTTATTCAGAAGGATCGAATTATTGTATATAATATCAAAAGATATTTGAAGTCAGTGGTACATGATGTAGTTTTTAAATAGTGATAAAAGGTTCGATACTCAGACTTGTAAAGATTTGATTTTTAAACCTAATTTTTAAAACTAAAAGTAAAGAAGATTAAAGTAAAATTGATTTCAAATTATGGGAAGGACTGAGACTAAGGATTCCACCATCAGCCAATTTTTCAAGTGATAAAAATCTTGCAACTCGTATATTCAGTTTATCCAAAACATTGTCAAAATTAGGTTTCAAAATAATAGTTGTAAATCGAAAGCATGAGACATCAAAAGCTATGAGCTCAGCATGACTCATCAAAAGAAAACACAACTAATTGATAAAAACAATTTTTTTCCAATTTTAATTCAAAGTAAATAATAGTAAAAAAATTGTAAAACATAAATAGAATAAGAATTACCACTTTATTATTGGAAAAATAGCTTCCTACGTCGCCAGTGATGGTGATTAGCTCATCATGTTGGAAACACTCACAAAATAATTGTACATAGCTCAAAAAGTGTTTACAATGAAGAAATAATAATAACACAGAAGATTTGATACGGATATAAGTGTTACAGAATGTGTTCTCTGTGTGGCTGAAGAGAACAAAAATAAAGTACGGACTCTGGCCGCTGCAGAAATATGAAAGAATAAGCAACAGAGAAAATGACAGTTCTCTGGAGCCTTATGTTTTTCGTTTTCTTCTTCACCAGCATATTTTTTTCTCTCTTCCTGGAATTTTTCTCTTCGATCCTGTCCTCTTTTTCTTCAATCTTTTTCCTATTTATAGGTTCGGGAAACCCTTATACACTATCCTTAATCGATAAGGACGCAAATATCCAACCCAAACCAACTCAAATTACTTGTTAATCCGATTCAGGGACAAACTCCCTTTTCCGAATGTGACACGACTTTGCAGCAATTTTCACGGCATGAATCACTTTGTGCATACGTGTTTCAACTTGTTTTTCATGTTTCTTCACTTGGCTAACTCGCAATCACTTCCAAATCCCTTAAAATTTGTTCCAAACTCGGAAACTTTCTCTTCACGTGTAATAACTTTCCCGCCATTTTCGGTTTTTAAACCATGAAGAAGGGTGCCCCTAATCCAACTGGCGGGTGCCTTTATCAATTCTTCTGGGTGCCTTTAGTAATTTTCTAGTTGCCTTTAACAAATTTTTGAGCCGATTTTTCCACAATTATTTATTTCTCAAGAATACCTACAAAGACATAAAAACCCATAAATAATACAAAATCAAACACTATCAAAATAGATAATCGAGCACAATTTAGACACAAAAATGTGTCTATCAGTACACCATTCTCCGTATTTTTTTCATCGTCAACTTTGACCCAACTTTCCAACATTTTTGGCATAGGTTTCTTGTTTAAAAAAAAATACACACAAAAAATAGTTTTGAAAATGTGAAAATGCTTATCATGAAATCCGTTCCTTGGTTTCTTTCTAGGTATACCTGGATATCTATGCGCATTTCTTACAAGCTAGCTTTCCCCTTTTTATTTTACTTCCATTTTACCCATGAAGCAATAGTATACAGTTGTTTTTTTGAACACGTTCATCTTTACCTTTTTTGAAACGTTCCTGTAAAGTCAATGTATAATGTCACTTCACGTTTTTGATTATCCATAAGGCCAAGCACTATGGTGAGGTATATAGCTTGGCTATAACTATAATCTATTCAAAGGCAAGTACTATAGAGAATCGCTTGGCTATAATCTGGCCCAAAGCTTTGGCTTGACTAGAGGTGAGATCACATCTGATCCCAGTTATAGCCAACCCATAGAGATGGATACCCAAGATCCTTCAAATAAATACACTTTCTGGATACTCAGTATCTGTCTCATGGGTTGGACGGATCCTTGGTATGCGTCAAAATTTTGACGGATCCTGGGAATCCGTCTCGACAATTAAACTCGTTTGACCTTTTTTTTCTTACACCTCTCTCACATCTGATCTTGACCATCCATTACCATTAATGGCTCTATTTTTTCCATCCTCGGATCCCAACGGATATTTTTCAAATTTTTTTAGAAATTTTCTCTATATATAGCAGCATTTTTCTCTTCTCAAATCACACTAAATCAATTTCTTTTAACTTGATTTCCTACTCAACTTAAAATCTCTTCTCTTAATTTATTTTAATTATGGTTAATAACTTTGTTCAAAAGGAAGATATTGATTTTACAAATGCTTTTGTTTTAGTGAGTTATGATGAAATCATTGGTTCTCAGCAAGCATTGGCTATATTTTAGGAATGTATTCACGAATTTTTTGTATGTCTTAATGGAAATGCTAATAATAGGGACCCAAGTTCCTTAAAAACTAAGATGAAAGCTATCAAAAAAGAAGTGAGAGAATTCGTAGGAATTCTTAGCGCCATATATCGGCAAAGTAAAACCGGTGCATCGCATGAAGATTTGGTAAGTTGTATAATTGAATCAAGTTATTTATGATTGGTGATATTAGTACTGATTTTCTTAACTCCAATGTTTCAGACTCGAGATGGTCGGGAGCAATTTCAAACCCAAACAGGGCAGCCATTTAAATATGATGCTAGTTATGAAATTATGAAAGATCATCTTCCTGGGTATGATTATCAACTTACCGTCGAGCAAAACACTTCTTTGTTCAATCAACATTCAAATTTCACAGGTGCAAAAAATGGCACGGAAGTACTACCTAATGGAGAAATTTGTTGGCACTACAAGCATCTGGCGAGACCCATAGGTACCAAAAAGGCTAAAAAAGAAGCAAGGATGAAGAAGGACCGCGAGCAGGGTATTCGCAGGGGAGAAAGAGGTGGTACTTCAAACGAGATGGTTGAATTGATTATCGATCAAAAAGAGGGAGAAGTATTCGAGTATTTTAGACAATCACGTTTAAGGAAGGAAGAAAAAAGAGCACAAATGCAAGCCAAGTTTTCCAAATTTGGTCTGGTAACCAACAGATGTCGTCCCAATCGCAAGAGCAGCAAGATAATACAATTATACATATGGATCTTACAAACCTAGCCCCAGCGGAGGAAAAATATTATCGAAAGAAACAAAGTGATATTTTGAAGAGGTTGAATATAATCGTAGTCGATGATTCAGATGATGATGAAGCGGTCCATCTCTAAATATTTTGAAGAGGTTAAATAAATGATTTAGTTTAGTATTTTAATTTTAATTTTAATTTCCATTTTAGTTTTTCAAATTTCTAGTTTAGTTTCTTTAATAGTGTTATTTTTAATTTTAATGAACATCCAATGTAGTTGTTGTTTGTATTAATGAAAACTTTAAATTTGGAGTAATTAAAATTTTCATATGAAAACTTTGACCAACAACTATATTTTTTCGAATTAACATCAACGGATATTTATATAAAATGTGATCACTAATTTAAAATTTGAAATTAAAACTAATTGTTTGAAGTAAGACATTTTTTCATTAATAGATAAAAACTTAAAATTCTATATTTCCTTAAAATTAGGTGATACTTAGACCTAATATATTTAGACCTGGATAACATAGTACCAAGCCCCTACAAAGAGATAAATATTCCTTTATTTCCCGGTACGAGATTGTATTATACTTGCAGCTTCGAAATGATAGAACGACTCTCCTCTCCATTTGGTATATGCATCTTGTGTCGCAAACTTGTCCCTTCTGTGCCTAGCGAGAAACTCGTTGTACTTGATGCACAACTTCTTAACATGAAAGAACCTACCAGCAACATAGTTGTCCCTGTAACCAAAGCGTGACCCCTTCCACTTCGCGTCCGGCTTGGGAACATAAGGTCCTGATTTTACCAAATTCCAAAATATACTATCATCCCGATTTTCTTCTGGAAAATCTATCACGACGTAATAATTCTTAACCCATTCTGTCTCATCCTCAACGGACTTTACTCTTTCCCTCAGTTGGAATTGGTCATAACCTCATTTCTTGAGTACCTCTTTTTCCATGGCAGTCATTGGTTTGTTTATTTTTCCTATCTCTTCTTCCATAACACTTATTGACTTGGTAGTTGATGATGATAATGGAGTAGTTGACTTGTTAGTTGATGATGATGATGAAGTAGTTCATTTGCATCTTCTAAGTATCTCTTTAGTTGAATTTGTAGTTGATGATGGAATTGCCATTGCAAAAGAGTTTTACTTTGAAGAAAGTGAATGATAGAGAAGGATTTGTTTGAATGAAGTAGTATTTGATGGAGAATGGATTATCCTATTTATATGCTTTAAAGGGGCAACAACTCTATTTTTTAAACCTTACATCAAACGACTATTTTTCAAATGACTATATTTTTTGAACCTTACATCCAACGAATATATCAACGGTTATATTTTTTTCGTATTAAACCACCACTCTCTATCATTTATTCTAAACACAAGTCATCTATATCATTCGCAACTCCAACGCCTTCAATATGTATTCTAAAAGCAAAGGAAAGCATATTTTATGTATGGAAGCAAAAGAGGTTTGTCCATTATGTTTCATGGATAACCATAGTCTGATGCAATGCCCCTGGATGTATTCTAAGTGTCCGCAAGTAGGTTGTCCTGACATCAAAATGGTTATTGAATCAGAACCGGAAAAGATTAGGTATTTACAATGTCAATATCCAAATTGTCGTGAAGATGTACAGTTGTTAGACGATGTTATGAAAGCTGAATATGAAATGTTAAATGATATCTGCAAAAACTTCAAAGTTAAAGCCAAATTGAAGACGTGTGTGTGCAACCTCTGTGGAGAAGAAGGTCACCAAACCAACCATTGCCCAACCATAATTCAATTTGAATGCTCTAATGTTACTGAATGCTCAATGCCTAATTATGACATTTATATGAATGTGCACACTTCTAAATCCAAAAACACGTATAGAAAACATTTCTGGAAATGTCCAGTGTGTCTTTCGGTGGAATGGACTGATATGTGTCGTTATATTTTAGTGTGACTAGCAGTTTGAATTTCAGGAATATGATGTACTGTTGTTTTTAATAATTGATATTAGTTTTTATTAATTGACACTGCAGATTTAACAATGACAACACATATGATATTAAAAGATGTAACGGACAGGTACAAATAGTGTTGAATGAAATAGAAAAATCCTACTGAACGTCTGACGAGACTAAACACTGACATTGATGACACTCTGGCATTCGAACAGGAACAACTGCAGCCCATTCCCTATCCTGACGTTCATGCTCAATAATCATGTTATGCAAAATAAGACAACATTTCATTATTAGGTTCAAGTCAGTATCTTTTCAATACTTACATGACGATCCGACAATTCTAAATTTCCATTTTAGCACTCTAAAGGAACGTTCAACATCCTTCCTTTTAGCCATTTGATACTTGTTGAATCTTACCAAGTCTGGATAACCTAATGTTCGAGTGTAAGCTTGTACAATAATTTTCAATTTTGGGTAGATGCCTTCGGCTAAGAAATAACCCTTTTTGTATTGGTGTCTGTTGATGACATAATTACATGGAGAGGTTATACCCTTGAGCATATTATCAAAAAGAGGTGAATATGCCAACACATTCAAGTCGTTATTTGCCCCGGGAATTGCAAAAAAGTCATGCCAAAACCATAAATCATATGATGCCACTGCCTCTAACACCATGAAATTGTACTTCTCTTTACCCCGATATGTTCCTTGTCAAGCTATCGGGCAATTCTTCCATAGCCACTGCATACAATCAATACTACTTAGCATTACAGGAAATCCTCGCTTGGCATTCTCAGCTAACAACCTCCTCACGTCTTCAGAAGTAGGTTCAAGCAAGTATCTTGGTCCAAAATGGTGGCATATTATGTTGCAAACTCTCTTCACATAATAGTATGTTGTTGTGGATCTCATACAAGTGTAGTCGTCGATACTATCGGCGGCTATACTTTTGCACAAACTCTTCATCGCGGCTACTAATTGCATATGTGGAGAATGCCCATTACACCAGTTACATTCGGACGTTGATGCCATTCTTCGTCCACTTCAAGGAATTTCCCTAATATTTTCTCAAATAATACTTCATCCATGCATAGACGTTGTTTGAATTGTCTTGAAGTATAACCAGTGCCGGGAGTGAAATAACCATTCATCATTTTTCCATCATGTCATACTCGATCTCGATTAAGTCGTGATCATGTCTGCACTTCCCCAGGCACCACTTGAAAAATAATACGCTTACGAACATCCAATGTCATTAGCCGAAACAACATAAAGGCTTTTTCTTCTTCATCACTTGAAGTATCCAAATCAATTTTGTATGTATATCTCACAAAGGCACGCATTAGATTCATATTGTTCCTTTGCGAAAATAATTTCAAATTTTCAATATCCTACTTCAAATTAGGCTCAATCAACATTCAACACCAATAAAATAGTAACAAATTCATTTCAAAAGAGCATTTCATCAACAATACATCAAAAAACAAGTAATAATCATGAATTTTATACTATATCTATGTTGTCATGTTGTATTGAGTTTTCTACAATGTAAATAATCAATAAAACATCAACAGTTTCATGATTAAAAAAATGGATTTAGAACTCTAATGGTAGATTAACTTACCTTTGATGATTTTGTGGATGGATTCCAAAATTGAAAGATGCAATAGAATCAACAATGATTATGGAGCAAATCCTTTAAATTTGACGCAACAACTTAACCTATGACACCTTCAAGATCAAAAGAGGGTAAAAATGGTTTGAGAGAGGAGAGGGAAAAAATATTTTTAAAAATGTAGAATAAGAAGAAACTCGGACGTTTTTCTATATAGAAATTAATTAGAGACGGATATTGGGTATCCGTTTGATCAAATCAACCAGTTGACTGAGACGCATACCTCATACTATGCTGAAAAATACCAAGTATCCGTCTCAACAAATCCAACCATAGCTTTCCTCCATAGTAGGACTTTTTGGATCCCACTATAACTTGGCTATAATTAAATTATAACCAAACCACAACTCAAACCATAGTGTTTGGCCTAATCAATAGCATCTAATTAATTTTTGTGGAAAACAAAAATGGCCACAACCTTAAGAGATTGGAACTAAAAATTAAGATAAGGGAGTATCAATAATTTATGAATCAAACTTTCTAGTTTAAAAATGAGGTCAGAGTTGAGTGGTATGTAATGAAAAGATTTTGATAGACAGGGAGAGAGGTTATCTAGCATTGATGTTTTTGTGTTGTCGAGTTTCTAAGGTCGATAATGGATGGGCACTAAGATTGGTAACTAGATTGACATCTAAAATGGAGACAATAATCATAAGACGAATGAAATGGATAACGAGAACTACGGTTTTGTTAAGCAGTGCTTCGTAAATAAGCAGTTTAGGCTCCACGTACCTTGGAATCTGGCATCATCATCATTAGTAGTTCAGATAAATGTTAAGTGAGAAACAAAGACGAAAGATCTTTCCCGAAATCTTACGTGTAGTTCATTCATGACTGGATGGATGTGAAGAGGGAAAGATAGTAGGTAGGGATTAACTTTGGACAGGAGCTTATGGCACCCATTCACATGATTTCAAAGTAAACTATTTCAGACTCTGTAAGAGATTAGTTTTTACGGTTTCCGGTAAAAAAAAGAGGAAGCGCCTCATGATATCTTCGAAAAGAAAAAAAAAGAAAAAAAAATCGATAAAAAAATGTAATGTTTTCTGGTTGTGGATTTTCGTTTGGATTCCAAAGTTCGTTCTCTTTACAAAATACCACCTCTGGAATGTTGCTTTTGGTCACAGTTTTTTTAGCTTATTTCTATTTAAACTCGTTCCTCTAACATAAACCATATTTCCTCTAAGTTATTTTTAGTGTTATAACCTAATTACACTTTGGGAGGGCCAACCGAAGTCTGGAAGCGCGTCAGTGGAATTGTAGGGGCTAGTTTCTTATGAAACATTTTGTAACAATTATTCGTAACTTTTATAAGTGCCACACTTTTTGTAACAAAGTTTTGTAACAGTTGTTTGTAATAACCATCACTGCTTCAGATCTGACGGCCCAATTTTGTTGGTAATCACATCCAACGGATGAGATCTGTTTCGGGTCAAAATTAGAAGTTTACGTAATGTTTTTTTATCATTTTGACGCCGTAATAATCGTCATTCGGTTCGACTTTCGATCGTTTTGATTGCGCCTAACCGTAGCCGAGGATGATGACTCGACCCAATTTTGTTGGTAATCATATCCAAGAAGCGAGATCTGTTTCGGGTCAAAATTAGAAGTTTAGGTAACAATTTTTTTTATCATTTTGACGTCGTAATAACCTTCATTCGGTACGACTTTCGATCGTTTTGATTGCGCTTAACTGTAGCTGAGGATGATGACTCGACCCAATTTTGTTGGTAATCACATCCAACAAGCGAGATCTGTTCCAGGTCAAAATTAGAAGTTTAGGTAACGGTTTTATTGTCATTTTGACACCGTAATAACCGTCATTCAGTTCGATTTTCGATCGTTTTGATTGCGCCTGACCGTAGCCGAGGATAATGACTCTCCGATTGTCGACCTAATCTCGGTGAAAAAAGTTCAATTACTGTTCAATTTTTGGGATGAAAAATAAAAATAAAAAACGTTATAAAGGACTACATTTTAACTCTATGATTTTTTTTAAAGCACATAGAAGAACTTCCTATCGGTCGTCCATTAATCATTTTCGTTCCAAATGTTCAGCTCTTGTAGCTGATAAAAAAAAAGAAAAATATTTTTTTAATATTGAAGATACAAATAAAATAGCATTTGATTAACATTCAGGCGCATAAATTCGCTATCACATGGTGAAGAGCAAACTTACAGAAGCATAGTTGCCCCAATTTTTTAGTAGCATAGTCGGTGCAAAGGTAAATTTTGGATAATCTTGAGAGGAACCGAATGTTTACTAGCGTCCAAAAAAGCCACACATATAATCGTCGTCCTCATCCTATCGAGTCTAACAACCAAAGCAACCTAAACATTTGTAAAACAAACGATCAATGTGGAAAAAAGAACTGTAATCCCCCGTGACTCATTAACATGGTTGTCAGTTTTATTTTTAGTATTTATTTTCACAGGGAGAAAAAGTTGGAAATTAAGGGTAATTTGGTATGGTTAGATAGTGATTTTAGAGACAGTTAACCAAATTCTTTCCATTTATGCTTTAAATACTTCACAAGTTTCCTAGGACCTTGCAAGTCGCTAGATCTTTGATCTTTCAGTGTCAAACACGAGCAAGGACTACCAACTATAAACCCAGCATGGCTGACCTAGTTGGCGAGCTAGAATATCCCCTATAATATACCAAAAATTCAAAGCAAGTAGTCTGCATCGCTCAGTTTTTTTTTGTTCTTTTTTTGGGATAATTACCTACTCATCATGATCCTAAATATAAAATTATTAAAGGAACTGTAAAAGTATCGAACTGTTTTTTCATGCAAAGAAGAGATATATTATTTAAACAGTAGAGTTAGATATAGTTTGCATCCTCTAATATTGCACCTACAATAAAATTTGGAGGATGATTAATCCATACTTTTAAAAGTTTAAAAATCCTAGCATGCCTAGCTAACTTGTCTGCTGGCTTATTACATTTTCTCCCAATAAATTTGCAAGTCCAGGAGGTTCTAAACTTTAATCTAGTGTTTATCTCTAAGGCAAGTGATTGATTATCGCAAGCTACCTTCATAACATCTCCATTAGATGCTTCTACCACTAATTTTGCATCAAGTTCAGATTGAACATGCTGAAGTCCCAACTCTTCCGCCCACTGTATAGCTTGCATCAATCCCTTGCATTCAGCTTCCTCCGGATTTAAGTGTCCATCTGCATGGTGGTGTTTTCCTTGGATGAATCCACCTATAAAATCGCGTAAAATCAATCCGTAGCCAGATGCAGTAATATTATTAATCTTTTTAAAAGATGCATCACAACATATATAATTGAAATGCTAGAAGGTGGTCTCCAACAATTACTATTCTGTTTTGCAGAATCATTTGTAACAACTTTGTATTGTGTCTGCATCATAATAGTACCAGTAGAAGCATTCAAATACTGCACATCACGAATTACTCCAACTAGATCATGTTTGATATCTTTAAAAATACATCTGCATCGTGCTTCCCAAATTCCCATGTTGTATTAGCCATTTTAACAATCCAGTTCTTATCTAGACTACATAAATCATTTGTAAACCAACTCTTGATCCAGTCTTGCACAAACATGTCCGAATCTTGTATACTTCTTCTTGCACCAAGTACAGAGAACCAAACAACTCTCGATAAAGGACAATTACAAAGGATATGCTTAGTGGTTTCAATTTCTTGATTGCACATTTTGCAGATTTCACCACTGTATCCCAAAATTCTAGTTTTTCACTCACTCGATGGAACAATATCAATAACACACTTCAAATACATAAATTTGTATAATAATCCTTAGTTATCTAATGTATAATTCACTTTATTTAAATATTAGACCGACGGGGACTGCTCTGATTTTACGTGATTTTGTAGGGAAATGGTGTGGATGCCTTGCGAAATGCTATGAAGGAATAAAAGACGCAGAGGAAGCAGAATACTTGGCGTTTCTCGATGCAGTCAGTTGGAGAAAGGAAATGAGGATTACACACATTATCTTTGATACAGACCTTAAAGGCATTGCTAGATATATCAACCAATCTTCTCCGATGATATCCTGGGAAAATGAAAGCATATTGCTAGATGTCATCAGCAGTTTGAACACTACTCAATTTTGGAAATGCAATTTTGTTCCTAGAACATGTAGTAAAGTAGCTGATGTTCTTGCTAAGTTTAGTAGAAAGTTTGGAGTATCAAGAGTCTGGTTAGATAATCCTCCTAGTTTGATTAAAAGTCAGTTGATGTTGGACAGTTTGAATCCCTCAGTTAAATAAATCATTTCATTTTTTGTATCAAAAAAAAAAAAATACTCAGAGAGTGTGTGCTGATTTAACAACCGTGAAACATTAAAACAATAAAAGTTGGAAGAATTTTTTTTTAACATAGATATGTTAGAAATGGAACTCTGTTTTTAAAAACTAACATATCGTAAGTAAAAAATCATAATAGTATTTACATTACAAAAAACTATTAATGGCGAAGCTGAAATAAATTTATTCGGATTCACTAGTATAGTTTCTTTTTTAGAATGCAGATCCGTTTATAGCTTCATTTTTAACACTATGTGATTGTCGATACAATATTTCACACCACAAACATCATCATGATTATCAAGTAAAATAATATAAATATTTTTATCATCATAGTGGTGGTAATGATTTGTTTTTGTTGATATAAGAAATAATTAGAAAATTTGTGGTGGTTAATGGAAATTTCATGGTGTTCATTTATCTCGAAATATTTCACGAATTTATGACAACATACATGATGAATTACCTCTGATGATTGAGATTTCAAATGAAAGTTGGGTTTTGATTTCAATCACACAAGAAAGAAGACGTAAAGGAAAATAAGTTTGTTACGAGAGAAAAAGAAAAGAGATCGGTAAAAAGAGAAGTAAAAAATAAAATTAAAATGGGACCCATATTGCCCAAAAAATCTATTTTGATATTTCTTTAAATTATAATATCATGACCTTCTACGTTTCAGGATCTGACGGTCACGATTGACTTTCAAATAGTGGTAAAAATTAGGTAGTCAATAGATTCACCCTATTCTTTTATCTTTTATGTCATATATAGACTAGGTATTCGCGACTTTAGAAATAATACTCTTAGTTTACCTTTAATTGTTATTTATTTACTTAATTTGATTCATAAAGAACCTAAATCTTTTTCATCAACAACAATGTAACTTTTAAAAATTATGCTTTAATCAAAACTCAATTCGACGCTGGAAGAAAGCAGCTCATGGTTTTAAAAAAATTATAGTTCTACTGAAGGGTTCAAACACTAAGGCTTAGAAAGACATGCTATATCGATGGAATGTAATCATCCATCTAAGGTACACAATCATTTCCAATATTGATAGGGTTCTGGCAGCTGATCCCCAAAAGCTGCAAGGTCAACATTAGTTATGTCGTGGAATTCTCGTGGACTTGGGAATGACAAGGCACTTCAAACATTGAAATCAGTCCTAAGGGATTGCAAACCCTTAATCCTATTTTTATCAGAAACAATGCTAAACAAAAATAATAGTATTAGGGTTTGTAACACTTTAAATTATAAATTCTCTTATTGTGTACCTGCAATTGGAAGAAGTGGTGGTTTAATCATTATGTGGAGTGACAATATCAAGCTCAGGGTTGTGTCTGGTAACTCTTATCTAATTAGATGTTCGATTGAAACTCAATTCAACTTATCACGATAGGAGTTATTGTGTACATACAGCCCTCCAGTGCATAGTGAGAAAGACATATGATATAGCTGAATGATCCTTCCTTAGCAATGTCCTTCATAGTTTTGGTATTTATGATAAAACACATGATTTAATTATGAGTTGTGTAATGAATGTATCTTTTTTCTGTTATTGTGAATAGTTAACCAAAAGGCTTATTCAGTTGAAAGAGAGAAATTCCACAAGGTTTCACCCCTCTCACCCTATTTGTTTATATTATACTCCCAGAGTCTCACTAGTTTAATGAAAAGGATAGAATCTAAACAGTTGTATTCAGGATACAAACTCAATAGATGGGCACCATCTGTGTCCCATTTAATGTTTGCTGACAATGACTTGATATTTTGTGTTTTTAATAGTAATATTATTCAAGCAGTGACTGATATACTTCAGTAGTACTCACAGTGCTTGAGTCAGCAAGTCAGTTACAATAAGTTTGTTGCTTTGTTTAAAAAATTGGTACCAGAAGCAAGACAAAAAGAAGTCATCCAGTTGTTGGGAGTCAAAAAAAATGGAAGTATAAGACAAATACCTGGAGATCAAAATACTTCAACCAGATTATAAATGTTCTTCTCATGAGATCCTAGTTGAAAAATTCAATTCCAATCTTGCAGGATGGAGAAAATATTACTTATAGCATGTGCGATGAACTGTTCTTAGAAAATCCGTTCTTTCCCTTATTCATTTGTATTGCATGGCTACTATACTATTTTCAAATGATGATCTTCACATACTTGGTCAATCAATAAGAAATTTCTGGTGGGGTCACGCGAAATACCAAAAGAATATTCATTTTCTTAACTGGAGTTGGTGTAATGTGAGTAAGGAAAAATGGGGGACTGGGGTTGAGATCGTTGGAGTTTGAGTTTGAGTTTGGTATTTGTGATTTGGGTTTGAGTTTGGTTACCAAACAGGTTAGTCATTTACTATTTGCAAAACGATCCAAATAAATCTTGTCTTACCAGTTGGAAGATTCGTTGCAAAAGTTGATAATCATTAAGGAGATTTATTATATTTATTCCTATAAAAGAACAAATATGCTAGGGTACCTAGTTTTCCAATATCTACAGAGAATGGAAGTTCTCCTAGATGTTTTATACATTCAGGAATATTGTTAAAGTTGAAACTAGGGATTAGTTTATTTGGTATCAACTACACGAGGTTGTATTGTAGTCAATATGTAGCTGATTAATTTATAGAGCATTCAATATGGACTAGGTCCTAGGGTTTTTCTACAAGATTATATATTATTCCTCGTTAACAAAATTATGGTGTGGGCTTTACTTTATTTTCGCATTATAATTATCTTTGTTATAATTGAAGTTTGCACTTGTACATTAATCATACCTCGGTTGATCCTATAATTTGTTCCTTGTTGAACTTAGATTGTCATCGAGGTCACCTTGTCGGTTTGACCTTTAGGAATCGAAAAGATTACACAAGGTGTATCTGTATAGGTTAAAAGCAAAAGATTTGGTGGTGTACTCGGTATCCTCATCTTTTCAGATAATTTTGTGTTAGATAGATAAGGCGGATTTGGTGCCAATTATAAAAATTAGTGAAGTCTTTCACATCTTCTACTCCTCCGGTGGTCAAGTTAAAAATTTCCAAAAATCAGGTATATATTTCTCTCCTAAAATGCATAATAAACTTTGTAAATTAATTGCTAATACTCTAAATGTTAAAAAGATTTCCAAAAAAGATAAATACTTAGGAACTCCTTTATTTTTTTAGTAGACCTAAGTCTTGAAATTTGAGTCATTGCCGGAAAAAACCTTTAATAATCTTAGAGGTTGGGAATCAAAATTTCTCTCTCAAGTTGGGAGGATAATTTTGATAAACTCTGTCATTTATGCCCATCTAACATTTCAAATATATTCTCTGTAAAGACTTTAGATAAAATGGATAAGTTGCAGAGGGATTTATGGTAGAATAAAACCAATCCTAAAAGGAATATTTATACCAAGATTTGGAGAAGTATTTGCCTGCGCCAAACTCAAAGTAACTCAGGGATTAAAAACTTAAGGATTTTCAGTCATTATATGCTAACCAAGTTAGCATAGAGAGTTATTACAAATCCAACAATCCTTTGGGATCAAGTTTTAAGGTCTAAATATTTTTTTAACTCAAATCCTCTTATTAGAACTGTAATGACCCGACCCTCCACCGATATTGTCTCCACTTAGCCATGCGGTCATCCAGCAGTGTGGGTTTTTCAACGGGTATCGCTGCGGTCATCTAACAATAACTTCCCAGGAGGTCATCCATCCCTGGATTACTCCCGCCCGAGCACGCTTAACTGTAGAGCTTTTTAAAACTCTGGAGTCGGTTGTGCTGAAAAGGCCTTGGTGTTATGAAAGGAAAAACTATTACATATATTTTATTTGAGGAACCTTACCTGCCGAATTGGATATTACAAGAACTACTAGCACATATTATGGATATGTGCTAGTATTAGAAAAGGAATAAAAAACTCAAACCTAACTGCATATGGTATTTGAAGTCTAAATTCCAAAGTTGATATTTGGGATGAAAAATGGATATTATGGATTGATTTTCATATACATACATGGGATATTTAATAACAAACACCTACTAAGATTGTTGATTTTATTAATTCTGATGGCATGTGGAATGGACAAGTAATCAATAGGTATTTTTCTTATGATATAGGTAATAAAATTTTATCTTTACCAACCTCTAATGTTATTAATAATGTACTTAAATGGTTATATACCAAGTATGGTATCCCATCGGTGAAGTATGTTTATAGAACTTTGACTGCATGTTTTGGAGATTCAAATCCAATATGGAACAAAATTTGGAACTTGAAGTGCCAGCATAAAATTCATATTTTTATATTAAAATTATATTCAAATGCTCTTCTCCTAAATGATAAAATAGCTAAGATAACTCATAAAACTTTTCCTTCTTTGCAGTATTTGCAGTGCAATCAAAATAAAGACCCATTACATTTATCTCTAAATTGTCGTTTATCTTCTGCAATTAGGGTCGGTCTTGGTATTAATAATATGTTTGCTTTGATGGATGATATATGATTTCAAAACTGGATTGATAATTTGTTTCAATCTATTGTATAAGATTGAGCTGCTAAGACAACAATTGTGATTTGGGATGTCTGAAAACACAAATGCAATGTTATATTTAAGAATCATAAACCAGACCCTGTGAAACTGGTTAAGGAATATGTCTTACTATAGCTAGAATTGTAAAAGAAATAATCAGAGCTTTGTAAACCATATATATATAGTCTCACTGATTTGTTAAGTATGCTGGGGAAAAAAAATGAAGATAATGCTAATAGATGCTTCTTGTGATTGTTTTTCAGAAAGGTATGAAGCAGGAGCTATTATGTTGAATGAACAAGAAAAATGTATCCAGCCAAAAACTTCAGTTGGACTCACTGCTGGACTTGAAGAAGTAGAGTGTCTGGCACTTAAGGAATCTATTTTATAGTCCCTAAAGCTAAAGAAAACTACTGACATTTATTGTGGATGATTGCAGGGTTATTTTAGAAGCTTTTAGGAATGATAATGTAGTCTTAGGATTGAGAGCTATGAAAAAAATAAACGAGTGTTTTCTTATTTTGGTTGTTTTAAGAATTGTACTTCAGTTTTTCTTAGTAGATAACGTATAAACATTGTTGATGTCTTAGCTAAAAAAGTTTAGGTCGAGACTCGAGTCTGTTTCTTAATTTTCGATTTTAAGTTTTATCTTTTAACGACAGAGTTCACTTTTTAAATTTTTTTTATAATGGACTATATATATCCTATTTTAAGTTAAATAATAAAACAAACATCAATTTTATGGAAAGTGTAGTATCCATAATTCAAATTCAAAATGCACAAGTGAGGCGATATAAAAATTTTGGAATGTCAAACGGTGACGGAAGATGGTTTCAAAGTTTAGAGGGTTAAAATACTTGGAATTACTAAATTTTAATTTCCAGGATAGTAATAAAATAATTTTTTGAAAAAACTCTGATTTTTTGGGTAGGTCTTAAAATTTTGGGAGCATGCCCCATACAACAGCCACCCTTCAATTTCATCACTAATGTCAATAGTTAAAGTGCCATGTATCTAGAGATGCAAAATAACTTTTTACGCGAGTAAATCACTTATATATATTGTTGATAATTTGACACATTCTGGTTTCAAATACTAGTTTGTATCACCGTACCATATAGATTATGAAAAATAGTAAGAATTGGTGATATTTAGTTTACGAATTTGTTTATCAAATTGTAGAATTAGACTCTTTAAAAACCGCCCTTGATATTGAAAGTTTTTTTAATGGATCCCGTGATAATATGATATTCATATAGGATCCATCGTCTCTAAGAAATGTTTAGTGATTCACCATTTTTGTTTTTTTGGGATACATAATTTTTAGGGTGTTTAATCTAATAGTTTATCTAAAATAATTGTTTAGTTTATCTAAGTTAAAAGTCTAACACATAATGAATAATTTACCTGATTAATTTTAGGCTGATCGTTTTATTTTAGACCCAATTTTATTCCCACCTAGGTGAGGGACAAAAAGTGTTTAAAAAGGATAAAACTACTAAATTACTCTCACTAGTTAAAATTATATTTTTATCTTTATCCCTAATATTTCTAATCTATTTCTATTTTTCTCAAAATCAATCAAAAATAATAATCTTTTTCTTTTTCAATTCAAATTTTTTTTTTTGAAAATTTTCAAAATTTTGGAAAAAATTTAGGTTCAAGAACAATCGGCCAGTAAGGCACTTACACGATGACTGATTGTTCTTGATCCATGAAGAACATCAACCAAGAATCGGCATATGTTTTTCATTTTTATGGCCGATTGTTCTTGATGTTCTTTTTCTCAATTTTTTTGCCCAGAATCGATGAATATAAATGCACTTATCCACCGATTCTAAACTTGACATTTTCTTCCTTGAAAAAAATTGAAAAAAAACACTATCGTTTTTGGTTGTTTTTTTTTAACAACCGGTTGATATGAATGTCAATATCAACTAATTCTGGAGTGTGATTTTTAAGTTCGGTTGATATGAGCATCCGTATACGCCGATTCCTCATGTTATTCGTCAATAAAAAACATCAATCAGAATCAACATATGTGTGTCATCGTATCCACCGATTCTAATTTGATGTTCTTAAAGTAAATAAATTATGTTTTAACTATTTATCAACAACAAATAATTTCACAACTAAAACAATTAATTCACAACAAACACGATTAATTAACACCAATTAAATATATTAGTCATTAATAAAAATAGTTAGATAAAATAAATTTATTTTATTTCATAATGATCCTATTTTAATCTTTAGTGGCATGTCTGAAATAAAACGGATAGGCCTAAAATTAGTCAGAATAATTTATATAGAATTTAAATTCATCATTTATTTATTTTTGGGATATACATTCTTTTAGGGAGTTTAATCTGACGGTTAATCTAAAACGACTGTTTAGTTTATCAAAGTTAAAAATCAACACAGAATGAACAATTTATGCAAAATTTAAATCGTAGCTTATCCACTCCAACTGTTCAACAATTTTAATTCCTCGGCAGCTCGGCTAGTAAATTGTACTACAAATCAGCTATTGCGCATGCGTTGTGACAAATTGCAAACCTATTCATTGGTCAATAAATATATTTCCAAAATGATATAAAAATCCCGAAGATTCTCTTGAGAGTTGAGACATGATAACACTAAAAATCCGAATCCTCAATGATTCCTACTTCCTAGTCATGGAGAAAAATGAAAATAGATCTCCATTAACTAATTTGGGTCAACATGTTAATTGGAAGTCATTTTCTATCTTGGTACTTCAAGAGTAGTTTAGTTCAACAGTTATCCTGTTCATATTTAAGGTAACATAGAAGTTAGGAATAGAATGCAGTTGACTAGTCCATGGTTTGTATTAAAACATTACGGGCTTGGTTCAATTCCACTCTTGAAATATGTTTCTTATTCAAAAAGTTATACCGTATTCAACAAAACAAAACTAACTTGTTTATGTATATTCAAACAAAGATATGAGATTCCATAATTTCATGTCCATGTCTACGGTCTAGGTGGCATGTTAGGTGCAATGTCAAACTCAGACCACTTGTACATACCAATACCATATAATAAGCGCCCAAATCTTTCTTTTTCTTGGGTGATACAGATAATGTTAAGAGATTTGAGATGGTATAATGAGCATCAATAGTTGGACACCCATTGCATCGGGCTATTGGGCAATATAATGTGGAGGTCTAACATGCACTGAGTTAAAATACAACTTTTCCTTCTTCCACAATATTCGGAGATTTTTGTGCTAAACTTAAAATTTCAACCAAAACCGAATGTGATATGTTCACAAAATATGACATGCGCATGGGGTTAAAGAGAAGAGATCTAAGTCATGTTTAGTCGTTTAATTTTAAAGCCTACTTCACGAGTTCTAGTTCCGAGTACGAGGAGGGATCTCGATTTGCATTTTTGTGTTTTCTTCCTGTCCGGGGCAAGCAAACAAATTTCCAATTTCACGACGGACCTTACTAAATGTAAATCAAAAAAGTTAGTTCATCCTAAGGTGTTGATGTGCCATCCTCTATCCCCTAGAATTTTAAAGGGTGTACTATAATGTGAACATTATAATGTGAATATGTGAGTCTATACTTTATTTTTTTTCTGTAGAAATAGAGTTTTGGTTCGCATTTGGTGTATCATTTAACCTACATCTAGTGTTTTCGTTTCACGACTCATGCTGTCATGCATTACGTATGGGGTTTTGGAGGTTGTCACTCTTGTCAGGGCGACCAAGCTCCATGGGATATATAATAATGCCCCTCATTAATAGTTTACTGACTTCAGCTATACCAGTTCCCCCCGTATATATAACATATAGGTCCACCACTGTAATCTATAAACCAATATACTATATGAGTTGAGTTCATTAATTGAATCAAACTTGGGCTGCACACTTATAGCAAAGGTTAAATTCAATCCAAGATATTGAGAAGGCACAATTCTATATAGATAGATGACGCACGTACTAATTCTTTCCAAAAAAATAAAATAAAAATAAGATGCATGAACCAAGGAATCTATGTTTTGATTGGTAACCCCAGTAAATGGGGTCTTCATCATATAAGAAGTTGGAAAATGATTTCGAAAAAATAATAAAAGTTAGAGAATTCTAATCAGAAATAGTCAGCACCCACCACGAGGATTAAAGTATTTTTGTTGAATTAGTGATTATTGATTACTAAAACTAGCAGGAGCAGTTGTCAATCGGTAGTAACCAGTAGCGGTAGTAGTAGTGCAATTCGATGCAGTTCAAATTGGACCATTTCTCTAGTTATGCTTGTATTATCTCTGGGCCATGTTAATCTTTTTTTGAATATCCGGGAGAGGGAGCTCAGAGAGGGACCATTTCAAGTGCTGATTTTTTTAAATATCCCGGGGGAGGGGACCATTTGGAGTAGGAGCTGTACAACTATTTGTTTGTTGTAGTCAACTTGCAATAAAACATTTATTATTGTACTCATGGAATCTGTGGAGTATCTTGACTACCTACAACAGAATCTATGTTTTTTACTCCGTTAAAGTTTAAGCGTCGACACCAAAGAATCTTCCTACCATGAATTTTTATGATTTACATCCATTTTAATTTGAAACTTTCCATGGAATCCCTTGATCACAAAACAGTAAACTCTTTTTTTTTCTCATTGAAAAACCTTATTTATAAGAAAAGATTTGCAACCATCGAATGATTGATCAGCTTAATTGTTAGATATTTACAAATTGTACAAGTTCATCCTTACTGAAAAGCCATTAGACCGAGGGCACGCTTGGGTTTGTATTCGTATAACTTACGTTGAGATCAAGGGAAACACAGCAATTTCTCTAAGAAAAAAATTAAAGAATAAATACGTTATGAATTAGTGTTATTTTCTACAAAAAAAAATATTGCTTATGAATGGGAATTATTAAAAGAGCTAACAATATTGTTGCCAACAATTTTTTTATCACTAACCATGTACTGTATATATCAATGTAAAAACTTATGTGTCATGTATTTTGGGCACTAACATTTTTATACTATGTCAAATATGTGTCTATGGACCATGGTGCGCCCGCTAGCATCTATGTGTAGATGTCGTACATGGGCACAAAATTATTCCGCTTCGGATTAAATATATGATGATTTTTTGGGGACCTCCTAGAATTTGAGGGAACTATTTCCTATTTGCTAAGATCATTAGAAAATAATTCTTGGCTCCCTATACCCATAGAATTTTACTAATGATAAAAATACTCTCACTTAATTAGGAGGTAATAATTAGAGTTAGTTAAACTTAATTGATTTTTAAATGTTAGATGAGATTAAATATTGTTGTGTTAGAGAATTAGAATAAGGAGAAGAAGAGTTTTTTAAAAAAAATCAAAATCTAAGTTTGGTGGTTGTTGAATTTAAAATGAATTATTCTAGTGCAAACAAGGAGGAATTTGAACCTTTAAATCATAGAAGAAACAAATTATTCGTTAATCTTCCCAACAATCCGGTAATGGATGATTTGTTATATGGTGAATGTGTTCTTCCCCAAACCCAAACTCAACCCCAAAATTAGGTTTTTTTTAAGATAACCGAGACCACAACGAAGAAGATGATAATATTTGGGATACCCGAGTATATTTGTTAATGTGTTTTTGGTTCAAATTTGGTGAAAATTTCAAACTTTATAGCTTGGCTTCGGCAAGCTCGATATAAGTTCGGCTAGTACAATGAAGAACACAGATAGTCGAACTATCTGAGTTCATAGTAGTAGTCGAACTATTAGTTAAAACTATTGGTAATAGCCGAACTTAGCTGGTAGTAGCCAAACTGAGATGTTCGGTTAGGAATTTAATAGACTTTCAAACCGAACAATGTGATTCTTAACCGAACTTTCAAAATAACAAAGAATTTTATCAAGTATAAAGTTTGGATATCTCGATAATAGGATTTAATAACTGAACTTGTATGTCTTGAACCATCCTAAAAAGTTTGGTTAAGCTTATATTTGGTATTTTAGCCGAACATTTTCAATTTACCAGGTTATTTTGTGTCAGAAGTTCGTTAAAAATTATTTATTGCAGGCAGCCGAACATTTATGATTTCACCAGGATTGTTGGTGTCAGAAGTTCGGCTAGGGTTGATATTTTACTAGCCGAAAATTACTCTGGATTGTGTAATTTTTAGCCGAACTTATACTCTCTAGGCGAACATTACACAAAATATCAAACAATTTTATCAAGTAGAAAATTCGGCTAGCTCGATAATAGGATTTAATAACCGAACATTTCTCTGTTTTTCACAGATTTAAATATATGTCGATTGAACTTTTCTTTTTACAACCGAACTATTTTTGCAGTTTGTTATGTAAGAGGCTTTATGAACCGCATTTTTTTTACCGAATTTATGAAATTCATTAACTAAAGTTTCAAACCAAGTTACGAATTATTAACGTCAAACCAACTAACGAAATTCAAACCATGTAATTGTTCTAAAATGCAAACATACTGAATTCAAACACTCATTCACCGCGCCGACGATTGTGACGAACTCTTTTACCATGTCCAAGTTCTTCGTCGGATGGGGTCTCATCTTCACTTGGTTCCAACATAGTAGCAGCAGCTGTACTTGATCCTTCCCCACTTGGTCCCCTTCTAGTAGCAACAACAGAAGTTGAACCTCCCCATTGTACACGACTCCTCTTGGGAGCCTTCTCCTTAATCGGCTCAATCTCATTGTTCGTTATGACCTTGTCCCATTTGTTGTAAAGGGATGTATGTTCTTCAGTCAACATAGGGTCTCCCGTGCGAATTTTAGCCATCATTTTCCTCAATAACTTCCTACCCGCCTTAACCTATTCAAAGTTAAACATAAAATACGTTATTTTAGATCAAAGTTTACAAGACTTCGAAAAACTTAAAGAGAATAACATTATTTATTTACCACACTCTCCAAAGCCTTCGCCACATCTTCGCCGCAAGTAGGCGTCTTCCCGGTTTCAATTCACTTATCCTTTGCCTTTGCCTTCGCTTTATCTGCCTTAGCTTGTTCAACATGATTTATAACATAGGGATGAGTAATAACTAGATACCAATCCATGTACCCTTCTCCATAGGAACTTTGGGTACCCTCCTCCAAAAATATACACTCATCTTCATCAATAAAGTATTCATCCATGTTATTCCACATGTCTGACGTCGGTTGTGGGTCATGACAGGGCTTAAAGAAATTGGCGGTATTCTTCGTACCCCTCTTCAACAATCTAAAGTTTTCATTCACCATAGTTGGGATATTCTGCACACAAGCGAGTTGGCGAAATACTCTTCGAGGGTTGTACATCGAGTAACTGCCAGGGAAGAACAATGGCCCATAGTAAGCCGCGACTGGCGAAATCTCAACCTCATCCAAAGAGTAGGGGTGAAAAACTACTTCATGCGCTCCCAAATCATCCAACACTCTCCTCGTGTATGCCAACGGATTCTCTTTAGCCTTCAACTATGTGCTCTTGAACTCGTACTTTTCAGCCGTCGGCTGCCCAGCAAGCCAACCTTTCTTCTCATCAGCCAACCTTTCTTCTCATCAGCCAATTTCATTACAGGGAAGTGATCGTACACCTACACCTAAGGGAAAAAATCCAGTTTAACAAAAGTTCGGTTAGAACAAAAAATCAATTATCAACCTAACATAAGAAAGTTCGGCTACATATAAAGATCCATCAATCATCTTTTTTTATGCAATTGATTAGAATGGGTATGTCGAAGATTACCTGGAAAAGAGTGTAATTGCCTCCGATTTGTAAAGTATTAATCCGATTAGCGCTCCTAAGTTGATCTTGAAGGAAGGTAAGGACTGCAGTGCCCCAAGAGTAACTATTGACCTTTTCGAGGTGGTGCTTTTGTAATAGTGGTAAATAAAGTATCGTTCGCTCGGACTTGTGAAGACTGATTTTAGATTTAATAAACTAATTTTTAAACTAAAAAATATACATAAAAGATGAAAATAATATTCACAAATACTGAGGTTATGGTTTTCACCATTAACCAATTAAAATGATTCAATTCATTAATTATAATTCTGCAATTTTTACATTTAATTTGATTCTAAAATATTGCAACAAGTAGATTTTCAAAATAACAATTGTATAAAAAAAACATGGAACATCAAAAACCTAGGCCAAGCATGTACCATCTAACGAAATCACAATTGTTTAATAAAAATCATTAAATCAATTTTTAACCAAGGCAAATAATCATAAAAGAAATTGCAAAAATCAATTAAAATAAAAATATACCACTTTTGTTGGAACAAATGGCTTCCTCCATCACCTCAGCAAAGGGGTTTAGATCCACATGTTGAAAACACCCTCAAAAGATTGGTGCATAGCTCAAAGTGTTTACAAATGATGAAAAAGAGTGAAAATAATGAAAACAGCGAGTTTGCAACGTTTATAAGCGTTACAGACTCACTGTTAAATAAGAAAAAGTGTACACTGAAGATAAATGTTGCAAATGAAGATAAATGTTGCAAAGTTAAAAGCTTTAGCAACAGAATCTTCAACCTTTTGGCCACGGAATCTTCAACCTTTTCGCAACGTTTTCTTCATCATGATCATGAACAAATTTTTTTCTGGATTTTGATTTTAAGATTCTGGCCTCTCCAACCCCCCACCCCCCACCCCCACCCCAAAAAAAAAAAAAGCTTTCCAATCGACTCTTATTTATAATCAAACCATCAACAACCCAAGAATCACCCATAATTTAATGCTCAAATCTTCGGGAATAAATCTTCATCAATGAGAATATCTCGGCTGATGCAACTTGGAGATATTTCACTTCTGGACGATTCTATTGCCTTCTATGTTGTTGTCTTTCCTTATCACAATCGATCAAATATATTCTCCATAACTCTTGTTACAACTAAAACCCGAGTATAATTGATTTTTTTCTCACACGTATATCTTGACTATATTAGCGAGATATTATGTGTTTGAACCATGTACAAGTTGTTTGTCAATAAATCAGAATATATTACTGGCTAAAATATCCCAAAATTCTCGTCCAAAAATTCTTCACAGATACGCAGATAAGAAGATAACTCTTCCCGCCCAAATTTACTTTGAATTTTGAAAATGAAGGGGGTACCCCAATCCAAAGTATATGTGCCTTTAACAATTCTTGAGGTGGGTGCCTTTAACACTTTTTGGGGTGTCTTTAACACTTTCTAATCCAATTTTCTCCACAAGTATTATTCTTCGAAAATACCTACAAATACAATAAAATAATAGAAAATTTGAGTAATAGCAATATAAAGATGAGCTCAAATAAGACACAAAATTATGTCTATCAAATACCCTCAAACTTATTATTTGCTAGTCCTCGAGCAAATCTAATCAAGAAAATGAAAATCCTAACTCACTTTCACAGGTATCACGATTGCACTTAGCGTGTGCAATAAGCCTTTAAACCCCTAGGTGTCCCTAGTGGACGAGTTTTGTCTCGTGAGGGTTTACAAGAGATATACCCACAAAACCTTTACTCCAAACCCTAGCTACCTGTGAACGATTGAGGATAGATACTAAATAAGCTATTTAGTTGGCATACTATATTCTTCGCCTATAAAAATCATTACCCTATGAGTCCAATTGTTGCACACGATTTTTCACTCAGCGTACTAAAATTCATAAAAGAATTCAAAACTCTACTTAAATAGTCGTTCAACCACGATACTCAGAATCTATCAAAGTACAATCACATGAAGAAATTAGAAGATGGAAATTGAAAAAATGAAGTTTGCACATGTTGACTAAGGTAAACGGTGTTTACCATATATGTCTGAAGGTCAGTGCCAGGATGAATAGATTGAGATACGCTCTCACTAGTCTTTATTCCTTAAACTAATATCAACTCAGCTGGTATATACAAAGGTCCCAGCGGTCGATTTATTAAAACTAAAATAATTGTTTATTATAAAGGTACTGACAACATGATTGGATCAAATGAATCCAAGCGCATGCTCCTTATCAGCATCTTACATGATAGTTCTCATGGATCATGCGTTCCACGCTTGCTTAGGCGACGAAGACAAGGAGAACATACACATATTGTTATCAAAGTGTCAATCCTCGATTTTATTTTATTTTTGAATGATGGTATAAATAACACAATAATGGGGCTTGATCTCAAACACTCAACTTCATCCTGAAAGCGATAACAATTCGATATTGGTGCTCCACCAAATCACTTAGAATAACACAAAAATTGTAAAAAATAAAAACAGAAGGTGATATGGTCGAGATAGACTCCGAGATATGGTGACAACTATCATGTTATTTCTAACACCTGAGCTTGGCATCCTTTTACGAATAGACCATTTAGCTGGGCACACCAATTCCTAATAGATAAATAGCTAAGTTTCCATCTACTAGAATGGTTAGTGTCATCCTGAATTGTTCAGAAGTTTCTAGACTTTGGAATTTCATATTTCACTAGAAGTTTATCCCTTACCCCCAAACTTAAATTTAACATTGTCCTCAATGTTCTAAAGATGAATTATTAAAAGAATGAATAAGGAGAAACTGTTACCAATCGTAGGAAAGGAGTTAAGGAAAGATATTACCGTGTCGCATGAGCATGAGTTACCTCCCAAGAAGTGCTAATTTTAAAGTCTTCAGCCAAAGAAAGAATTAGTCACCTCATTAAATCATATAACAATAGTCGGAATAACTGTGCGTCTTCTGAATAAAATAATGATATCTAAAATTGAAGGAAACTTCCGCAGACCCAGAAAGTGAACAAACCGAGCACACACTTATCCCTATCTAATGTCTTGTTTAAGATAACTGCATCTAATTGAGGTTCAGGTTCGGGCTCTATGAAAGGGTCTAGATAAAATATTTTCATGGGTTGGATTTCCTTATAGGCGGGATCGACAGGATCAGGTTGTAAAGTCTAGAGTAACTCAACTAATAAATTTGAAGCACATAATAATAACCTGAATAATTGTGGATCCTCAAAGTCAATCAGATTTGACCCACACAGTTGACTACAATGAAGGTGGTCATTCTTAAGAAAATGTGTCGATTCTAATTTTCTAAAGTAATTAGGCTTAGTCTCGAAACTTAATAATTGACACATTTGAAATTCAAACGTTCCCACATATGGAAGACAATATTTTGGTGGAAAAAAAAAGTCAATCTTGGTATTATTTCCTAGGTAAACCACATCGACCAGAGGATGGGTTTCTAACAACTGAACTTCTTTTTGGACACCAACAGGCTCAGAGAATCTAGTTTGAAGATGATCTTGTAAAATGGTAGAGGTGCAAATGTCAAGTCCTAAGTTAGGGACTTTAAGCAGGGATACTTGACAATCACAAGAATCATCGGTACCCCCAAACTTAGGGTAGACATTACTCTTAGATGGACTAAAAATTGTTGGTTGGATTCTAGGGTCCTTAAGGTCAAAACTATATTCAGCTTCTTCTATAGAAGGAAATAAGTTAGACTTATAAACTGGTATAAGTTCAAACTTAGCTTTCCATATATTATAAGTGTCCATCAAAGGTACAGAATGTAACAAATTATTCACCTCATTAATAACACTATCATCGTCAACATCAAACCCAAAGTGGGCTAGGCATTTCTTTAATGGATCTTCTAACAAAGTGTTTGGTAAAGATTTCTGAACTGAAGTACTAGTTACGTTCACTTCTTCTAAATCATAGATCTCATAAGAAGGTTGTCTACTCATACTAAATAGATTCAGTTCAATAGTCATGTTATCAAAAGAAAAATTAATTATTCCATTTCCATAATTGATAACGACATTATATGTAGCTAAAAAGGGACGACCTAAGATCACTGGTATTTGAGCCTCTGGGACCTAAAAAGGTTGGGTGTCTAAGACAACAAAATCCACTAGGGAAACCATTCTATCAAACTGAATCAAATCATCCTCTATCACATTAAAATTCTCTAGGAGTCTATCATCTTCGTTAGAGACTATTGTTTCGAATCGTCAGACTCTAAATCACTAGTCTCAGGACAAACTCGTTCCTCTAAACCATTATCGGCTTCAAAATAAGAAAATTCCACATCGTCTAAAATAATGGTATCTCTAGTCAAATCCTCTTCCTTTTGAATAGGTGGATAATCATTAAAATTATTTGGATTTGAACTAAAAATGACACTATCATCATGTTGCACAATTGGAGCGACAATTTCTTGATCACTCTGCCTGTATATTTCAAGTTCTTCACCAATACTATCCTCATCATCATAATAATATGAAGATGTTTGAACCTCGTCTTAATAAGTAGTGTTACCAATTCTATCCTCGTCCTCTTGACTAGGTGAACAATTATCAAGGGTAGAACTATATTGGAAATTAAGATCATTTTGAGCAATATTATTCTCTGCAAGACTTTCATTCACACTTAATGCAAATCTATTTGTATTCTCAGTCAACTGCTTGAGGGATTCGTCTAGAGAAAGATTTGGGATATTATTTGTCCCCCCCCCCCCATCTTAATCTGAACCTTTTTGTATTCTCAGTCAACTCCCTAATGGATTCTTCCAGAAAAACAAATGGATCATAAGGATTACTAGATTGTAACTTCTCATGTGATTCTTCTAGAGAAAGAGTTGGACTACTAATTGTTCCCCCCATACTTAATATAAACATTCTTGTATCCTCAATCAAATCCTTAATGGAATTCTCTAGAGAAACAGTTGGATCATAAGGAGTACTAGATCGTAATTGCTCGTGTGATTCTTCTAGAGGCATAATAGGTTTATTATAAGTACTAGATTGCATCTGCTTTAGGGCATCCCTGCAAGACAAGAACTCGAATTTTTCTCATTTTCATGTTCATAAGACGGGTGTGTATATGAATAGCAATTGGGATCACCCTGGTATGAGCAATAACCTCCAAAAGGTTGGTGGTGGTCCCGACTACTATCCACACCATGTTGACAGTACGGATAATGTCTATTTTGAAATTCAGTCGGATATTAATTGTATTGGTCTTCATAATACCATTTCGATATTTTCTAACAAAAACTTCCTAATATATTTACAAAAAATCTAAGAAAATAAATCATAATAGGAAGGGGGTTCTAAACATACACAAACAAGGCCGACTCAACCAAACCAAACCTACTGAATCTAGCAAACAAAAAGCATGATGACTCTACTTAGATTGTTTCTAGACCAAATTCTATTCTTCCAAAAGGCAACTAGTTACAATTTTAGCGAATCTCTCAGAACGATCTGAATTAGATTAAGTCGAATAGAAAAAGGATAAGCTCTAAGGAGCTTTGATAACCCTGCCTCTTTGGAAACTTTTCCCTGGGTTACAAGGCGGTCTAATCAATTTAAAATAATCTTCCTGAACTTTAAGTTAGGCTAACAAAGTAACCAATACAGTCCTTTTAAATGATTTTCCAATAAGCTCGATACCCTATCGGTCTTCTTTCTAGTCAAATTTTAAGGATTAGGTTCGCGTTGGGTAACGTGTTCCTAAGGAGGGCAAGAAGGAAACGGTGATGAAATCCGAGTCCTTATCTTATATGGCCAATCCTTGCCCTTTACTAGAAAATAAATATGTATTCAATTCCTTAACATATATGCATACGAAGGAATATAGTAAACCCACTTGCAGGGGATTCGTGGGTTGATCGAGTCTTACCTCCCGTACTAAACGGGGGATAAATAAGTTGTAATCGACTCGGGCCGAGACAATATCGTAATTGTCGTCCTTCCCTGTTGCAGTTTATATTTGAATACCCTTCCGTAGAGTTTAAAAATAATAATAAAGTTCAAAAGTCCAAAGTCCAAAAATAAAAAACAAAAAAATACCTAAAATAATTACAAAAATAATAAGAATTTCCTAATACAGTTTTCTAAAAATAAATATAAAAACCCTAAAAATTAAAAAAATTAACTAAAAAAAATTCTTGTATTCTTTATTCGTTCTTTTCGATTTGTCTTTGACTCCAAGTCTTTAATCAATCAATATAATCTTTAGCTCCAATTTCTTTTTGACCCAAAACCTGTAATACAAAGAAAATACCCAAAAACGTAAAATAAAATAAATAAAAATAATAAAATAAAAATCTAACAAAATTGATTAACCTAATTAAAAAAATTCTAATTTTTTTTCTAAAAACAAATACGCGTCGGCGACGCCAAAACTGGTGGTTTTGTAATAGTGGTAAATAAAGTATCGTTCGCTCGGACTTGTGGAGACTACTAATTTTTAAACTAGAAAATATACACAAAGGATGAAAATAAAATTCACAAATACTGAGGTTATGGATTTCACCATTAACCAATTAAAGTGATTCAATTCATTAATTATGCAATTCTTACTTTTAATTTGATTCTAAAATATTGCAACAAGTAGATTTTCAAAATAACAATCGTATAACAAAAACATGGAACATCAAAAACCTAGGTCAAGCATGTACCATCTAACGAAATCACAATTTTTTAATAAAAATTATTAAATCAATTTTTAACCAAGGCAAATAATCATAAAAGAAATTGTAAAAATCAATTAAAATAAAAATATACCACTTTTCTTGGAACAAATAGCTTCCTCCATCACCTCAACAAAGGGGTTTAACTCCTCATGTTAAAAACACCCTCAAAAGATTGGTACATAGTTCAAAGTGTTTACAAATGATGAAAAAGAGTGAAAATAATGAAAACGTCGAGTTTGCAACGTTTATAAGCGTTACAGACTCATTGTTAAATAAGGAAAAGTGTACACTGAAGATAAATGTTGCAAAGTTAAAAGCTTTAGCAACAGAATCTTCAACCTTTTGGCCACGGAATCTTCAACCTTTTCGCAACGTTTTCTTCATCTTCTTCATCATGATCATGAACATATTTTTTCTGGATTTTGATTTTGTGATTCTGACCTCTCCAAACCCCCCCCCCCCCCCAAATGTTTTCCAATCGACTCTTATTTATAATCAAACTATCAACAACCCAGAATCACCTATAATTTAATGCTCAAATCTTCGGGAATAAATCTTCATCAATGAGAATATCTCGGCTGATGCAACTTGGAGATATTTCAGTTCTGGACGATTCTATTGCCTTATATGTTGTTGTCTTTCTTTATCATAATCGATCAAATATATTCTCCATAACTGTTGTTACAACTAAAACCCGAGAATAACTGATTTTTTTCTTACACGTATATCTGGACTATATTAGCGAGATATTATGTGTTTGAACCGTGTACAAGTTGTTTGTCAATAAATCAGAATATATTACTGGCTAAAATATCCTAAAATTCTCGTCCAAAAATTCTTCATAGATACGCAGCTAAGAAGATAACTCTTCCCGCCCAAATTTTCTTTGAATTTTGAAAATGAAGGGGGTGCCCAAATCCAAAGTATAGGTGTCTTTAACACTTTTCAGGGTGTCTTTAACACTTTTAAGCCAATTTTCTCCATAAGTATTATTCTTCGAAAATACCTACAAATACAATAAAATAATACTCTTCCGTTTTTGGAAAAGAGTTACTATCACTTTTTCATTTTAGCCTATTGTTAGGTTAAAATGAAAAGTGATAGTAACACTTTTGTTGAAACGGAGGTAGTAGAAAATTTGAGTAATAGAAATATAAAGATGAGCTCAAATAAGACATAAAATTGTGTCTATCACGAGGGGATCCAAAAGCTGGAGAAAATTGGCATCTACCATGTTTCCAGAAGTGTCGGGAAAGATAAGACTGCCTAGATGATACAACAAGTAAGCGGTGACATGTTGCTTAATCTTGTCCTCGTCCATCACCAACTCTCCACTGTCCACTTTCTTTCTTGTCCCTCCGAATTCCCTCTTCAAAACAACCAACTTGAATTTCATCAACTTCTTGATCGGACGACCCTTTTTATCAATCTCCATCAACTCCATACCAGGTTTAGGCTCCTTAACAGCGCGTTTGAACTTCATTTTTGTCTTACTTCGGCTCCACCTAAGCGTCTTCTCCCCTAACACTTCTAGATCTTCAAAACTCATCTTAGCTTGATATCCTTCTGCAACACATTTCTCATCCACTCTAACACCGGTGATCCTGCGCACGTCGTCAAAAGTGATACACATGTCGCCAAATGGGAGGTACATGGTATCCGTCTCTGGGTAGAACCTCTCGGAAAACGCTGAGATGGTGACACTGTCAAACTCGGTGCATAATGGATAACAGACCATAAAACATATGACTTGACTCTCTCCACCACCTGTTGACATTCATCCTCTATGTCCCATGAAACCGCCTTCTGGCGTATTGAAAGTCTAGTCGCGTTGTTATGATCCTATAAAATTAACATAATCATTGACTAACTAACACACACGTAATCATAATTAAGAGAACATAATTAGGAAAAAATATATATAGTTAAAATTCAATACCTTGGTCGAGTAGATTTTGGCAGCCCATGAGTGTTTGCAGCCGAACAACACTTCGCCTCCATCTTCCGGCATACCGTGAGGTGGGTTAGTAGGAGTTAAACACAACTTCTTATCAGGAATATGTGCATATCTAGCACAAGGTGTCTTAGGCATCTTCTTATCTTTAACAACAACAAGAGAAATATTTTGGGGTGGATCTTCCTCTTCCTCATTATCTTCCTCTTCCCCTTGCTCTTGCTCTTTCTCTTCCTCTTGCTCTTCCTCAACTTCCTGCTCTATCTCTTGGTTCACTTCACGGATTCCAACTCTCGATTTATTTGTAGCTTTAGCTCCACGCGTATTTGCCCCTAGGTGTTTACTGTGTCGAGGAATCGGAGTTCTAAGATCTTCCACCACCGTCTGCTTAGCTTCAACTTTTGAATTTTCCCTAAAAACAAAACAAAGACTATTTAACTAAATTCGAACAACAAAGCATGAAGTTGGGATAAAAAAAAATTCGACAAAAATAACATAAATCGAGTTAACCGAACAAAAAGTTCGGTCAATAATAAAAAAGTTCGGCTAGCATCCATCATTTTTCCTCTAAAAAGTGTAATGTTCGGTTGGAATATTACTTTTGGAGAATAACCGAACTTTAAGTTTACATTTTGGACTAAAAAGTTCGGTTGAAAGAACAAAGTATCGATATAGCCGAACTCTTAAGTTCGGCTAAAAAATCTAGAGAAAAAAAAGTTTGGCTAGCCCTAAAATTGTTTCTCAACCGAACTGTTCTTCGTGTTCTTGAAAAACAGAAAGTTCGGTTGAGACGAGAAGGATAAAACACTATGTGTCTAGCCGAACTTTTTACTGAAATTACATTTTGGACCCTAGTTTTCATGATTTCTACTCGAATCGAGAATAAAAAACGCATGCAATAGAAGGGGTTTGTCGGGAATTACCTTCTAATTTGCATGTTGGGTTGGTTAGGAATTGGTTCTTCCGTTTGGGCTCGATTTCGGGTTGAAGAACCGGCTCTTCAACTTCTTCTTGATTTGCTTGATTCGTAATCGCCGCAATCCCAGGATTAGGTCGTACATCTCTTTTACAATGTTTCACACGAGACATTTGTAGACGAAAAAATTAATTGACGATGAAATTCGTTTATGAATCGACGATTAATCGTTTATGGAAGATGAAGAGGGAAAAATGAGAAGAAGAGTTTTTTAAAAAAAAAAAAAATCGGTTAGGAGTTTTTGATTTTGTTTTAGGATTATATTTGTTTTAGTCTGGGTGGTTATATTAGATTATGATAAATTTAACAAAGGGTAACTTAGTTATTTCATCCTATTAGGATACCTCTTAGCTTTGTAGGGCATATAACCTAAGTAGATAAGGGTCCCCTCAAAAATGGGTTGGTCCCAAAAAATCGTTCTAAATGTACTCACTACTCAACCCTAATGTTTGATTGGGCTTGGATCAAGTCCAACTAACCTATCCCAGTCTCAAGTCTCAACCACTGTCACAGTGTCAGATCAGAAATGCACTTGTAATCAAATCCCAAATTTTAATTATCACATGGCAGCTCTCATGCAATCTTAATTAAGAAGTGGAAGTGTTCTCTCTATCTGAAGCACGAAAAAATGAACTTATTGCAACCCAATCCAACTAAACCCGACTTGTTTTTTTATCTTATTCGCTTGCATCATCGTCTTCACTCTTGTTGCATCTTCCCATCTCCCAGCATCAGCATACAGCCTATGTAGCGTAACAAAAAGTGCTGAGCTTTCTGGCTCAAGTTTCATTAGAGATTTGGCAGCAATTTCAGCAAAATCTACATTGTTATGAACTCTACATGCACTAAGTAATGCACCCCAAACAGCTCTATCTGGTTCAAACGGCATGGTTTTGATCAAATTCAGGGTTTCCTCTAGATACCCGTTCCTACCCACTACGTCCACAAGAGAGGCAAAATGTTCCATATGCGGTTCAATGCCGTACTCATAGACCATGGATTTGAACTGTCTCCTACCTTCCTCAACTAAACCAGTATGAGCACAAGCACTCAAAACTGAAACGAATGTTATATGTGAAGGTTTCACATTCTCCCTCTTCATCTCTTCAAAAAACCTGAGAGCTTCCAGTGCCAAAGCATTATATGCATAACCTCCGATGATTGAATTCCAGGAAACTACATCTCTCTTAAAAGCCATCTCATCAAATACTGAACGTGCATCTGATATAACCCCGCATCTCGAGTACATTGTGATAAGCGAATTATTTATTGGTATATCTGCAATTACCAACTTCATGACCAGTTGATGAACCTGCATTCCTAAATGAAGAGCTGAAATCCCAGCACATGCACTCAGAACTGCTGATAGAGTGTGTTTATCAGGTCTTTCACCTTCTCGTTGCAACTGATGTAAGAGTCTCACTGCTTCTTCGTATTCTCCGTTCTGTTCATATCCTGATATCATGGAATTCCATGAAATCAAGCTTTTTTTTAGGTGTTTAAATGAAGAAACTACGAGCAAGTTCCAAGTCGCCATTGTGTGCATATCCCGAGGCCATAGAATTCCATGACTGGGAATCAGGATTTGGCATCTCATGGAAAAGTTTTGCTGCTTCTTCTAAATTACACACCTGAGCGTACCCACTAATCATAGCATTCCACGAAATGACATCTCGTTTTAACATATTGTCAAAAAGTTCCCTAGCCGAGGAAAGGTCTCCTACTTTAATGTAACACATCTAGGGCTGCACAGGAACCGACCGGAACCGAAAAACCGGACCGGAACCGACAAAACCGTACCCCCAAAAAACCGGACCGAGGGTATAGGGTACAGGTACAAAATTTAGGAACCGGGTACAAACGGGTACAAGGTACAGGTACAGCCTAAGAACCGACCTGTACCGACCCAAGGAACCGATCAATATTAACCATTGATCTTTTTATGTTGATTTAATCTCCATCATTGGTGAACTTCGGTCTTTTCCTTCGTTATTATCTCACTAATGTGCATTCAAAGGCTCTCTTCTTCGCTTCTTCTCTCACCCTCCCCATCTCAGAAAAAGAAAACCGAAAGCTCTCATCCTTCTTCCTATTCTCATCTTCCGTTATAAAACAATTATTGCCACCAAAAATTATTGGGGGTTGAAGAAGCATATTCAATCTATCATTCGTCATGCGGGTAAACTTTCCATCTCTCAAAAAAATCTCTAGGATTTTCTTTTTGCATTTTAAAACCCTAGCTTTAGCCTCTTCCTTTCATCACCCAATGTTTTCATAATACTCATTAACTTTGATCAAAATCTATTCGATTGAAAACCCATGTTCATATGCTATTATTGACCTAAATTTATCTGGGATAGGGAAAATTCTCATGATTGTTCAAAAAACATTGTAACCAATTTATACGAGGAAATTCAACGATAAGAAATGGTAAGTCAGTGCACATTTGTCTTTTTGTATGTTTCAGTTTCTTATGATTGCTTGATGTATGTTTTTTTATCAATTGCCAATTCATTTCCCAAGTATCCAGTCATGTATGTCCATCCACTCAGTGATTCAGAACCTGTTTATGTTTGTTTTTCTTCTGTTATGAATGGATTTGTGTCAATTTTAGAGGCTTCATTTATCATTTGGTGAACCTGTTTATGAACCTGTTTAAAATTTTAGAGGCTTCATTTATCATTTGGTGATTTTGGTCCATATATTGATACAAAACATGGTGCATGAATTGCTCTAACCAACTTTCATGCTATTACTAAAAATCCAGCAGGAAAAACCTGAACATATTTTGCCCAACCGCCTCATTTTGTAAGCATTTTTAGAGCCATATGTTCATTCTATTAGTATGGTTTATGAAACATAAGAAAGGCTATTACCTGCTCGTAGTCCATGGACAATCTACAATCCTCATTAGCTGATATATACTGTTTCATGAATTCATCGCCACTTCTGCACTCCTGAGTCCTGTCACCAAAGGTGGATGGTTTATGGCATATTATGATGGCATTTGTCTAGGAAATTAGCTAGGTATACAATTTTAAATCAGCATATGGGAGCTCTTAAGATCAAAACTCCCTAGTTGTATGACATTTCAAATGTTTTGTTGTTAAAACACTTTGAAATTACCTTTTGTCCTGATCAACTTCTTCTGTTAATTTTTGAAGATGGATGGCTCGTTCAAAATGAGCCATGGTACTTGCCTCTTTCCTAGATTTAGAATGGGTATGGAGTTTATCCCAGTCATGGTACATGCTCTTATATTTCAATTGGTACTTGGTAGTCCATAGTAATTTCTCTTTGATTTTGTACTTGGTAGTAGTAACTACTGCCGGTACTTGCTAGTACTAATTGTTCAAGTCTGTTTGTATTTGTTACCAATTAGTATTTCTTTATTAAGAAAGTTATATAATCAGTTAAGGTAAAATTAAGAAAAATACAGATTGATATGAACCACAGTGCCGCGCCCGTATGATTATCATGAGCATGGCCTTTATATTATACTTCTAGCTATCTGCATGACAGACTATGTAGTTTAAATTCCAGTACGTCGGCTGAACTGGACCTATCACTTGTGAATTAAGTTATCAAATAAACCATCTGTTCCGGTTACTATCACATCTCCAGCCATGACTTGTTTAAATTCCAGTACGTCGGCTGAACTGGACCTATCAGAATTTTTACCAAGTTGATACGGAGAGTTGAAACTATGTAGTATTCTTGGTGAATGATAAATGCTACACCCCCTTCTGAGAACAACAAAACCAATATCATCAACATTGACAGCACGCAATCCCTGTCCCTTATCATTGGTGAGTGTAAGAATGTACGCAGTTGATGATCCTTGCGCGTCTGTATTTGAGAATGCTTCTGTTAAGACTTGCATTGGATCAGCATTAAAATGAACATGTTCCATAATTGAATCTTTGCATTCGATAACAAACCACCAAGAATTTCTTTTTTACATTTATTTTCTTTTGTTCCCAGATTTCTCATATGGCAGAATCAACTTAATGTTTTTCTGTTTTATGTTGGGATTCCTTTCCTTTGTTATTACTGCTGGGGTGTACATATATATTATGATATACTACTACGTGTAGGGTCTGGCTCAATTTTTGCTGCATGTTGTTTGCATGATAATTAAATAAAATAAATAATCATGTTTGTCATTTTTATTTAATTTAATTTTATTGTCATGTTGTTATGCAGAGTTCAAGTCAAGCTACAACTTTAGAAACCCAAGTTGGATCCTCTAACCAACTTTCTTAATGGATGTTGCAGAGTTATTGGGTCCTATGCCAGCGCCAGAATCTTTTGATCCTTGAAGTTCATTGGATTTATTTATATGTCGGTTATTCTTCTTTTTTGTGTTTGTGTGTTTATTTGACGTTAAAAATAACTTCTTTAAGTATCCAATTTTATTTGACGGAAGTCACGGAACAACCAAACTTTTTGTGTTTGTGTTTATTTGACGGAACTAATTATTGTATACATTTCGTAATTAGATTGAAATGGTAGAAACACTTAAATTTTTTTTTTTATTTCAACAATTTATATTTAAATTTCATATATAACAAAAAAAAAAAAAAGGTACAGGGTACGTACCCGGAACCGGACCCGGGGTACAGGGTACAAAACCGGAACCGGACCGAGGGTACGGGGTACAGGGTACAGGTACAAAACTAGGAACCGACCCTAGGGAGGTACAGGTACAGGGTACCATCAAGAACCGAGCCGAACCGACCTTTGTGCAGCCCTAAACACATCATCATAAAGTTCCAAGAAACAATATTCTTTACAAAGCTAACTTGTTTTTCACCTCTCCCTTCATCAAAGTGAGAAGGAATTTGATCAAACAAATGTCGTGCTTAATATAGTTAATATCGGATTTCGATTTATATCGGTCGAAAGCGATATACTGGTACACTTTTATATCAGAGAGACCTTGGTTCTAAATATCGGTCCACACATTTTATACCTATAATTATTATAGGCCGTGGGTTATAAGCCCAAAGATGTCACTATCCAACTACATTAAACCCAACAAAACAAATTTGACACAAAAAACCCATTATAAACCAACTGTCCATATTACCATCACTTATAATTCAGCCCAAATTCAGAAACTATTCACGCCCATCACGTCCACTTCACCTTCACCTTACATAATTTTTTTCCCCTTCACCTTACGGAATTTTTTCCTCGTCTTCATCTTCATCTTCATCATCAGTAGCTTCATCATCCTCGTCTTCATCTTCATCATCAATAACTTCATTATCCTCGTCTTCATCTTCATCATCCCCGTCTTCATCTTCATCATCCTCGTCTTCATCTTCAGCATCAATAACTTCATCATCCTATTCTGCATCATCTACAACTAGAATCAGAATCAAACCAATTTCAAAATATTGACGAAACGGTTGTTCATTATCATTAGTAACATTTTCAACCTAAAATAAAAACAAAATCATAGATCAAAATCAAAAATGGTTTCATCATCTGTTAGGTTTAGGTTTCATCTGTTTCGAAATCAATCTTTCATACTTAGTTTCAAAGATAGAAAGTTTCAATTCCATTTGTTTTCACCCTTATTTATTTATTTATGATTCAATTATTTTCAGTTTTGGTTTCATCGTTTTTCTTTTTTCATTCAAATAAAAAAAAACAGATGAAAAAAACACTATGAAACCAAAAAAGGTTTCATAGTTTTTCTTTTTTCATTCAAATAAAAAAAACATATGAAAAAAAACACTATAAAACCGAATAAGTTTTCATCCATTTCAATTACATTTTTCTGAAGAAAAAATGTCTCAGCATATAAAAAAATAATGAAAACGAATAAGGTTTCATCCATTTCAATTACATTTTTCTGAAGAAAAAATGTCTCAACATATAAAAAAACAACGAAACCGAATAAGGTTTCATACATATCAATTACATTTTTTTGTTTCATCTTACTACAGATGTAACAAAACAAACGATGAAACCTTTTGGGGTTTCATAGTTTTTTCATTATAGTAGATGAAACAAAACAAATGATGAAACCTTTTGGGGTTTCATAGTTTTTCTTTTTTCATTCAAATAAAATTACAGATGAAAACAAAATGATGAAAAAACTATGAAACCCCAAAAGGTTTCATAGTTTTCCTGACATTTCACCAACAAAAAACCCAAATTTTGACAATGATGATATATCATTATATTTTGTTGAATATTTTCGGCGATGACGATCTGGAGGTGTTGGTGATGTTTGTAGAGGATAAAAGGAGGAAGAAGAGGTGTTTTTGTTGGTGGATTTGGACATATAGTGGTGGAGGAGAAACAATAACGACGAGGAAGCGACGGGAAAGGAGGAGGTGTTGTTGGTGAAGGATACGAAGGTGTTGTTGTGGCGGAGGAGGTACTGTTGTTGCTGGTGATGGTGGCGGAGGAGGTATTGTTGATGCTGGTGATGGTGGTGGAGAGGAGAAGAAGAAGAAGAGAGGTGTTGGTGAAGGATACAAAGGTGTTGTTGTGGCGGAGAAGGTATTGTCGCTGCTGGTGATGGTGGCGGAGGAAGTATTGTTGTTGTTGGTGATGCTGGTGGGGAGATGAAGAAGAAGAAGAAGAAGAAGAACATACCTAGGTTATATATGGAAGGACATCTCGGGTATATTGAAAATAATTAAAATTTAAATTTAATTAGTATTAAGTGAAATGGGGTTTTTGACTCATTTTTAATGAAAATGGTTTTTCTTTATAAAAGATAATATGTGAGGGTTTTATGCATGGTAAGCTTGTTCACCTTGGTTTTTTATACCAAGTTTTGATAATTATTATATCAAATGTTTTTTCCATATCGGATCTATTAAGATATAAAGCTAGTACTCATTTTTCTAAATACCACAAAAAACATGAGTAATAATTGGAAACTCTAGAACTAGCATAAGGAAATTCATTAATTATTTTATTATTATTATTATTTTGGATTTTTTTTTAAAATCCCTCACCTAATTTCGGCAATCTCGGTGATTTCGATCATCTCGGTCAACTCATTTCGGGTCATCTTGGCCGAAATTATCGACTAAATACCGTATCGACGATATAGCGTGTCTCGTCTAGGATGAGTGTCGAAACCGGTACTATCGACGAGATTTCGGTCATCTCGGCCGAAATCGATTACACTGGTCGCGCTTCAACAATTCTTTCGCACTGACCGTACCCAGCCATCAGAGTGTTATAAGCAACAATCAAATCCGCAACACTATTACTTAAGCTTTTAATTTCAAACAAAACTTTTGCTGCTTCATCTAATTTACTATTCTGAATTAAACCTGAAACAAGAGCACTAATAGACGTTGAATCCCGTTGAGGCATTTCCTTGAACAGTTCCATTGCTCTTATAACATCCCCATTCTGCAAAAACCCAGTAATCATCGCATTCTAAGATATAGTGTCCCCCTCACTCATTCTGCGAAACATATCCAAAGCTTCATTCATTTTTCCATTTCTCGCATACCCACTAATCATTTATTCCAAGAAACCTTATCTCTCGCCGGAATTTGATCAAAAAAATATCTTCTTTCTTCAATTTGTTTACTTCCACGACTGGAAACATAACCTGATATAATCAAATTCCAAGAAACGACATTTCTTTGGGGCATTTCGTCGAACAGCTTTCTTGCTTTTACTATCTCTCTATTTTTCACATACCCATTAATCATCGAATTCCATGTAACAGTATTTTTGTCATGCAATATATCAAAGAATCTTCTTGCTTCATTAATTTGACCTCTTCTAATAAAATTAGAAATTTTTTGGTTCCATTTACGAATATCTGAATTTTCATCTGAAGGCAAAGAAGAAAACTGCTTTAAACCGCTAATTGTAGTTCTATAATTTGAATTTTACCGTTGAAGTTTCACATATAAACATAATAAATTCCTCATCTTTACTGCTCCGTCATGAAAGAACTAAAACTAAATGACCACGTGCGGTGGGGGCGGACCAAAAAGAAACACACAATTCCGTATCAAAGTTGGGTACCCTTTCGGGTTATGATATTGACGAGCGATGTGCTATGGGATGTGGTGTCTAATGACACAGCCTGCGATATTGTATTTATTAGTATCATAAAGAATTACAGATATTATTGCAGCTGGCATGAATGTCCATTTAAAAAGCACAACCATAAACAAGAAATAACAACGAGGGAAAAACATACCTTTTGCTAATTCAACTAAGTTTTGCTTACAACAATACAAATTCCACAAAAATGAACTTTCAGATTTTAATGAAATAGCTATGCTGTCAGTTCTACTTAACCCACAAGGTAAATCCAACCAGTCTATCCTATGAACTCATAATAATGTGGGTTCACATTTGCCAATAAGGCACCATCATTCCATAGAACTTATCCACATACTTCCTAATTTCATTTTCTATAAGGCTAAAATCATTGTACAATAATACAATATAGACAACACAAAAAAGGCACCGGAAACCGTAAGAACAATTCAATACTGACAACACAAAAGATGCACCAAAAACCGTAAGAACAATCTGAATACACGTCAACCCTTAGCAATGCAAAGTCACAAATACATATTTAGCTTAGTGAAACTAAATCTTTCAGCCCATACATGATTGAAACACATACCAATAGTTTTGCGGTAGTAGATACAGAGGGTAGGAAACACCCTAAAATCCTTAAAAGCATGAACTTCTAAAACCAAGAAAGTCTATAAATTTTAACATAAATGATAATATTGCTGACTTTGGAGTTCATGAAGTACAAAAGGCATGTATGTTTGCAGATATGCATATTGCATGGTGATTTTAATATCAGTTGTCTATATCAAGCTTAGGCTCCACGTGACTCGTTCTTCGTGGTCTGTGACCTGGAAAGCTGGAAGAGAGAAAGAGAGATAAAGAGGGAATGAGTGTATTAGGCACCGGATTAGGTGGTCGGATCATGTTATGAATTGGGTTTATCTCCATTATATCGACATAAGCATCATGCTAAGAAGAACCACATGAATACAGGACATGTATGGTCATGGAAACGCATTATGATGCTAACTTTGGTAGAACAACATCCTCAAGCTCCAATTGACAGTTTTGGTAGAGATTTCTCAAAATTTTCATTCAAATCTGTTGTTCTTAATTGTTAATAAACCACTAAATGGTTGTGTTTGCTTCATAATGCGTTTAATAGGTTCTTCAAAAAGAACCAAAATGGGGTCACTTCAGGGATTTGCATACTGCTTTGAGATTAAACAAGAAGGCGTTGTTGTTTGGTGATAAGATTTCAGTTGAAATTCTGAGTGATCAACTTGAGGTGATGAATAATGCTTCAGTAATAAAATACTAGTGTGCATAATAAGTAGACAAAGCATGAACATTAATTAACTATGACATTGTATTCTCTACTTACAGGCAAGAATCTACGAGAAGCCAGGGGGTGAGTGTGCAGCTTTCTTGTGCAACAACCGTACTAGAGATCCTGCAACTACTACTTTTAGGGGAAAACAATATCATCTACCCGCACATTCTATCAGCATTCTCCCTGACTGCAAAACTGTTATTTACAACACTCCAAACGGTATTTTAAAATTGATTATTTTAAAAGAAATCTCCATTCATTGGAAAAGGATTAATTTTACCATATTTTTTCTCTTTGGGTGCAAAACAGATAGTTGCACAATACAATGCAAGGACCTTCCATAAATCAGAAAGAGCTAACAGTTAGGCACAACCAATTAGAGACAAACCATCATGAACCTACACTACTATCAGACTGATAGTTATGTACAAGACTACAATACTGTTCTCGTAAACAAATAAGTGTATGATCTAGTGGAAAGCTGGAAAGAAGAAATTTTTGGATTTTAATACCTTCTTCATGTAGTTTTCAACAAGTCATGGTACATGTGAGTTGAATCGACCAAACGAAGTTCCCTTCATATAACTAGGTAGTTAAAAATGTTATTGTATGCATAAATATGTTTAGAACTTGTCATCTTTACTTGAGAACATAGAGAAGACATTTGCTGCCCATGATGTTACTTAGGCATCCATTCACAACACATATATACATAAGAAACATTAGCAAAACCAAAAGTTAAGTGAAACAGAAAATACTATCTACCCAAATTTCGAAGCTTACTTGAGTTTCTTGTTCCAATGAAAACCAAGCACAGAATTTGTGTGACTACCATTTTCGTCCACCACTTTCTGAAACAACAAAGCAATTTGAGTTGTTAAATGGATAGAAAACCAATCGGTAGATATCTAGTAGATTTTATCTACCGATTATAACCTGCAATTTATTTTCTAGATATTTATTTGAAACAATCGGTAGATAAAAAATCGTTTTATCTACCGATTATGCATTGTTTTTAGATAAACCAGTTTTAGGAATACATTCTAATCGGTAGTTAATAATCATATTTTATCTACCTGGTTGCTTCAACGACTATTTTTATGTCAAAAATTGATTTATAATTGGTAGTTAATTTGTGAGCCCTAACTACCGATTGTCTATAATCGGAAGATCCCCGACCTACCGATTGTTAATAATCGTATATTTTTTTAAAAATTATCTACCAATTAAGTGTCCATTCAGTATTGAAATAATTTTGATCAATTGGTTATTAGATCTTTATATCATGCAAGGTTTTGTGTTTAAATCCTTGAATAATAATTGTTTATCATGTTTGATGTGCTTCTTTTCATTTTCTAAAATATATTGTGTAGTTAGTTAATAATTCAAGAGGTCCCATTCCCATATATGGATATTTGTTGGATATTATCAGTTATCAGGTTTTGATCCTTTTCATTTAGATTGCTCATTCATGTGTCTGAATTATTTCCAAGAAAAAAATTTGTTTTTTGTTGTAAATTTAGTTTAATTATTCAAATTCTTGATTAGTTAGAACTAAGTTCTTGAGAGAAAATCTTTCAACTCGCGTATGGTTTGTATAAGAAGGTATATGCTTACAACCTATTTTGTATTTTTTTAAGGAATAAGAAGGGAAAATAAAAGGCTACTCCTCCTTCAAAACCTCTTCCCAAAAAATCTGGCCCATTAACTCCAATTGATGTTCTAGAAATAATGGTCAATGATTGGGATTTTGTAAGTTGGCTAGACACTCCTGAGAACCGTATTGAATGGGAGGAAGAAGAAGAAGAAGAAGAAAGAATAAAAATAAAAAGAAGAATAGAAAAGAAAAAGAGATGATCATGATCCGATCGAGACTTTTTTTTAGGGAAAGCGACTTTGAAGGTGTAGAACCCATTTTACAATGAAGATGGTGAGTACATAGGTCCGCCTGAGGAGTTAGAAGAAAAGGCTGATGACAACAGGAAGTTGTTAGATGATGAGGCTAACAAGAAGAAAAAACTTAAAATTGGTGTTAAGAATATAAGAGTATCAAGGAGTGGAAGAATTGGACGAGCTCGATTTGGTTGATAACTATAAATATCTATGTTGCTTTTTATTTCGTTGTTGCTAGGTGTTTTAAAATATTTTGAACAATATAACCAATTAACTATTGATTTGAACCACAAACTAGTCAGGTTTTTGAACCTGAAAGTTAGTATAATCAATAGATAAATTTGGTTACTTTCTTTCGATTATGACCGAAGAAAAATTAGAAATATTATAAGTCTGGAAAAATTTATATTTGGGGATATTTTTTAAATCGGTACTTAAATGATTCGCCTAAACTACCGATTATGATAGTATTAAAATTATACATTTTTAAATTTTAGAAAAAAATTATTTTGGGGCTACTTTTACAATCGGTAGATAATAAATCCCACGAAATTACTGATTATAAGAGTACATAATCGAAATTGGGAAGAAAAATCAATGTGGGGCATATATTACAATCGTTAGATATTTAAGTTTCGGGGGAAGATCACACCATATCTTATCCAAACTACCGATTATGGAAGAACAAAAAAATCGGAATCTGGGAAGAATTTTAATTTGGGGCTTATTCACTATAATCGGTAGTAATTGATCTTATTGAAACTACCGATTGTACTGAATTTTTAGCCATTATGTATAATCGTTAGATAATATACTCTATTATCTACCAAATTAGGGACGTGGTAGGATTTCGAAACCCTATATAAATAAACCGTAATCGCACGGTGTCTACAATGCATACAACGGCAAGTACCGGTCGAACCCATAGGGAGCTGGGACAATATCGCAATTAATATCTCAATTAACTAATCAAAAATAATATTTTTGATTTTTAGATTTATGAATAAAATAATAAAACAAACTAAACTGATAAAATAAATCAAATGGGAGAAACTGTAACCAGGGTTTTCAGTATCCACCACTATTTCCATTTAATTACTGAAGTGAAACATAGCTCCTGAATATTCATCTATTGTTCGTTCTATCGACATCACCTATTATATGTATTAGAGTCGCAAATATCACTGGGACACCCTAAGAATGGCGCATCAAAAGCTCTAAGTCTCATGAATACACCATCAAATTGCGTTAGCGAGAAAATAATAAGAAACTAATTATAGGTTCACAAATAATATCTGGCTCTTCTAAGCATACCCCATCTAAAGATTTAACCCAAGCATGAAGTATCAAGTAAGTAGACAAACATATTTGTTATCCTATTAATTTTGCGCTTAGGTTACTGTATTGTACAGAACCGGTGAAGCAACAACTAATTTAAATTTAAATCAATAAACAAAATCATGGAACTAATCTTATTCAAATCACAATAGTCTGTATGAAATAATTCGATTCAATTGATCTAAACTTTAAGTGGTTTCAACATTAAACCCTAGTTACAAATTTAATGAGACATGGAGATAGGTTTCTTAAAAGCCATAAAAATAAATATCAAAATAGAGAAAGATAATTAAACCGATGTTGTAGCGAAATCGGCGGATTACGGACGAGTTCTTCGTCTCCACTTTATCTCCATCCGCCACCAATGACTGTCTCCCTCTCTCTGCTTCGTTCTCTTTTTCCAAAACCTCCCAACAAAACTCCTATACACCTCCATCTTTCTCTATGTTTTCTCTCTTTCCCTGATTTCTTCTCTCACGTCACACCCTTCTTTCTTTTGTCCCTATTCTAGCTTCTCTCTCTCCCTTCTCCCACCTGCCCCTGCCTCTTCCCCTCTATACGGTAGCTTCTCTCCGTCTCTACCCTGTCAGCCTTCACAAAAACTAAAAGAAAAAACGTAAAAGTCCAACTCCTAACCGTACCTCCCCTCTCTCTTAAAACCTAACTTTTGTCTTATATTCTTCCCCAAACACAAAGAGGTATGCCTTCTTTTTCTTCTCACTTTCTTTTTGTCAGGATCCTCCACCGACCACTACTCTCCTTTGTTTCTTTCTTTTGGTCCACTCCAGCGCCTTACATTAGTTGTGTTTAAAACAAATAAGCACATATCTTTCTGCCACCATGGAAATGGATACTAGTTGCTTAATTTAAATTAGCCGACATCTTTAGTGCATGTCCCAGAAAAAGTAAAGTGTTCTTTCCATTTATTTGTAGTTGTTGCCCCTTTATTATAATTTCATACAGTGATAAGACGATTGAAATGATGTCCCACTGGTACGACCAACCACCTTAAACACTCAACATACCAAAGCTGTGTTCCTAAAAATTTAGGCGAGTCTCTGAACTGTTGTACGAGTGTTTCAATATCTAGAGGAGGTATTCAGTAATTATGCCTAATTTGCCATGTTTTGTCAATTATTTGGTTTTCCGTAAGCCACCTATTAAAACAATAAAAAGAATAAATTAGTACAAAATCAAGTACTAACAAATAAAAATTAAAAGGTATATATGTATAAATTATGCCCGTATCAAATACCCCCAAACCTATATTTTGCTAGTCCTCGAGCAAAACTAATCTAACATAAAATAAAAATCCTAACTCACTTTCGCAGGAATCACGACTACATTTAGCATATGTAATAAGCCTTTAAACCCCTAAGTGGCCTTAGCGGACGAGTTTTGTCTCGTGAGGGTTTACAAGAGATATACCCACAAAACCTTTACTCCAATTTCTAGCTACCTTTGAACGATTGAGGATAGACATTAAACAAGCTATTTAGTTGGCATACTAAATTCTGCGACTATAAGAATCATTACTTTGTATGAATCCAATTGGTGTACATGAGTTTGTACTCAACGTACTAAAATTCATATAAGAATGCAAAACTCTACTCAAATAATTATTGAACATCCAAAATTGGATATAATTCACATTGCTCGAAATCAATCAAATTCAAACACATGGAGAGATTAGAAAATGGATATAAAAGTGATGAATGATGCATATGTTGACTATGGTGAACGGTGTTTCCCATATCTGTCTGAAGGTCAGTGCCAGGATGAATCCTAATGGATTGAGATACGCACCCACTAATATCGACTCAACTGGTATATACAAGGGTTCAATCGATCGATTTATTGAAAATAAAAAAATTAGAAATGTACTGACAACATGATTGGATTAAATTGAATTCAAGTGCATGGTCCTTATCAGCATCTTATATGATAGTTCCCATGGATCTTGCATTCCACCCTTGCTTAGGCGAACAGGGAACACACACATATTGCTATCAAATTGTCAATACTCGATTTTATTTTATTTTTTTGAATAAGAATTAAAAATGGGGCTTGATCTCAACACTCTATTTCATCCTGGTGGCTATAACAATTCAATACTGGGCCCCACCAAATCACTTAGAGAAACATAAAATTGTAAAAATAAAAATAGAAAGTGATATAGTTATGATGATTCCGAGATATGCTTGTTCAATGATTATCATGTTATTTCTAACACCTGAGTGCATTCAGATATGAATAGACCATTTAGCTGGGCACACCAATTCCTATAGATAAGAGCTATGTTTCCATCTACCTAGAATGGTTAGTGTCATCCTGAATAATTCACAAGTTTCTAAATTTTGGAGTTTCTTATTGGCATCAATTTTCAGAAACTCTACCCCCAAACCTAAATTTAACATTGTCCTCAATGTTTTAAACCGTGCAACCTAGAATGGACATGCAATATAAATATAAATAAGAGAGAAGGGATTGAAACGTCTCACCTGATTGACGCAAGTAAACCAGTATTCTCTGTAACACACATCAAATGATAGTAATAACAAAGAACACCAAAAATAAAAATAAACAAAAATCCTAAATAGGAAATAAAAATAAGAAAATAAAAAAGAACTACCTACTGGATATGTACAGAAAGAATCCTCATACACTAATAACCTTAAATTTGTTGGGATCAACCCAAAATACAATATATACAAATGACAGTTTCACAATTATATTATGGCAGCACGGAGACACTGAAACTATCAAAAATAGGGGATTACTCCCAAACCAAGTTTTTACTACACTCGAAAGTGCGTAAAGAACAAAATATGGGGATAATGTTGGGATTGTGTTGATTGGTTCATACACAGTGTCAGGAATAGGCAAGTCCTCTGGGTATTTTGATGCAAAGTGATCCAACAAAACTTGAGAAGCACACAATTCTAACCCTATATTAGGTAACTTTTGGAAGTCTAGGGGTTTAGAAACAAACTCTAAGTCGTCAAACTTAAACAAAGTTTCCTCGGAATTAACACATACATCATTTTACCAGGTTTACGTTTCCATTTTCCATAATCCAAAATGGGTAAAAAATCTAACAACGGATTAACTTCTTCCAAATACCTATCCTCATCGTACTAGGCTCCAAAATGGACCAAGCAAGCCTCTAACGGATCAGTAACACTATTGGTGCTAGAATCAATCATGCAAACAGACTCCATATATACAAAAGAAAATAAAAGTAAAGTAAATAATTGCTCATACCCTTATAATTGGAACGGAAGAGTTCAAAGAACTCAACTAAGTGTTTTCCCACTTCGAAAAGTAGTACTAGTACCTCGTATCAACATTCACAATTTAGGGTAATGAGCGTCCAACCTGTCCAAATCGTTCAATATATAACTCACAAGCAAGAAACCCGTGAGTATTTTGCAGCAGACGAATTTTGTTGAGCTAGACGACCAGGAACAACCCCAAAGGTACCCGAAATAAAATTCTAAGACACAAAACTAGTTAAAAAGAACTAAAATCCTAAAAATAAAATAAACATAACAATATATACAAAATAAAAATAAAATAAACACCTAAGCTACGATTAGAAAATAAAAAATACTAACTACAATATTCCACAACCGCTCCCCGACAGCGGCGCCAAAAATTGATAGGATTTCGGAACCCTATATAATAAATAAACCGCAATCGCACGGTGTCTACAATGCAGACAACGGCAAGTGCGGGTCGAACCCACAGGGAGCGGGGACAATACCGCAATTAATATCTCAACACTCTATTTCATCCTGGTAGCGATAAGAATTCGATACTAGGCCCCACGAAATCACTTAGAGAAACATAAAATTGCAAAAATAAAAATAGAAAGTGATATAGTTATGATGATTCCGAGATATGCTTGTTCAATGATTATCATGTTATTTCTAACACCTGAGTGCATTCAGATATGAATAGACCATTTCGCTGGGCACACCAATTCCTATACATAAGAGCTATGTTTCCATCTACCTAGAATGGTTAGTGTCATCCTGAATAATTCACAACTTTCTAAATTTTGGAGTTTCTTATTGGCATCAATTTTCAGAAACTCTACCCCCAAACCTAAATTAGGGACGTGATAGGATTTCAAAATCCTATATGAATAAACCGCAATCACACGGTGTCTACAATGCAGACAACGGCAAGTACCGGTCGAACCCACGAGGAGCGGGGACAATACCGCAATTAATATCTCAATTAACTAATCAGAAATAATATTTTTGATTTTTAGATTTATGAATAAAATAATAACACAAACTAAACTGATAAAATAAATCAAATCGCAGAAACAATATCCAGGGTTTTCAGTATCCACCACTATTTCTATTTAATTTCTGAAGTGAAACATAGCTCCTGGATATTCATCTATTGTTCGTTCTATTGACATCACCTATTATATGTATTAGAGTCGCAAGTATCACTGGGACACCCTAAGCATGGCGCATCAAAATCCCTAAGTCTTATGCATACACCATCAAATTGCGTTAGCGAGAAAATAATACGAAACTAATTATAGGTTCACAAATAATATCTGGCTCTTCTAAGCATACCCCATCTAAGGATTTAATCCAAGCATAAAATATCAAATAAGTAGACAAACATATTTGCTATCCTATTAATTTTGCGCTTAGGTTACTGTATTGTACAAAACCGGTGAAGCAACAACTAATTTAAATTTAAATCAATAAACAAAATCATGGAACTAATCTTATTCAAATCATAATAGTCTGTATCAAATAATTCGATTCAATTGATCTAAACTATAAGTGGTTTCAACATTAAACCCTAGATACAAATTTAATGAGACATGGAGATAGGTTTCTTAAAAGCCATAAAAATAAATATCAAAATAGAGAAAGATAATTAAACCGATGTTGTAGCGAAAACGGAGGATTACGGACGAGTTCTCCGTCTCCACTTTATCTCCGTCCTCCACCAATAACTTTCTTCCTCTCTCTGCTTCGTTCTCTTTTTCCAATACCTCCCAACAAAACTCATGTACACCTCCGTCTGTCTCTATGTTTTCTCTCTCTCTCCCTGATTTCTTCTCTCACGTCACACCCTTCTTTCTTCTGTCCCTACTCTAGATTCTCTCTCTCCCTTCTCCCACCTGCCCCTGCCTCTTCCCCCTTATACGGTAGCTTCTCTCCCTCTCTACCCTGTCAGCCCTCACAAAAACTAAAAGAAAAAACGTAAAAGTCCAAGTCCTAACCGTACCCCCCTCTCTCTTAAACCTAACTTTTGTCTTATATTCTTCCCCAGACACAAAGAGGTATGCCTTCTTTTTCTTCTCACTTTCTTTTTGTCAGGCTCCTCCACCGACCACTACTCTCCTTTGTTTCTTTCTTTTGGTCCACTCCAGCGCCTTACATTAGTTGTGTTTAAATCAAATAAGCACATATCTTTCTGCCACCATGGCAATGGATACTAGTTGATTAATTTAAATTAGCCGACATCTTTAGTGCATGTCCCAGAAAAAGTAAAGTGCTCTTTCCATTTATTTGTAGTTGTTGCCCCTTTATTATAATTTCATACAGTGATAAGACGATTGAAATGATGTCCCACTGGTACGACCAACCACCTTAAACACTCAACATACCAAAGCTGTGTTCCTAAAACTTTAGGCGAGTCTCTGAACTGTTGTACGAGTGTTTCAATATCTAGAGGAGGTATTCAGTAATTATGCCTAATTTGCCATGTTTTGTCAATTATTTGGTTTTCCGTAAGCCACCTATTAAAACAATAAAAAGAATAAATTAGTACAAAATCAAGTACTAACAAATACAAATTAAAAGGTATATATGTATAAATTATGCCTGTATCAGGACGTCAACAACGTTAAATATATGCAAAAATGGGGTTTTCTTTTGCTAACCATCACATACAAACGCATATGAAGTGGGTTTCGATTTTCTTAACGCAATACATGTTTGTTTGATGCATTATTATCTTCAATTTGATGTGATTTTTTATTTTTCTTTGTTGAAATCACCAAAAACTAGTTTTGTTTCAATGGTTTCTCAACTTCTTCTTCTTCTTCTTCTTATTCTTCTTCTTCTTCTTCTTCTTCTTCTTTTTTTTCTTCTTCTCTAACATTAACTATATAATCAAATTTAACAACTAACTTATCAACAGTAACACTAATTAATCAAGGGTATATTAATCATTACGAAAAATATATGGATAAGGGATGTGTGGATTTTACTTCCTAATGACCCCATTTTGTCTTATTAGTAGCCCCCAATTAGTTCTCTTCAGTCCCTAAAATCGCCAGTCTATTTAAATACCTCTTAATATATATTCCTTAAACTAGATGACCATGCGCGATGGAGGGCTAGGATTGGATTTTTTTTAAAATTTCTTCAATTTGAATAAATTACAGTTAGTCTATATTGCAATTAAAATATTTTGGCTTTAATTTGAAGAAATTTGAGTTAGATTGAGGAATTAAAAAATTAAAAAATCGAAATAGTTGTTAAAAGCTTTTTGCAACACTTTCAAGACTTTTTTCAACCATGCCAAACTCTTCTTTTTCATAATATCTTTTAAATTATACTACCTCGAATTTGAGTGATATCTTACAGCTAAAACATTAAGTTAAGTAAGAAAATTATTATTTTCGATCGAATTTGAAGAAATGTAGTTTGGATTTGGAGGTATTAAGAAAAATTCGAGATTGAAAAATTCGCAAAAAGTATTTGCATTTTTGCCTACAATGTAAGCATATATAAGGAATCTCTTCGGTAGTTAAAATATATTCTTAGAACAACCACAATCATGGAGTTAATATGGTGGGTGCGACAACGGATATGGTATATATTAATATATATTACTCCCTCCGTTCCACCTTAGATGAGGGTTTAGGGTCATTTTTTTATTTCACATTACTTGATAGTTTTCATATTTTTCTATAAAACTACCAATAACATCCTAACATTTTGTCTTGGAACTATAAATTTATTTATAAATACACTAGTAGCAACTAATGTTTGAAGATTTTTTTCAAGGGCATAAATGAATTTTTTTTTTATATCTCTTTCTATTTCTTAATCTACGTAAAAACTCCTAAACCACCATTTAAAATGAAACAGAGGGAGTATTATTAATGCTAAACTCGAATACGCGGTGTTTTAAACCATAATCATAAATTTAGGCGTTGTTTAAGACACCTCCTTGGAGCAGGCACAGTTTCAAAAACCTTTTAGTCTCTGTCGCAGTTTCAAACACGAATTATATACAAAAAAAATGGTGATTAAAGCACCGTGAAATTATCAAATTTAAAAATTATTTCTGTTACTTTTATGTAAAAATGATAATTTTTTCTTCTTTAGACATTGATACAAATACTTTGTATGCACGTCAAATATTATTAAATTAACAGATTCTTAATACATAAAATATTGTCGAAGACAACAGAAGTATGGAGAACTTGGAGACAACAAAATTATTAAGAACTGGAAGTATCAATGAACACTATTACATTAACAAATTCCTAATTCCATGGTAAATTGAATAAATTTAGTATATGAAACAAACTCATCAATGTTACATATATATATGAAACAATACAAACAAATACCATACTAATGTCATATTCTTCAATGAACTAGAAGTATCAAGATATAATAAGGATTCTAGAAGATGTAACAATATTAAAAAGAAGAAATTTTAACCTTGTTTGTCTTTGTGTGTGGATGTTTTCTCTATTTGATTTTGGACCGAGATATGAAGAACATTCACGAACCCAATTTGAATATCTTCTACAAACCCCAGATCAAATCAAATCGACCAAATCATTTAGTTCTGATTTATCCTTAATTCATATATGAGTATAAAATTTTAAGGTGGCTAAGTGGCTATTGTGTTGTTGTTGGTTGAGTTCTTCATTTCTACAAAGAGAAAAAATGAATGTTTTTCTAGGAAAATCCAGATGGGTTTGTAACACTGCCTAACATTTAAGTATGTCTTGAAACCGTGTGTAAATTGATAAGTGCATAATTTGCATGAATTGTGTAACATTTTCTTACATTTATTTGTTAGATCTAATGTGAATTACTTTGTATTATTATTACCTTTGTATATTATGTCTTTTGTAGGTTACATCTCTAAAAGAAATAAAAATTAAGTGCTTTAAAGGAAGAATTGCAAAATACCAGGTTGAGCTCTGTCATATCCAGGATTTCTACTCACCATGTAGAAGAGGACGATAAAACGAAGCCAACGACGAAAGAATGAGGTCGTTCTGACTTTATATGAGAAAGTTATATACAAAAAAAGAACTCAGGACTAAATGGCTATTTCAAGGGCAGTTACTATTGAAAATTTGTCGTAGGCTAAGGGGCATTTGAGATTCAAATGATAATAACACCTATTTTGTTGATAAGGGCTGCCACTTATTTCTTCACCACTTCGAACAAAGAAATGGGGTTTGGTCCGTGAAAACAGAGATTAAAGAAGGAAGAAGGTGGTGTTGTTACTCGAGTTAGTGATGGCGGATAGAATGGGCTCAAAGGTGTGGCAGAGTTGATAATTGAAGATGGAGACCTTATCCTTAAGAAAATAAATTATTGAAATACCCTTCCTTATATAGTCAATTCTCTTCACTTCAAAACACAAACTCATCTTTCTATTCCCTTACCACCATTCCAGTACATCGATAACAAAAGTATCATTCCATCACACTGAAACCTTCCTACTCCACCAGCACCACCACCACCGTAACAAATTTTACCACCGTTGCCACCAGCACCACACCCACTACCACCACAAATTTATCATTCCACATTCTCCACCACCACAACAACTATTTATCACTCTACCAACATCACCACCACAAAAAATAGACCTACCATTCTACCACCACTTCCGCCACCAATACCAAATCTATCAATAATCAAAATCGCCACCCCTGTCACTACCACCACCACCACCAGAAACAGATCTATTACTCCGCCTCTGTCATCACCACAAAAAACAGATCTATCACACCACCACCACCACCATCAACAGGTAGAGGCAACTTGCTTAAACTGCTTCCAGACTAAAAGTGGATCCAACTTTTTGAAGTTGCTTCCAAACCAGAAGTGGAGCCAATTACTTGTTCAAGTTGGTTTCATAGGTGGAGGAAACTTAAGCTAGTTGGCTCCATATTTGGAAACAACTTGATATAGTTGCTCCCATATATGGAAATAACTTGAGTTAGTTGTCTCTAGACCAGAATTGGAGCCAACTTGCTCAAGTTGCCTCCAAACCAGAAACGGAGCCAGCTTATTCAAGTTGGTTCCACATATGGAGCCAACTAGGGCAAGTTTTTCCCATATTCAGAAACAACTTGAGATAGTTAGCTCCATATATAAAAACAATTTGTACTCAATCAAGTTGGTTCTACCCGTGGAGACAACTTATGTTAGTTGGCTCTACTTGTGGGGAAAACTTGGTCAAGTTGGCTCCAGAGTTGGATACAACTTGCTTAAGTTGGTTATGCAGGTGGAGCCAACTTGCTGAAGTTGCCTCCATACCAGAAGTAAAACCAACTAGCTAGCAAGTAAGTTGCATCCACATGTTCTTCTTATCCGTCATCATTTTCTTCGTTTCTCTCTGTCGCCTCACCACCACCACCACCAAATTATGAACTCAACACAGACACTTCCCACTAACATCACCACCACCACCATCACCATCAACTAAATTTAATTCTACACAATACTTTTCCTCCACCACCATTATCATACGATTTTTTTTTTTACAAAAAAAAACATAAACCGCCGCCATGACTACCATTATCAACAAATTTAAATTGATGCAAATACTTCTCCACCACCATTATCTAGAACTAATTTGATATCCTCGTACACCACCATCATCATTAGATTCATCTTCAGATTGATCATCATCTTCACCACTAACGTCGTCGTCAGGTTCACCACCACCATCATCAAATTCTCACCGCCTTCATTGTCGCTCCAACAACTACCTCCTCCACCACTCTTGCTTTCCTACCTGATAATTATTTACACCACCACTATCATAAGTAGAAAACAATAGGTTGCTCGTGAAAAAACTTTATATTTCAAGTGAGTAACTAAGAAGCAGAGGAGGGTAATTCAAGGTTTATGGAACCTGGTTAATTTAAGGCCTACCACTAAAAGTTAAAAAAAAAAAGACATTTTGAAGCAAAATAAAAAAACCCTTACCCAACTATTTTTGTTAATGGCTAATTTGTCCTTGATTAATTAGTGTTAATTAATTCAATTAATATTTAGATAATAGGGTATTTTGAGTTTCCTCCCCTGGGAAGATTGTTAATTTGTATTACCTTCCCTACAAATTTAAAATTAGTGAAACCTCCTGTCGTCAAGAAATTCGTCCATCCAAGTTAGCTAACTCAACAGTAGCATATACTTGGCAATTTTTTTACAAACTACTAAAAAACCCCTCATCTTCTTCATAGTATTTACATATTCATTCATGAAGATCTATGCAAAACCACCTTTTAACAACTAGTCCATCTCCATCAGGGAAGGACTAAATTTAAAAACCCAACTTATTGACCACCACTGTCATAAGTTTCATTATATCTCTCAAAAAAAATTCTCGGCTTCTGCAAGTTTTGATTTTTCTATTTTCTATTTAGAACCCAACTTCCTGAACCACTATTATGTTTACGGTGGTGAAGGTGAGTCTGGTGTGAATTTGATGATGATCAACTTTTATTTCTCCTGTAAAATTCTATCAAAATTCGTAGACTTTTTCATTAAATTGATCGGTACCCGATTACTGTATCATAAAATCGATTAGTACTTAAACATTGTTTGACTAAATTAATCAGTATTCAAATAGTCATTCACTAAATTAGTTTGTACCCAAACATATTGTCCAACTGAGTATAAGACCAAGATTACTGCCAAAAGAAATTGTCTTACACTTCATCATAAACCTTGCCAAGATTGATAATATTTATGAATTAAATTAACATTACGTTCATACTTTGATAAGCCCTAAATAAATATGGTTAATGGGTTGTGTATTTTCTCCAACGCGGAATATGTGATCGAGGTATTTCTAAAGTTTTAAATTACCCCTTTGGAGTAATGTTTACGGAAATTTGAATTAGAGACAACCCATTCTCCCAAATCTTTTCAAACGTTCGAATATTCACCAGTAAAAGTCATTCATCTACATAGATCAACGACAACAACCGGTATTTTATTGTCAAAGAATTAGAAAGATGTTTTGATTTAGTAAAATCGCAAGTTTGATTTAATTTTTTCAGAATAAAATAATTTCAGTTGCATGTTTAATGGAGATGGAGAACAGAAGAAGATATATGTGGAGAAGAAAAGACTGGTCTTATATGATTGTAAATCTCAACCATTGGTTATTTGACTTTAGCTACCGCCATTAGATTAAATTAGTATATGAGGGTATTTTGGGTACTTCGATTAACACGTGTATATTTTTTCCATGTGTACGCTACTGCTGAGTCATCTAACTTGAAATTGATGGAACTATTCACGACAAGAGGTTTCACTAATTTTAAATCTGTAAGGGAGGTAATGTAAATTAGCAATCTTCCCAAGAGAGGAAACTCAAAGTACCCCATGAATAATCATGTTGTATGTGAAATTAATAGGTGTTGACTGATCATAAAAACATGAAAATTTTGATTTTTTTTTATTTTGAAATTTTTTCCAAGGTAGTACTACAAGATTTCCAAGGAAGTAAGAAATCAAATGGAACTTGTCCAAACAAAGGAATTCATAACTATATCTTGTAGAGAATAAAAATACTAGTTCAATGGAAAAAGAATGAAGTCATCCCGATGTCAGACGAAAAATCTATGAGCAAAACAGTTAAAAAAATGTCAAGCTTACAATCGGTGGATAGATGCATTTATAGCTACCGACTCTGGGCAAATTTTTTTGTATAAAAACTCTTGATATTTTTTTTTACAATTGACACACATGAGGAACCTTATCCACCAATTATAGACGTATTTTTATGAAAAAACTATCGTTTTTTAGTTGTTGTTTTTTATCAATCGACACTTGTGGAGGAATGTATTCGGCTGATTGTGATCAATCGGCCATAAAAATGAAGAACGTATGTCGATTCCGGATTGATGTTCTTCATGGATCAATAACATCAAGAACAATCGGCCATAAAAAATGAAGAAAATATGCCTATTGTTGGTTTATGTTCTTCATGGATCAAAAACATCAAGAACAATCCTCCATCGTGTAAGTGCCTTATTGGCCGATTGTTCTTGAACCCAAAAAATTGAAAATTTTCAAAAAAAAATGTTTGAAAAAGAAAAAGATCCTTATTTTCGATTGGTTTTGAGGGAAATATAAATAGATTGGATATATTAGGGATAAAGATATAAATGTAATCTTAACTAGTGAGGATAATTTAGTAGTATTACCCTTTTTAGACACCCCTTATCCCCTCATCTAGGGTGGAATAAAATTGGGTAGGCCTCAAATCAAATGAGTATGCCTCAAATTAGCCAGGTTTATGGAAATATGTGTTTTAAAGAAAACTTTATTTTTTATCCCTTAGAACAACTTCAGTGGGACTGGAAAATCAGTAGAAATGCCAATTATACACCCACAGTGGGATGGGCTAACTAGCAAAATGGATTGACAAACCTTCAAATCTGAGAGTTTGCCATAAGCGTCTCGGGTTGAACTGATCGACTCAACCTGAGCCACTCGGCCCAGGTTAGGACGAGACTCGTCTCATGTTGAGCCGCCAACGACTATATCATCCATCAGCTCTTATTTTACTCCTTATAAATTCAAACAATTTCAATTTCAACATCACACTTTCTACACCCAAAATTCTTGTACTTTCACTTCGATCTTAATTTTTCCATCTCAAACTTTTGATATGAACTTTTGTTCAAAAAAAATCAATAAAAAAATGGCAAAAATTGCAACCCAACTTGATTTTATGGGAGTTATACTCGAAGATGCTATTATTAAGATATGTGATGGTTATGAAAAAATATAGAGAATGATAAAAAACAAAAAGTGCTTCAAGTTTTAAATGATAACCAAGTCAAATTTGCAGCTACAAGAAAAAAAGAGCCCAAGCAAGAAAAATGAAGACAAAGAAAATTTGAAAGTTAATCGTACTAATGCTCACAAAAACCAAGGAAAATCTTCACAAGAGCGCATTGAATGAAAGATACGTCAAATGAAGATAAACAGGAGGCCTAAAAATTGTCCGAGATTTTTATCGAAGTGTTTATTTAGTTTAAATTTTTACTGTCCTAGTTTATATCTTATAAATTATCGTAGTATATTAAATTAATATAATAAAGATTAGTGTTTTAATATAATTTTAGTTAATTCAACCAAATTATTAATCTTGTTTATTCCTTTTGAAATCAAATTATATTTAATTAAAATTAAAAATTGTATTAAAGAAAAGGTTATTGTTAAAATCAAATTACATTTAATTAAAGTTATTGTTAAAATCATAAATAGTTGTTGGATAAAACCTAGATGAAAGTTTATGATAAAAATTTTAAATTATATATAGTCGTTGTCGTAGCAAACTGAGACGATCGGCTTAGGTTGAGCCGACAACGGCTAGTTCCATACAACGACTATAAAATGGTTCTATAAATTCAACTATTTTCACTTCCAAAATTACACCTTCTCCTTTACCCCTCAACCGTATTTTAATTCTGCAGAGTTTACCGTAGATGAAGATCTATCTCTACGCATAAACTTTGTAGTATGTTATCCAGCAAGGGGTGCGGAACGACGGTAAAATGGTTTAGTGAGTATGGGTTATCTGCACTGACACCGGTAACCTGAATAACCGTAATATACGTGGCTTGTTTTATCGATATCAAACTATAAGAAAACAAGTGGAAGAATTTATAACTTTGGTCGTGTTGTTAATCGATATCGATTAAGGGGTGAAACCAATGGTAAAATTGTATTGCGAGCTCCAGAAGAATGGCGAAGATGAAAAATATAAACTCTTTCTTATGAAGCTCATTACGTAATCCTGAAATATTTTTTTATAGCACGTAAAGAATGTTAAAAAGTAGACATGCTACTCCAGAAAAGACGTTGCTATAAATTTAATTTAGTGTGAAATAAAATTTATTAGTAGTTTCTTTTTTATAGATTAGTTCTAATTACATAAGTAGTTAATTTCTTAATCTCAAATTCAATTTCAATTCCAAATATTAAATAAACATAATTATAACTAGTCAGTCCCATTCCAACCCATGTAAAACATATTCCCCTCCATCAAACTCCCAAATACTTGACTCGTTCTTGCATCTTGAGGTATACCATCAGGTCCAATGAATGGACATCCTTCATTTGGAGAGCGAAGTTTATTGTTCTTCTAAAATTAATCTTGATAAGTTTGAAGATTTGGTTGACCGGCCTGACGAGATGTTGATTGTTGCACTGCTGGTGGCACTGGATGATATGGAGATACTTGTGTTTCTTGCACTCTTTCCTGGGAATTTGGTGTTTTAGAAAGTTGAGAGAGATAGGGACTGAAGCTCATGGATTCCGTCAATGCCCGCAAGTGTTGTTTGTACAAACGTTTAGTTTCCAAATCTCTTAACTCCATTTGATTCAACCGTTCTACCAATTGTTCATAACAGACCGATGTGCCTGTATAAGAATTAGGGAGGTCCATACCTTACACGAAAATTGGAATTATATGAAGCTCTCCTTGGAGATTATAATTTTCTACCTCCCAACTCAAATATGGCAAATCAGATCCAACCCATGGAGAAGAAGGTCCAGAAGATCCTCTTGAAAGGGTTAATGAAGAAAAAGCTCCAGTTTGAATATAAATGGTTAAAGTTGAAACCAATGGTGATGGCACTGTTGGAACATCCAAGCGCGGTAATGCTTTTCCTATTGCGATAATATCCAACCCATAAATGTTTATAACTTTTGTACTAATCATCGACTCTTTAACCGATTTGTACCATTCTTCGTATCGGTCTTTGTCAAAGGAGGTGAATACTCTGTCATACCTTTTCCATCCCCTATTATTTTGCCTTGTGTATTCCGATCCAAGGACGGTGTCTTTTCGAGGCTTTTTTGGGATACCAACTACATGTCTAGCACACCTCTCCTAAAAATAATAAACACAAATACTCATGAGTTGATTGAAGAACAACATGCACTGAAGTAAAATTTGTCTGACTCCTAGGGATACATCACAAGTGGACTTCTCATAATCTCATACGGGTTCCGAATAACACTGCGTTTGGTCCTAAGATACATTTGCGATCTCCATATATGGATATTATCTCGCTTGGTGGTGGTTTAAATCCTATCCCAGTTACCGACATCATATTTTACTAAAATTGAGAACAACTTTTTGGTGTAGTCACAAAGTCTTGGTCGACCAATATTGGTATATGTATACCACCAAAGCTGAAGTAAACAACATACAATTAGTTTGACTTTCTAAATATTTGTAAACAAAATCCAAAGGAATTTATTATCATATTTACCTCAAGGAGTCCCCATAAACTCGATGCTTGACCCACCCCAAGCATGCGATATCCAGAATAACGTACAAGTTGACTAATATAACGTACTCTTAAATCTTAATTGACAAACTTTTCCATATCTTGCAACGCCTCTAGACATCATACTTTAACACTACTTTTTGAGTTAGGGAAAAAACATTAACCAATTAACCATAAAACAAAAACCTTGACAATATGTATATCGTTGTCAGGGTCATATTCTTCATAATTAATTAATATCACCATATAATTTGTTGACTATAAATGCCTTTAAACCGACATTAGCAAATCTACCACTTCTTAACTCCTTATGGTTGCTTGCTTCCGTCACGTTAAAGTATAACGGAAGTTCATCTCTATATCGGTTTTCATTCAACCAACTTTCTTTGTCAAATGAAACGTTATCTCCCAGACCACAAGGTATCCCAAGTAGGAAATAAAAATCTAATGGTGTTATTCCTGTAAAAACATTAAAATGGTTAATTTCATATATAAATCGTTAGGGTTGTACATGGTTTCGGTTAAATCGTTAAACTGATCCAAACCGCATCGTTAAAAACAAAACCAAATCATTTATACAATGGTGAGGGACAATTTTAAAAACGGGTAAATTGATCTTAACGGTTTCGGTTTTGGTGGAATCCCAAAACCAAACCGAAAACCGTTGGTTAAACCGGTTACTACTAACCTTCGGATATAATCAATATTAACCATTAGATCATAATCATCTAGTCAAACCCCACCGTTGATTAACTACAATCAATTCTATCCGTGCATTAAAACTATAAAACCATAAACCTAAACCTAAATCTAAAAAGTAAATCTCATTTCTTTCTTTTCCTCCTTCCCACTGCTGCGTCTGCAAACACTACCAACTCCACCTTTCTTACTTCTTCATTCATCGTTATCTTACAAACACATTGAAGACATGATTCGAATATGTTGCTTATGGATTTATTTATTTCTTTTTTTAATTTTTTAATTGTTTAATCACCTGATTGAATGAACTCATGACTTAATTGTACAACCTTTTTCCCTGCTGATTATCTTGCTTCATGTTTCAAGTTTTGTTGCCTGGTGGTTTGGTTTCTACACTAGCTGTAACTTCGATTATGTGAAGTATACTGTTTACAGAACAACCAAAGTTTTCAAATTTTAACAGGTTTATTATTCTCTTTGTCTTGCTGAATCTTACTGAAGAAAAGATGGCTTTTGCTACTATCAAATCCTTAGTTTATTGACGCTCCTCTCGGTTACATCATTGAAGACATATTGATTCGAATTTGTTACTTATGGATGATTTAATTTTACTAATTAGACAATGAAATTTGAAAAATTATCTTTGCTTTTTCACTATTGTATATATATACATGAAATAGGAAAAATTAGAAAAATTCAATAATGATATGTTTCTATAACGATTCTGTGTGGTTTTTCTTTCTTTTTATACTTTGCAACTTATTTAACCGGTTTTGAAAAACCAACATTTTTAAACTGTACCGTGATTATCAAACGGTTTGGCAAAAATTAAAAAGCCGTTCCCAACAGTTTCGGTTCTGGTTTAGTAGAAAACCGGACCGAATTGTACCATGTACAGCCCTATGAATCGTACCGAATGTATAAAAATTATAAATCAAAATCTATAACATACCTATTTCGAAGCCTATAAAATAAAAAATGTGTAGTATACCACTAACGTTCTATCAACTAGGACACCAATTTCTTCGCATTTATATGGTATAAAATCATCCAAGGAAATTTATTGTCAATAATTTTAACACCATCAATAAGTTCTACATAAACTTTGCTACTTCATACCAACCACATCTTGCTTTTTGATGCGTATTATCTCATTTTGTTCTTGTAGACACATGACCTTGAGTCTCGGCTAATTCTTGATTGAAAAGTTGATCGGGATTATTCTCTTCATCCGGACTTTCTTGTTTGAGTCCGTGGAGGTTGACTATGTCTATTCCTAGGTAATTTTCTATTTCTTGTTCGACTAAATTTTGAGATTGAGACATGGTAGTTTTGAGGAATTTTTTTTAGAGAAGCAGAATATTAATTATAAAAGAGTTTTTTATGGAGAAAATATGCAAAGAAGATTGATTATGCTGTGAGTAGAGAAGTTGAATGAGGATTGTATTTATAGTGGATGAAAATTATAGCCGTTTTATGGTTGTCGGGAATTCGACAGTTGTCAAAGCAACTTGGGACGGTCGTCCCAAATTATTTCGATCGGTTCAGATTAAGCCAATTTGCAAATTTACCATCGCTAGAAAACAGATTTATCTATCCACCTGGCATAGCAAATAAACAAAAATGTCAATGCCCACTGGAGTTTCTCTTTGGAGTATTTGTGCAAGACCGTCCGTTATAACATTCCCACTAATAACAAACCCTTACTAATCTCACCCACAATTATAATTTTCGCACCTTTAGGCCAGTTCTTATGCACCTCTCAAATGATGAAAATGACCTCTCAAATGCTCAAATTTGAGGATTTACACTGCGTGACATAGTGTTTGTCGTTGGCGGCCAAGTCTTCATCACTCGACGAAGACTATGTTTCTAAGTAAATATTTTAAATGTTTTACATTCTTCTCTTCTGCTTTTTAGTTATTTAAGAAATTTTTATGATACAAGGGATCCACCAAATATATTAGAGCATCTTCAATAGAGGGTGATTTTTTTTCTTTTCTTGACACAAAGGATTTTAAACCCCCATTTAACATATATTCATCTCCAATGGTAAGGTCCTACAAACTACGAGGGATGATATACTAAATATGAAGGTTTTAGAGAAAGTCTTAACTAGACTTTCGGTTAGACCTTCTATGTCGTTTTTTCTTTATTTTTTTCTTTAATAATTATTTAAAATAAAATTAAACGGTTAAGATTTTAACATATAAGATACTCTAGAGTTTAAATCCATATACTATTGGAGATAATTTATTACTATGTGATCCTATATTTACTATATGTGTAAAATCTACTAAATAAAGGTCTTAATAAAAACTCCACGTAGGATTTTTTATACCCGCTATTAGAAATGCTCTTATAATATCTAAAAACTCCATCAAATATATATAAACAAATTTTTTATTGTTAAAGATCCTATAAAATATAATTAAATATCAATTTACTCAAATTTCATAGGTTTATCATAATGGGGAGACCCATTCATCTATCTACATAACTGGACAAACCAAACCATTTGGTACAGGTGCACGAGATTTGGCCTTAGTCCTCGACAGTCCAAAATATGAACGAAGACGATTATGTCACCCGCGTTGTTTATAAAATGTCGTGTGAATAGTACGTTCACTACTAAAATGCGTGAATTATTTAATTATAAAATCGGCATTAGTAAAGTAAAGCGTCATTCTGAGTTTTTTTGTTGTTCGAAGGGGAATATGGAGGGAAACCAGTAGAGAGAGTGAGGGATTCAATGGCGGAACTCTCAAGTCTAATTCATGAACTTCGTGAAAGAATCTCTGCTTCATCATCTTCACCAGAAAATAATGGAGATGATGATCAATTAGAGAATAGATTTCGTACTGTTCTTCCTAATCTTCTTCAAGCTTATGTTGTTCCTTCATCCGCAGGTTTCAATCTCTCTCTATTTCTCTCATAAACACACACTATCCTCTAAATTTTCTAATTTATTATTTTTCTTCTTTTTGTAGCTAATGAGAGAGAAGTGATTGCGGTTCTAAAGCTTTTATCACATATAGCAAGGAATTTCCCGGGAGTTTACTTCCATGGGAAAGCAAGTGCTGTTATTCCAGTGATATCTCGAGTTTTACCTTTCTTCGCTGAACCTGCATTTAGGTTAGTATTTCTGGAATCAACTCTTATGAGTATTTGACATTTCAGTTTCTTGATTAGGGTTTTTGAACAAAGATTTACTATTTTGGTACATAGATTTGGGGATGAAGAAGATCAAAACCTTAGCTATAAGGTTAATTGGAAAAAAAGAAAGATTTTAATTAGGAAAGCCAAGGTTTTGTTAACGGCAATCCATGTTGAGTAGCCAAAAATGTAAGGGTGTAGAACATTGAAGGAAATGGCACTGAATGGTTGTTGCTGCTGCTACCATATGAAATCGCTAATGGTTCTTTTTCTTTTCTAATGCTCTTGTTTTGTCATCATTTTTGTCTTTTGTTTCGGTCTTACAGATCTGGCCATGGAATAATTTTCGAGACAGTTGGATCTCTTCTATCCTTGCTCCGTTCTGGAGAACGAGGAGCATATCGTCAGTTTTTCTTGGACGCCATGTTGTTAATTGAAGGTATGTGTTGTTGTTGTAAGACTTTTTCTTATTTGAAATTAGTGGAAATTCATTGCGTTGGTGAAAGGTTTGTCCAGCCACACCATAATGGTTTACCATATCAGCTTGCTCATTCCCTCAAGTCAACTCTAGAATATTGATCTTAATTGAGACATGCTAAAAGCAACCAACTCAATACAAATGTACTAATTAAATTTACCAATGACTAATGCGTTTGAATTCATTGGTCTGAACATGTATCTAGAATTACTAAAACATTTTTTTTGAAGTGAGCAAATCTTAAGACTGAGGTTTCCGCTCAGTGTAGCCAAGTCAGTTCTTTAGTAGATCATATATATTGTGTATAGTACATGAATGTGTTTCTTTATTTTAAGGGAAGACTAATTCACTTATATTCTGTCTGGTTAAAGTAATTGAATCTACAAGAGCAATTAGATTTCTTCTGCAATTTCCACTGTTTGATGCGAGTACCTTGTGATTCATTTAGACAGACTTCGTTTCCGTGTACCAATCATGCTGTAAGTGTTATGCCTTCCACTGCGCAGATGTTTCACATCGAAGCAATTAAGTAGTCTCCCCTGAATAGTTAAAAAAAACCCGTGGTTGCCCTGGTGATTTACCTAATGTATTTAATTGGGAAATTCAATTTGGAGACTAGAACTAATCTTGAATATGTGCAGCATGTGCACAAGTTCTAGTATGTATTGCCTAAACGATTGTGTTTCTTTCGTTAAGGGAAAACTATTAGTACTCTTCTAGTAGTTTTTTCTTCCAATTTTCGTAGTGCTATGTCTTCTGTAGCTCAGATGTTTCACTGATCAAAACTTCATAATAAGTCCCCGATTCCTTGTTTACAGATCTCCTACATGTAGCATCAATATTCGCAGATAGCTCCACTACCACAGTGTCTCCTGTAGTATCCTTGAAGTGCTTTCATAAGTCGTTTGTTGGAATATCCAATAGTCCAGCCCCTCTTGGTGATCTTCCAGCATGTTTCAGACCCACGGATGGCCTTGGTATCTTGATTGATCTCACAGACAATCGTAGGTGGCAGCCGTTCACCACTTGGACCCTTAAGATTATCAGTAAATGCCTAACTGAAGGAACTCTGTACGTGGAAGGACTTATCAATGCATCATTTGTATCCGCGGCATGTGCTCTTTTGTGCTATGGAGATGCTGCTTTGCATATGGTGAGTAGCATGTTAAATTAAAGTAGGACACATGGTGTTCTATTTATTAACCAACTTATTGCGCATTTCTGATAGCTTACAGTTTTATGATAGGCATGTTTCGACTTCGTACGTGTCCTGACTATTTGTAATGGATGCTGAAATTGTTCCGATGAAAATTCTTATTCGCTCGATCACAATGAGAAAGAACATCCGACATTCAGGTATTTTCTTCTGGCACTTCTTGCTAAATCCATTTCAAAAATTATGATGCTATTAACAATAAAAGAATTTAACTTATGCTCATAAAAAGCTGTCACTCTCTCTCTCTCTCTCTCCCACCCCCCAAATACACCACTAATGGGCTTATGTTGCAGAAGTACCGTTTACGATTCCTACATGGGTGCTTGCCTTCATATACTGTATTCGAGTTGTCCAGATGACGTGGTTGAGCTTACAGCTGGAGATCTAGTCGACGTATTCCCAGAATCAATGAAAAACACAGACAGCCTTGAGCTTAAGGTGAATATGCTGGGAAACTCTCTGATTGGCTTAGATAACAAATTACCTTCATTACATGGTACTCACTGTAAACTAAAGAAAATCAGGTTGCTATGTGCAGTGCATATGTTCGAATATCTAAGACTTGCCCTGTGCATATCTGGAAGCCGGAAACTCTTGTTAATATGATGTACTCTCCAAAACCTTGCTTGTCGATGATGGATTGCCTTACCATCGCCATAGGTATACTTGGTCCTGATATTGTTGGTGACGTAAATGTGGAGGATAGAGATACTAGTGTCTCAACTGGAAGCAACAAAAGAAACCAGAGATCAAAAGTTGGAGACAAGAGACCGGTTCAGAACTTAGTTATTCTACAGAATAAGCGTCAAAAAGTAGAGGAAGAAATGTTGCTATCTGACATTGATGCTCGTGTGGGGTTTGATTGTAAAAGTAAGCATGAGCTGGACAACGAACATGCGGGATCTATGCGAGAATCACTTGTTTCATTTATTGGTTTCCTAAAACCAAGTGGAATTAACGAATCCACGTTAACACCCGAAATTGCAGTGATTGCTCTTAGCATGCTGTGCATTGTCTTTTGTAACTACCCAAAAACATGTCTGGCGCTTACCATTTTTCGTCAAGTGTGTGAGGGGATGCCTTGGATATCTGAGCAGGTATGTGTTAAAATTTGAAATCTGTTACCATTTCACATTTCCGATGTGTTTCAGTAATTTGAGAATGGTATCTTGCAGGCAAAGCAAAGCAGTTCAATCACATTTGATTTGGCCATCTATCTGGAAGCAGTTCATAGCATATTGCTTTCGCAGAGTAGGATTACAAACCTAATATTTTGTTCTCTGCACCAAGTTTTAGTGATACATGTAAACATCAAAATCTCCCTTGCACCTTTGACTAATGGCTTAAGATATCACTTTTCTCTTCCCGAGATAGAAACAAATGCTAAAGAAAAAATATCTTGCTAGAAGGGGCATCTGCTTAGAAGTAGTAGATACACCAGTAAGAGTTTGTTGAATTAAGAGTTTCTCTTGCAAGTCCATAAACCTTAAAGAGAAAGAAAAAGAATAACACCTGAGAGGTACCTGTGTTTATAGAGTTAGGAATGCATGCTAAGACTCGCTTACTGTATAATCTTGATTTATTGTCATCGCTTATGGTGTATGGCGTCAACCTTCTAATTTCTGTGCAGGTTCCCTTCCCCAGGAGAATATCCTTTTCAAAACTATGGATGTTGATGCAAATCTTAGAGTGGTGTTAATGCTGCCATGGACACATTTACTTGCAATAACTGAAGCTGATCCTATATGGAATACAAAATGTCTAGTTGTTCAAGTTTTCTCCAAGATTGGTTTTGCAGTAAAACCTGAAAGTGTTCTTGAAATCCTGGATTTGGCTCTATGTGATGAAGCCGAAGAGGTTAGAGTTGAAGCTGTTATTTCAGTACCAATGATTGTCTTGTGCTCTGGTCTTGACGTAGTACCGCATATGCTTAGAAAACTGGAGTAAGTGAATTTGATTTATCACTTATTATGTTTAGTTACACCTGCTTTTTGGATGTTTATCGATGATAAGAACTTTATCAGAGAAGAAAATATGGGAATCCAATTTTGAAACTGCAGTTGCTCATGTCCAATGTCTGGCGGTGAGTGTGATTGCACTAGGTGGACCTTTTTCTGCTACCTTCCTCGATTTTTTTTTTCCAAGAACGGGATAATTGATCCGACTTAACTGTGCGCCAAACGTTTTTTCTTAGTTTACACATTATTACCATAAGGCCCTTAATAATTAACAGATAAACTGGAATCTTTCTCAGAAATTTACTGACATAACCCATAGTTAGTAGCGACTTGGAGATGGTGTATTAACTTCGAATCATTCTAGCGCAAAATTGTGTTTCTAGTATCATTTATAAGTAAAATCAACTACAAATAGAATTATTATAAATCTCTGCTTCCTCTAGATTTCCTACATCTTAATAGGGATGGAGAGCCTACTAAGCTTGCAGCCGTATAAGCGATTTGTACTGTTTTTATCTGTAGGAACCTGTATTAAGTCACTGTCATATGTCTATGGCTTTATTATGTAGTGTTCAAAAAAGTTACAGTTGAGCCATAAAAAATTCTTAGTGTTTGCTAAATCCTAGCTTTAGACCTGTTTCAAAGTTTGAAAAGAGCCTCGATCTCATTTCAAGTCAGCCACGTATTTGCGTGTTGTTCAGCCATACCTTACCTGTATCTGGCAGAAGTTATAGTGGTTAAGGCAGGTTCAAGTTGATTATCTAGTACAAAACAATGCAGATTGCAGTCTTCTCTGAGATGCATTGTCTAGATTGAGTCTTTCCACCCTGGGTCAATTTCACTCTCTTTAGAAATTCAGTTATCGTCTTCAGGAACACCAGACATGGACAATACCACTGGTCTTACCTTCTTAGTAACTGGGTTTTACTTTGTGTGTCTAAGATTAAAACTTAAATGTGCAATCTAACTTGTATTTTAAAATTGTGTGTTGCTCCATTTGCAGGATCTTGGAGAAAGAGAAGTGCTGCAATGTTAATAGAATCGTTCCGTTTACTCTTGGATACTTGGCATGCCTATATGGGTCTATGCATGCCAATAGTGATGTGCCGTGCAAGCTTTTCTTAATTGACAATAACAACAAAAAGAGTCAAACTATGGATCTTCTCAGTCGTGGATTCTGGTGTCCTAAGTGTGACAAACGAGATGTACGTCAATGTGAGCAATATTCTAAGGTTATGCTCCTGTCCGACGGGCGAAACATGGAAAATTGCTCGGACCATCACTTCAATAATTTAGTGTCTCTCTTTTTTGAACTTCTCTATGATGATTCATCAGAAGAGGCTCAAGCTGCCTGTGTGGGAATTATTCCACGGATCCTCATGCACGGGTCTCAAGACATCCTGCTTAAGACAAGGTCCCAGTGGATCAAGTGTCTTGAGTTTGTACTCCATAACGAGAAGAAAAGTGTGAGGGAAGCATTCAGAGGTCAGATTAGTTGCTTCCTTGAAGTTCCCATTTTGACATGTTTGTTTGGGGATGTGGAGACATCTAACAAAACGAAAGAGCAGAGGTTTCTGGACAAACTTAAACATGCTTTGGCAGCTGCGAAAGATCCTCAGGTCTTTGAGACACTTTTGGAGGTGACCGCAGATATCATGAATGCTGTTGACATCCATGAGCAGTTGTTCTTTTACTCACTTATTCTGTTGGTTGATCAGCTCGATAATCCTCATATGATCGTGAGAATGGATGCGTCAAGGTTGATAAAGAGATCATGCTACTTCCATCTTAAAGGAGGGTTCGACGTGCTCCTTTCTAAGGTTAATCATATCAAGCATGAGCTTTATGCTTATCTTTGTGCACGAGTGGTGAACCGCCCAGCAATTATTCGGGAATTCGCAGAAGCTGTTGTTGGTGTACAAATGGAGGACTTCTTCAAACAGATGGTTCCAGTTGTTCTTCCGAAGCTTGTGATCTCTCAGCAGGACAACGATCAAGCGTTTGTCACATTACAAGAGTTGGCTGGGCATCTGAACACTGAGATGTGACGGGCAACAGCTACTATCTGCTTTGCAGTTTTATCACGTACAGACCGGATCTAGCAACCAGGAAATTTTTGGAGCTGCATTACCAGCATTGCTCGATGAACTTGTGTGCTTTCTAGGCGATGGAGACTCGAATGAGACCACTGATAGGTAAATTTGGAATTCCAATTTCCAGTCAGATAGCATGTTATTTCAGCTAAATCAATATTATTACTCACTCTCCCGATAAAAAGTTATTTTCTTTTTTCTGTAAAGCTTAGAATTCTGTCTCGATTTTTCTATTTTGTGCTTGTGATGTGCAAATATTGGTCCCAAAAGTCTTCCTAGTCATTAAAGCTCAAAGTTGTGTGTTATGCAGAAAATGGTGTTCTTAAAGGATCCTTCTCTACCATAATTGTTTCCAATTGTTTTGATATTCCCATTGAACTTAGATTTTCTCGGAATAGACTTAATTCTTTGAGTTTGATCTTTCCAAAATTACTAAACACTATATGTTGCTCCAAATTTCTGTAATTTATATTGTGGTGTATAAGCACAATCAAACCATTGCAGTGAAAAGATGTTCACCTTTTTAATTTTGTTATTTGCATGCAGGCTAACGAGGGTCCCTGAAATGATACAAGAAGTTGCAAGAGTCTTGACCGGCTCTAATGATCTCAGTGGGTTTCTTAGGCACCATTTTGTTGGTCTTCTTAACAGTATTGACCGGAAAATGCTTCACGCTGAGGATATATCCTTGCAGAAACAAACCCTGAAACATATAGAACTGCTAATTGAGTTGATGGGTTCTCAGCTTTCCACCTATGTGCCTAAAATCATGGTGCTTCTTATGCATGCTGTTGGTAAAGAAACCCTCCGAAGTGAGGGTCTCTCTGTCTTACATTTTTTCATCAAACAACTGGTGAAAGTCTCCCCATCAAGTACTAAGTATGTGATTTCACAAGCCTGTGGTGCTCTTATCCCATTTTTGGAGCGGTGTAAAGAAAATACTTCTTTTCATCTGAGTAAAGTTGTTGAAATCTTGGAAGAACTCGTGGTTGAAAACAAGGTTCTTTTAAAACAGCATATTCGAGAGCTCCCTTTGCTACCCAGCATTCCTGAATTAGCTGAAGTGAAAAAGGTTATACAAGAAGCACGAGGATCAATGACTTCCAAGGATCAACTACGAGATGTAGTTGATGGTCTAAACCATGAGAGCTTGAATGTGAGGTATATGGTTGTGTGTGAGTTGGGAAAATTATTAAACCTACAGCGAGAGAATGTTACAGCTCTGATCTCTGGAGAAGCTGGCTCAGATTTGGATGTGTTGAGCTCCCTGATTACGTCCTTACTTAGAGGATGCACAGAAGAGTCAAGGACTACCATAGGATAGCGACTGAAATTAGTTTGTGCAGATTGTCTTGGAGCACTTGGAGCCGTGGATCCTGCCACAGTGAAGGGAATCTCATGTGAGCGTTTCAAAATTGAATGCTCAGATGATGACCTTATCTTTGAAATGATCCACAAGCATCTAGCAAGAGCTTTTAGAGCTGCACCTGATACCATTGTCCAAGACTCTGCTGCCTTGGCCATACAAGATCTGCTGAAAATTGCAGGTTGCCTAGCATCACTTGATGATAATGTTGGAGCTCAGACAATACAGTCACAAAAGGGTAAAGAAGTGTTAATGTTTCTTTGTCGGGTAGTAGGAATATGGATGATCGCAGTGAGATAAACATGAGGGGCAAGAGATTATGGGGCCGTTTCTCTAACTATGTTAAAGAAATAATTGCCCCATGCTTGACCTCAAGATTTCAACTTCCAAATGTGGCTGATTCTACGTCTTTAGGCCCTATTTACTGATCTTCAATGTCATTCCGTAGGTGGATGTTTTTTTGGATCAGGAAGCTGACAGTGCATGCAACTGGTTCAAGAGCAAGTATTTTCAATGCTTGTTGGGGTATAGTACGTCATGACATGCAAACAGCTATGTATTTGCTACCGTATTTAGTCTTGCATGTTGTTTGCTACTCTACTGCTGAGGCTAGGCTTGGCATAACAGAAGAGATACTTTCTGTCCTCCGTGCGGCCGCATCAGAAAACAGCGAGGCTCTGTTAATGGAGTCATGGGAGGGCAAAGTGAAGTCTGTATTCAGGCAGTCTTCACCCTTCTTGACAATCTAGGGCAGTGGGTGGATGATGTAAAACAAGAAGTTTCTCTTTCCCAATATCTACAGTGCTCAAAGCAGCAATCGTCTAAGTCAACTGGGCGAAATAAAGATCCTCCTTCGAAAGGTCCTAATCAGCTCCTAATTCAGTGTAATAATGTTTCTGAGTTGTTGGCTGCTATTCCAAAGGTTACCCTAGCCAAGGCTTCTTTCCGATGCAAGGCTTATGCACGAGCTCTTCTGTACTTTGAGTCTCATGTCCTGGAAAATCTGGATCCTTCAACCCAGCAGCTGAGAGAAGTGGTATTTTTGAGGATGAGGATGTCTCTATTCTTATGGAGATATACAGTGGCTTGGATGAGCCTGATGGTCTCTCTGGGTTTGCGCATTTAAGGAAATCGTCAAGCTTGCATGACCAACTCCTTATAAACAAGAAGGCAGGAAAGTGGGCAGAAGTCTTAACTTCTTGTGAGCAGGCTCTTCAGCTGGAGCCCAGTTCCATCCAGAGGCATTCCGATGTTCTCAACTGCTTACTAAACATGTGTCACCTTCAGGCCATGGTAACTCATGTAGATTGTTTAATCTCTAGGGTTCCCAAGTATAAGAAGACTTGGTGCATGCAAGGTGTGCAAGCAGCTTGGAGGCTTGGCCGGTGGGACCTAATGGATGAGTATATCTCTGGGGCTGATGAGGAAGGTCTACTCTGTAGCAGTTCCGAGAGCAATGCTTGCTTTGACATGGATGTTGCCAAGATCCTGCAAGCAATGATGAAGAAAGACCAGTTCTCAGTTGCAGAGCGAATTGCTCATTCGAAACAAGCTTTGCTTGCTCCTCTTGCTGCTGCTAGAATGGATTCTTACGCTCGAGCTTACCCCTTTGTTGTAAAGCTGCACATGCTACGTGAACTGGAAGACTTCCATAGTCTTCTTGTCAATGATTCTTTCTTGGAGAGATCATTCCATCTGGATGATCCAAGATTGAAGAAAGTAATACAAGACTGGGAAAATCGAATGTGGTTCACACAACCATCTCTATGGACAAGGGAGCCGCTCCTGGCATTCCAGAGGCTGGTTTTCAGTGCCAGTGATCTTGATGCTAGTGTTGGAAATTGTTGGCTTCAATATGCAAAGCTCTGTCATTCTGCTGGTCACAAAGATACCAGTGGTTAGCGGTGCTACCTCAGTTGGTTTCTCGAATTTGTCACCAGAATGAAGACACTGTTCGGCTTGTCAAATTTATCATCATCTCCGTTCTGCAAGATTACCCACAACAAGGTTTATGGACTATGTGTCACGGGCTAAGATTTTGGACTAGACCGTGCGGTACTTGAACTCTTCAAGTAAGCCTAAAAGAACTCAAAGAGATAAGAGACTTAGAGATTTTAAGTGGGAGAGTATTTGATTATTGAAGAGAGAGAGTATTACAATGCTTAGAGAGCTTGTTGGTGGGTGATTTGAGCAAATGAGCTCTCCACCTTATATAGTGTGCTATGGAGGATTCTAGAATATGTTCTAGAATCATCATCTTCTAGAGTATTCTACCACTATCATGAATATACAATAAGATGTTATATATACAAGAACATTCTAGTGTGTTGTGGACTTTCTTAATCTTCTAGGTCCTTCCAATGGACCTAGACTCTTGTCATGGGCCAACCCAATATGTGGGAAAATGGGTGGGCCGTGAAATTCTCCCCCACCAATTCTCGCGACGTCCTCGTCGCGGCTTGATTGTGAAACTGGTCGATCGCATCCTTGAATTGCCATCGGGCTCTCATGTTTCTTCTTGTATGGATGCATCTTTCCATTTCACTAAGTATTCTTTGCAAGGTGGCACACCCTTCCTTCGGACAATCCGTTCGGCTAATATCTTGTTTATAGCTTTGTTGAAGGAAGTTGTAATCATGGGTGGTGCGCGGCTTGATACTCCCCGACTCTCGTCTTCCTCGTCTTTGTTGAATGTCTTTAAGTTGCTAACGTGGAAGACGGGATGAATTTTCATCTTTGATGGAAGCTCCACTCGGTAAGAAGCTTTGCCCACTTTGGCTAGTACTTCGAACGGCCCTTCGTACTTGCGTAACAAGTCTTTGTGTAGCAGCCGAGTGTACTTGAATTGTTGGGGCAGAAGCTTGACAAACACCATGTCACCAGCTTGTAACTCCACATGCCGCCTCTTTTCGACCCATTTCTTCATTTTCTTAGCCGTCTTCATCAATTGGGCGTGTGCTAAGTCTCTTTGTTGCTGCCAATCCTTCACGGTCTTGTATGCTCCGGGGCAAGCACCTGCATAAGAAGTGACCAAAGTACTTAGCGTCAAGGGTTGCTTCTTCAATTTAGTCACCTTCGGTGGGGACCTTTGATAAGGTGCTTTTGTGGGAGGCTTAGCGCCAGGCTCCAGCTCGATCGCATGTCGATCTCCCTTCTTAGCGGCAACTTCTTGGGAAGCTCCTTCGGCATCGCGTCCTCGAACTCTTCGAGAACCTTCTTCATGCCTTTCGGAACTTCTTCAACTTGGTTAGTCGGTTCCTCCTCCTTCATTGTTGCTATGAAGGTTACCTCACCCTTCTTAAACCCTTCTGAAAGTTGTAGCGCCGACAGCACCGTGGTCTTCTTCTTCTCCCTAGTCACCGGGATAAGGTGTGTTGATTTTTCTCCGAGTATACACAAGGAGTCAAAATGTGGCATTGGAATGGCACGTTGTTCGCACATGAACTCCATCCCCAACACCATGTCAAGGTCATCCATAGGGATCACCGAGAAATTGATAGATCCCGCCCACTTGTTGAGATGCATCTCCACACCGTGTGCCACGCCTACTAGTGGCTTCGCATATGAGTTCACCGCCTTCACGGTACCTCCTCCTTTAGCGAACTTCATGCCTAGCCGCAATGCTTCTTTCTTGGACACGAAGTTGTGTGTGGCTCCCGTATCCACTAAGGCGCGGGAGGTCTTCCCATTCACCTTAACGTCAACGAACATGAGAGTCTTGTCCTTGCTCTTGGATTTCTCCGTCTTAGCTTGGACACTGCTTAGCACTTGGAGCGAACTTATCATGGAATCCCGTTCCTCGTCTGATCCATTTTCCTCCATCAACGCACTAAGTTTACCCTTTATCGGGCAATCACGGACTTTATGATCTCCATCACATAAGAAGCAAGAGTAGGAGGGCTTACCTTTATCTTTATGCTCGGAAGTTTTATTTTTCCACGAAAGATACTTTTTTGAGGTATGCTTGTCTCTATCCTCCTTCGCTTCCCCACCTTTGGCATGGTGACTTCTTGAAGTTTCTCCTCTTTCTTCGAAGTTTGTACTCCTTGAAGTCTTCCCTCTTTCTTCGAAGCTTGGCCTTGTATTCTCGATCAAGGTCTCGGCTACAGCTATTGCCTCGGTCAGCGTTTGCACACGACGACGATCCAGCTCTTGTTTTACCCATGGCTTTGCTCCGCACAAGAAGTTAAAGAGCTTCTCTCCTCAGACAGGTTGGGTATTTCTAGCAACAAGTTTGTATACGTCTCGGTATACTCTTTGGTAGTACCCGTTTGACGAAGATACTTTAACTTCGCTCTTGCCTCATAAGACGCATTCTCCGGGTAAAAGAACTTCTTAAGATCGACTTTAAAATCTGACCAAGTAGCGATAGTAGCCTTACCTTGCTGAATCTCTTGGCTTCGAAGTCTCCACCATGCTAAGGCGTTCTCCTTGAGAAACACCGTAGCTCTTTTTATCTTCCTTGCATCATCCTCTATCTCCAGGTGTTCGAAATACCTTTCGCAACTCCATATGAAAGTATCAATCTCCTTCGCGTCTCTTTTCCCATTATACGGTGTTGGCTTGGGAGCATCCTCTCTTGAGAGTCTGCTTGGCCCCTCGTGCATGGCTTGATTTATGGCAGCCCTTTTGCACAATAACAATTCTCCTTTCACCGCTTCTAGCTCTTGTTCAACTGACATCAATTTGACCTTCACCTCCTCCACGCTATCATCTATTGCGTCTTGGATCCGAGCTTCTACGTCCATTTTGATACCATCCACCGCCTTGCTTATGGCCTCCTCGAAGGTATCTTTCCACCCTTCAAGAGTCTCCTTCGTTAGGAACTCTTCCTCGGCGCGCATAAGGAAATCACTTACTCGTTTTTCCATGCGTACCATTCTTGCCTCAAGACTTGTTTGCGTATCCTTGGACTTGCCCCTTTTCTTGGCCTGGCCATCGATACCTTTCTCCATGGTGTTGTTGCTATTAACGTCAGCCATTCTTGAGTCTTAAGCTTCGCTCTGATACCAACTGTCACGGGCTAAGATTTTGGACTAGACCGTGCGGCACTTGAACTCTTCAAGTAAGCCTAAAAGAACTCAAAGAGATAAGAGACTTAGAGATTTTAAGTGGAAGAGTATTTGATTATTGAAGAGAGAGAGTATTACAATGCTTAGAGAGCTTGTTGGTGGGTGATTTGAGCAAATGAGCTCTCCACCTTATATAGTGTGCTATGGAGGATTCTAGAATATGTTCTAGAATCATCATCTTCTAGAGTATTCTACCACTATCATGAATATACAATAAGATGTTATATACACAAGAACATTCTAGTGTGTTGTGGATTTCCTTAATCTTCTAGGTCCTTCCAATGGACCTAGACTCTTGTCATGGGCTAACCCAATATGTGGGAAAATGGGTGGGCCGTGACATATGGCAGCAGTTTCAAAGTCTCATGTTCCTGCAAGGCGTGAGGCTGCTGCTGGTATCATACAAGAAGCACGCAAAGTCTCCAGGCAAGGAAGTGATGGCAGTAGTTTGTTTGTGCAGTTTGCTAGCTTGATAGACCATCTGATTAGGTTGTGCTTCCATCCGAGCCAGTCAAAGGCGAAAGCAATCAACATCTCAACTGAGTTTAGTGCTCTGAAACGGATGATGCCAGTGGGAATCATAATGCCAATCCAACAACTCTTACAGTGAAACTACCAATGTATGAAAGTGAACAAACACTGATTATCATAACATTGATATTTTCTCAGCTTTGGACCTTTCGACTATATCAGGAATAGGAGATGAAGCTGAAATCCTATCATCTCTTCAGAAACCCAAGAAGGTGAATCATGTCACTATAATTTGTTGTTCTGCTTTAGTTGGTTTGGACATGTTTTTGTTAATCTTTGTATGTATGGTGGGTAGACACCATTATCTGATGAAGTCCTAATACCGATCAATGAATTACTCCAATGCTTGGTCTTTCTCCTGATTGTATTGGTTTAAACCAACAGTCACACTGTCATATATGAAGTCAGATAGTGTCTGTTGTTGGCAAGATCTCTGGGGAGGGACTCCCATAAATTGTAGCTTTATGTACTTGTATCCGTCCTTTTGATGGTTTATAATGTTAAATATAATTTCATCTTCATAAGTGAATCCTTTTTTTTGGCTTCGCAGGTACTTTTTATTGGTAGTGATGGTGTTGAACGCCCATTTCTTTGCAAGCCGAAAGATGATCTAAGGAAAGATGCACGCATGATAGAGTTTGTGTCGATGATCAACCGTCTTTTAGCAAAATATCCAGAAAGCCGTCGGAGGAAGCTTTACATCCGCACATTCGCTGTGATCCCGTTGAGAGAGGACTGCGGTACCGTAGAGTGGGTTCCCCACACCCGGGGTTTACGACATATACTGCAGGATATCTATACTGCCCATGGGAAATTCGATAGGCAGAAAACTAATCCCGTGATTAAGCGGATATATGACCAATGTCAGGGCAAGGTTTCAGAGGAGGAGATGTTGAAGACCAAAATTTTACCATTGTTCCCACCAATTTTCCACAAATGGTTCTTGACAACGTTTCCGGAGCCAGCTGCTTGGTTTAGAGCTCGAGTTGCTTATGCTCACACTACCGCTGTTTGGTCTATGGTTGGGGACATTGTGGGCCTTGGCGACAGGCATGGGGAGAATATCCTTTTTGATTCCACAACTGGCGATTGTGTTCACGTCGATTTTAGTTGTTTGTTTGATAAGGGTCTGCAGTTGGAGAAACCTGAGCTAGTGCCTTTCAGATTAACCCAGGTAGAGTAGTAACAACAAAACAAAACAAAAAAGGAGAAAGACATCGCTTTCGCTTAAGCTTGTTTCTAAATATGTTATAAAATAGTTGTTTTAACAAATGAATGTTTAATGTGTGATTTGCTCCATCCACAGAACATGATCGATGGGTTGGGCATAACTGGATACGAGGGGATTTTCTTGAGGGTCTGTGAAATAACACTTTCAGTGCTTAGGACACACAGAGAGACTCTAATGAGTGTTCTTGAAACTTTCATTCACGATCCTCTTGTGGAGTGGACGAAATCTCACAAGTCCAGTGGAGTGGAAGTTCAGAACCCCCATGCTCAGGTCTGATTTCATATTTCATTACGTTACTCTTATATTTGAACACTCATGTCGATACATCAAAAGGATATTGTTCTATAAATTCTGAAAATCCAGAGATTTTTCCGGACAAACTCCTGAAAAATGAACAATATATATGGCAGTGGATTTTATTCTTTAAAGTAGTTTTTAGAGCTGAACAATTTGGCTTCCCAAGAATCTGTCAAATAGCTACTAAAAGATTTTCCTTTGAAATCAGAGGGCCATCGGCAACATAGAAGCACGGCTGCAAGGCATTGTGGTAGGTGTTGGCGCGGCTCCGTCTTTACCTCTGGCTGTAGAAGGTCAAGCTCGTCGTCTGATTGCCGAAGCTATGTCGCACAGAAACCTTGGAAAGATGTATTTATGGTGGATGCGTTGGTTTTGAAGAGTTCTTTCTTACTTTCATATCACCAGTTGAGGTTATTATGTTATGAAAAATCTCCACCAACCAATTAGTACGTTGTCTTTCCTTATTTTCAAGATGGCTCGATGTATATGTGATATCTGGTACAGTTCTGATGAACATTCCAGGAAATAGTTTGATTGGAGGGTAAATTAGGTGGAAGAAGGATTATGTTCTTCATAATTTTGTAATGCCAAGGAACAGCATGAAGAAAACCCTTATTCCTTGTAATTAGTTTTTATGTAAATAAACATATTTCTGTATCAATGTTGGATTCAGATTCATGGAATAGTCCTTTCCTTTTCATTCATGCAAGTATCAGTCTAAAAACATTGCAAGTTTTCATCTGCAGAAACTTTACCTATAAATTTTATTTTTGTTGTTGTTATAGATTCAACCACTTTCCCTAAATCCCATATCCATCACTGATGTTTCTCCATCATTCATTACAAAGAACGGAAATATGCAAGAGAATTTTCTTAAAAGCTTGAAAATATATTTATAATAGTTCCAACTTGAAAACCTAAGCTATTACAAACCATTTCCATCAGATTCAACAAAACTAAAAATCTAAAGCAGTAGTCATACTAGATAATGGTAATAAAACTGAAATAGAGAGATAGAAAAACCCTGATTAGATAACTAAGTAGATCTCTAAGCCCTTTCTCCACGGATTCTACGAGCAAGTTGGATATCTTTAGGCATAATAGTAACTCTCTTAGCATGAATAGCACAAAATTAGTATCTTTCAAAAAGACCAACTAAATAAGCTTCAGCAGCTTCTTGTAGTGCAGCAACAGCACTAGATTGAAAACGTAAATCAGTCTTGAAATCTTGAGCAATCTCACGAACCAAACTTTGAAAAGGAATTTTACGGATCAATAACTCAGTACTCTTTTGATACTTTCTGATTTCACGAAGAGCAATAGTTCCTGGCTAAATCTATGTTTATACCAATTTTCCCATTGGCATTAACAACCAGTGATTTAAAAACAGTACAATAAATATAAGATTTTAATAAACGAACGGATACACAGAATCCCTTTTTAAGAACAATGATTTAACAAACATTTTAACAATCCAATTGTTTACAGATCATAAATCTGATCCAAACTACAATTACAAATCCATCTTCTATTAAAAGCAAGTAAATGAATCATGAATGTGCTATCTTTTTGATCTAATCATCCACGGTACATACCTAATAACCTTTCTCTTTCTCCTTTTATCAATCTTCCTTCGCCTTTTTTTTTCTCTCAATTTTCCGACCCCCACCTCATTGAATGCTTTCTTCTATTTATAGAGTTATTAGTGGGTCCCTTTTGTCCCGATACCCTCTATTGTTCTCCTTATTATATTAGGATCCGGATGTTTATAAGATTGACAGATCATGCTTTCTCTTTGGTGCGCTACTTTGTATGGTTTACACGTGTCCTTTGTTCCTTGATAATCAGCTTTGTCCCGATCATATGTGTCATTAAAGTAATTATTGCCTTACTTTCCCGATCCATGTTCATCATTATTCTTACTTTCCCGTTCCATGCTCATCATTATTCTTACTTTCCCGCTCCATATGCATTTAATGCTATCTGTTTTGATCAGTATGATGTTACTTTCCCGATCCTAGGTGTCGATCATGCAGAGATTTGCTCAGTCTTTCACATCTGTCCCGTTTCGATCTTTTGAAACGGCTTTGATTGTGTGCTTCTCATTCTTCTTAATTTCATTGTTTCCTTCTTAATCGTTTTACACGTGTCGCTCTTCTTTTATTTCCCAACATCTTGCCCCCTTCTTCTTCTTTTTTCAAAAACTTTTAACGGTCGATCCAAGGCCTTGAAAAAAGTAAAAGAATAATTATTACTCCCTGCTTCTCCATTACTTCTTTTCACACGTTATGCGAACTTTTCGGAAGCAGTAACTTTTATTATCACGTTTGTGTCAGTTACTCCTTTTTTCGAGGAAATCAAATCTTTGCCTTAATTAATGCCTTTCCAAATTGTGACGGTTTCTATTCTTTGCTTTAAATACGATGCAGTCTTTTTGACTTCTGTTTTTACCTCTTAAACTTGTTGTTCTTTGTCTTCCTTGATTTTTTCAAGTACTTTCGTTCTCCCAACTGTTCAGGAACTTTTTGCATCAATCATATTTACTTTTCCTTTGATCAAGTAATTGTTTATCTCCTTTCTTCAGGTATGTTGAAAATTTTACTTTGAGTATCTTACTTTAACGTTTAATCATGACCGACTTTTCACAGATATGATTGAATTGATTCCTTTGTATTCTGATTCTTTAAAATCTTATTTCCAGATAAAACATCATGTCGTCCAGGAATCCCAATGCTTCCAATGACCATCAAGAATCTGGAAGACCCGTTAGAGTTTCTTCTTCTAGGTATGCCGTGCCTCAGCCTGTTCGTAACCCGTCTCCTGAGGCTTCTACTACTGTCAATCCCACCTCTAGAAATAAGAGTTCTCAAGCATCTTATAGTTATCGAACAATGAATATTGAGAACTTTAAGAAAAGACATGATATTGAGGACTTTAAAGTCTCGTTTTTTGATTAGAATTCCGATGTGTTAACTTTGGGAGCGATGCAGAAGTTCAATTATTCTCCCAATCGTTTATTAATTTCTGCTGGTGCTTTAGAGGCTGGACTTCGTATTCCATTATATGAAGAAGAAAATCATTTTCAATTTGAAGTCCTTGCAACTCGCGGTAATTCTCCTCACGGACTTGCTCGGTCCATTACTCAGTATAATGGAAATTGGTGGCGTATTCTTGATGAATGTTATCTCCGAAGTGAAGGGCGAACTAATCTTTCTTGCTACGTTCCGGATTTTACAAAACGCAGTAATTATACTGTTGAAAATTTTCAGGCCACATATGGAGATTGTATCTCAAAGAAAAATTATGTGAAATGGAGCGTTAGTCCCGCTCGTAAAAGTCATTCGGGATTTCCCTTATTATATGAAATTGATGATCCCAAAATCAAACATATTCCCAAAACCGATCGTGATTTTCCCACAAAGGAAAGAATTCGTCAAGATCACGATAATAAATGGTATCGCACTCCGATTGTAATTGAAGGTCCTTGGATTTATGGTAATATCTCCAGCAATAAAATTCAAGTGCTCCGAAATCGATTCCCAGGCTATAGCCCTTGGCGATTAAATTTCGAGGACTACAAGTTCGATTATAAGGTTTGTATTATTCTTTATTTCAATGTTGTTACGAACTACTGTTGAATTTTTCCTTACGGGATAAATGTTTGTGTTTCAGATTGAACCCGATTCTGACCTTGTCAATGATGTCCCTCCTCTTCCTCCACGTCGAAGTCTTGGTATTCAAATTGTTGAGGGAAGACAAAGAGTTGAAGAAGAAGTTTTTGAAGGTAAAGGAAAACGAAAATTAGTTTTTCCTGAAGAAACAAAGAAAAAGAGAAAATTGAGAAGACCAATGTACCCTTCCGAAGCAGAAGAAGGGGAAATTAGAGATTGTTTGGGTGAGGGGAGCAGCAGTTCCGCTCTTATAATTGCGGCTGAAGGTTCGTCCCGCACAGAAGTGTCGGGACATCATGTTATCATCAATGCCGTTCATGTTAGCGTGGGGGAGCCTATTCTTTCTTCAGATCAGCCTTCCATACCCCCATCTACTTCTGAAGTTGTTCCAGACGCTGCTGCTCCCTCCGATATCTTCGATTTTTTTTCTCCTCTTTATTTTACCTTTGAGATAGAGCACGCTGCCCCGTGTAGCGGTACAATAACAGTTTTTACTGGATTACCTCAAGAAGAAGCAGACGATATTGCTATTGAGGAAGAAAATATAGAAGAATTGATCGAGGTTGCTGCTGCTGAAGACAATGTTGAAAATGAAGATGTTGTTATAGAAGAACAAAGAAATGAGATTTCTGAAGAAGTTAATGCTGAAAATGCAATTCCGAGCGTTCCATCTTCAGTCGTTCCTGATGTTCCGCACCCTGTTGGGGATGAAAATGTTTCTGAAGTCATTCATTCATCAAATGCCCCCATCGGGACATTAACTCGATCTACTGCTCCTGCTGACGATCATGATGATGAAATGCCTGATGCTGAACCCACCATTCAATGGCCTTTTTCTGAAGAGGATGAGGGGATCACTCTTGCAGGTGAAGAAAATGAAGCCTTTCACTGGTTTGTTTCTAAAGGATTTCTGAATACTTCGGCTCAGCATGATTCAGGGAAATCCGATAGTGCTTCAATGGCTAGGCTGCGGACTTCATTTGGTGCTGCTTCATTAGATAGTACTCGAGATGCTTGGTTCGAAAGCGAGTGCTTCGATCGATCATACCCGCTCAGTCTTCCCTCTTCTTTGAATGAGATTCTGACCACGGCGGAGGGTTCATCGTACTCATTTCCTCAGCAAGTTCTCGCTCAGCTTAAGTACGGTACCGATTGTACATTTGCAGCGTATAAATTTTATAAGGCTCGGGCCGTAATGATGGAGCTGATGTTCAAGAATGAAGTAACAAAGGCAAAGAGTGGAAATGAAAATTTGCAGCAAGAAATTGAAAATCTCAAGCAGCAAAACAACAATCTTCAACAACAACTTCAACAACAACTTCATCAACAACAAGAACAACAACAACAGCAACAGCAACAGCTTCAAGATCAGAACCAAGGTTCGTTCCCAACTTCTTGGTTCATATTTTATTTTGGGTTTATACCGCAATAAGTTAGATCGTACCTATATTGGGTACAATCCTACAGTTCGTTCCAGTGGTACGATCCTACAGTTCGTTCCAGTATTAGACGAACTTGTAGGTTGTTCACTCTTTTTTTTTTTTTTTTTTTTTTTTGAAATTCTGCCCTTCATTTATGGGATCAGAGGGAAACTTGGAATCCCTGTTTACGTTCCAGCGTAGGATGACTCAATTGAACAATCATGCAAGAGAAGTAAATATGGATATGGAACTGGTTAAGGGGAAATTAGCACAGTTTTCCGATAGTATTGAGTTGAATACCTGGAGACGTAATAGAGCTGAATCCAAGTATCAGGAAGTTCTGAAAACTTTAACCCTTATAGAAGCAGAATTTAAATCTGTAGTTAGAGGTATATGTTCGAGTTATATGGTTGTTTTATTGAAGGTGTTATATGGTTTTGTCTAATATTCATTCTGATTTCCAGTGCTAGAAAAGAAGATGAATGAAGCCAACGGCCGAGCAACAGTAGCGGGAGATGAACTGAATATTACAAATAACACGATAGCAAACATTACTGAAGAGCTGAAGACTTCAGAGAAAAATGTGGCCCTGAATATAGTCAAGCTTCGGGATTTACAATCTCAGCTGAGTGCTCAAGAACAAGAAATTGTAAAAGTACAATCAAGATCTGATGAACTACTAAAGGAATTAAATGCTGAAAAAGAGAAAGTAGAGAAGGATCAGCAAAAGATTAAAGATCTTCAATCAGAAATTGATTATAGGCACGCTTATATCGTCTGGGTGAGGCAAGATGCCAAGGCAAAGATTGCAATGTCATTCAATTCTGCCTTGGATCGTGCTCAAGCCGATCCTTCTGTGTTGAATGGTCGTGCTGCTGTTCCAGTGGTTCCTTCTCAACCACTCCGACGGCCCAACCCTGAAGCATAGTCGCACTTGCTTTTAGCTTTAATGTTCTTAGTTTCATCTTTTGATACTCTATTCTTGTGTCCCGATCCTCTTTTATTTTGAAGTTTGACTTATAATTGTTGGAAATATTATTTTGCGATATTTTACTTTTCACTGGATTGTTCTCTGAATATTGTTCCTGTACAAAAATATGATATTTATAAAATCTTTAGGTTAATCATATTATTTCAGGAGTACTATGGATTGAAGTGTATATATACCTCAAAACATATAATTCGAGATCCCACACATACGAAACAAACCCGGGCCAGGGGTAAGATACAAGGTTGGTCCCGAACGTACTCTGAAAATGATAACCATAGGTTAGGTATTCCCTCTTTATTAGAATTTTTGAATTATTTAAATTCTAATAAGTCATGTACCTTTTTGGCAGTAAGATTGTATTTCGATTATGTCGCCAATCGAAGCGTTTTCCAGAATAAGATGTTCCTGGATTTGATTTTTGATTATGTCGCCAATCGAAGCGTTTTCCAGAATAAGATGTTCCTGGATTTGAATTTTGATTATGTCGCCAATCGAAGCGTTTTCCAGAATAAGATGTTCCTGGATTTGAATTTTGATTATGTCGCCAATCGAAGCGTTTTCCAGAATAAGATGTTCCTGGATATTTGAATTTTATTGTAAGTATAAACTCATAAAGAGTCTTAGTGTGAAATAAAGGATGAGATAAAAAACTTAAATACCTGTGTTGGCCTTCAAAAATTTGATATTATTCATGGAAAATAAAGCTTTAGGTATTGTGCGTTCCAAGAATGTTGTAAGGTGTTTCCTTGCATATTTTGAAGATAGTACGATCCTTGTCCCGCTGATGCGTGTATTATATATGGACCGTCCCAGGTTGGTGCGAACTTTCCAGCATCTTTGTCCCGATGCTATTCTGGGATTTGTCGTAAAACATATTGTCCTTGGACAAAGTTTCGTGATTTGACCCTTTTGTGATAATCTCGTGCCAACCTTCTTTGGTAGTTCTCCATTTTCTGGAGTGCCACTTCCCGCTTTTCCTCTAAATCATCCAATTTTTATAACATTAGATCTGTATTTAAATTTTTCTCCCATGCTTCTGTTCTTGTCGTGGGTAAAATGATTTCATTTGGTATGACTGCTTCTGTACCATATGCGAGAAGGAAAGGTGATTCTCCAGTGGATTCTTTTCTCGTGGTACGATATGCCCATAATGTATTATGCAATTGCTCACACCAACGTTTGTGATACCCATCCAATGTCTTCTTCAGATTTATTGAAATTGTTTTATTTGTGATTCAGCTTGTCCATTACTTTGGGGATAGAATGGTATGGATTTGTATTGTTGAATATTATATGCTTCAAACAACATATCGATGTTCTTTCCTTGAAATTGATGTCCATTATCAGAAATTATGGCTGCTGGGATCCCAAATCTACATATGATGTTTTCAAATAAAAATGTAAATACATCGGAATCTCTGATCCGAGCTAATGCTTTAGCTTCTACCCACTTGGTGAAATAATCAGTAGCCACTATTAAATATTTTCTCTTTTTGGTTCCCTCAACTAACGGACCAACAATATCTACTCCACATTTTGCGAATGGCCAAGGACTGAGTATAGAATTTAGCTCTGTGGCAGGTGCTTTGATCTTTTTTGCAAATCGTTGGCATTCTTCACATCTTCGTAATGTTATCCGAATCCTTCTGCATGGATATCCAATAATAACCTTGGGTTTTGGCTTTTAATGCAAGTGATCGTCTTCCACTGTGGTTTCCTGCATCCCCATAATGTATTTCTTTGAGTATCCGAATTCCTTCTTGTTGTGATAGGCATAGGGATAATGGCCCGAGAAATGACTTTCGATACAAAATTCCATCCCTAAGTTGGTAGTTATCTGATTTGAGTTGAATTTTTCTTGCTTCCTGAGAATTGGTAGGAAATATGTTATCTTGTAAGTATTGATGAATCGGAATCCTCCAATCTGATTCACTTGATTGATCACCTATTTGTTGAGGCACAGATGGAGCATTTTGTATTGCGGGATCATTGATTTTTTCTGTTACATTTTCCTCTATATTATGAAGTACTCTTATCTGGATGGATGGTTCATATATTCTTCCGAATTTTATTGCTGTGCTATTTGGGTCATTTAGCATGGAAGAAATGAATGCCAAAGCATCTGCATGTCGGTTTTTGTCTCGGGATAGATGTCTGAAAGTAATGTTTGGGATTTGACTTGCTAGAATTTGAACAAGATCTTTATATTGTGCTAAATCGGCATCAAGTGTTTGATATTTTAACTCGACCTGTCGAATTACCAACTGTGAATCACTTGTAAGTCGAACATTGCTGATTCTCAATTCAATGATGAGTTTTAAAGCATGAATCACGGCTTCATATTCTACTATGTTATTTGTATGTTCTTCAAATTCAAGACGAAATGAATGAATCATTCTATCTCCCATTGGTGCAGTAATCACAATGCCAATTCCTGCTCCTTCTTTGTTTCGGGACTCATCAACAAAGACTTCCCACCTTTGAGAGTTTGCTGAGTTCAGAATATCTTGTGGGTCCTCTTCCTCGCATCCTGGTAATCCTTCAATTATAAATAAAATAAATTGTTAATGTGATACATACTTTAATGAAAAAGTTAGTTTTTTTTTTATTTTTTGTTTTTTTTTGTTTTTTGTTTTTTGTTTTTTTTTAATGAGTAAACTTTTTTTTCCAATTATCGGACCTTGAATTTCATATTCTTCTTCAATCGGGAAATCTGCAAGGAAGTCAGCTAAAATTTGAGATTTTTGTGCGGTCTGCAACTCATAAATGATGTTGAATTGTTCTAGCTGCGCGTTCCATTTAGCGATTCTTCCCACTTTTCCTATATTTTTCAATACTGATTGTAATGGTGCCTTGCTCGGGACACGAACATAATGTGTGAGAAAATATGTAAGTAACTTTTGAGTGGCAAAGACTAATGATAAAATAAGTTGTTCGATCTTTGTGTAAGTTCTTTCTGCTGAATTAAGGGTTTTACTGATATAATATATTGTTTTTTCTACCTTCTCATTGGTGCGGACCATCACTGCACTGACTGCATCTTCCGTTGCCGTTATATACAAAGTTAATATCTCTTCAGGTTCCGGTTTCTGTAATGCTGGTAATGTAGCTAGATGCTTCTTTATGCTTTGGAATGCTTGTTCACATTGATCGTTCCATTCAAATTTGTTTTTCTTCTTGAGTATTTCAAAGAAGGGTTTGCACCATTCTGATGATCTGGCAATAAATCTTCTTAAAGCAGCCAGGCATCCATTTAATTTCTGTACACTTTTAATACTGATGGGTGATGGCATATCTGTTATTGCTTGGATCTTTGCTGGATCAACTTCAATTCCATTTTTTGTAACCAAATAACCCAAGAATCGCCCCGATGTAACACCAAAAGTGCACTTCTCCGGGTTAACTTTCATCTTGTACTTTCGTAACGCACCAAAGATTTCAGCGAGGTCTTGTAGATGATTAATGGATAATTTGCTTTTTACCAACATGTCATCCACATAAACTTCTAATATTTGACCGATCCATGGTTTGAAGATTGCATCAACCAAACGTTGATATGTTGCTCCCGTGTTTCTTAACCCAAATGGCATCCTGGTATAGCAATACAACCCCCGAGGAGTGAAGAACGTTGTGTGCTCCTGATCTGCTTCAGCAAGTGCAATTTGGTTATATCCCGATTGACCATCCATAAAAGATAATGCTTCATGGCCTTCTACAGCATCCACCAATTGATCAATGTTAGGAAGCGGATAGCTATCTTTTGGGCAAGCTTTATTTAAGTTGGTGAAGTCTATGCAGATTCTTACTCCACCGTTCTTTTTCGGAATGATCACCATGTTAGAAATCCATGTTGGATATCGCACTTCTCGAATGAATCCTGCACTTAGAAGCTTCGCTAATTCCTTTTCAACTGGATCGTGATACTCTGGTGCAAGCTTGCGTATCCACTGACGAAATGGTGTAGCATCGGGACGTATTTGTAATTCATGATGTACAATGCTCGGATCTATCCCGGGCATATCCTCCATTTTCCATGCAAATATATCTACAAAATCATGAAGTAAATTGATTAAATTTTGCTCCATATCTTCTTTCATCATTGTTCCAATCTGTACTTGCTTGGGCCATTCTGAAGTTCCAATATTTACAATTTTAGTTTCTTCTATGGAAGTGAAAACTGGTTTTTGGTTCCCGATTGAAGTTGGATTTCCCTTTAATTGCTATGAGGGTCCTTCGAACTGCTGACTTGTTGAATTTTCTTGACTCTTGCTGCTTTCTCCTAACTCATTTGTTGACTTTTGTTCGATGTTTCTTTTCAAGTACTGATTGATTTCATCTTCTTTTGTTTCGGTCCTACAGTTTTTTTTCCTTTCACGTTGTTGTTGTTCCTGTTCTTCATGCATTCTTACCTTCTCCATTATACAAAACTTTGCATCATCTTGATCTCCCTGAATCTCCATTTCGCCTTGTGGTGTTGGAAATCGCAAATATTGATGATAAGTGGAAATTACACCCTTTAACTGGTGCACCCAACGTCTCCCAATTATTGCATTGTACGAAGATGGAGCATCTACTACACTGAATCTTGTTAAAATGTTGATCGGTCCAACTGATACTTGCAAGTCTATATCTCCTTCTGGTCTTGAGGCCATTCCATTAAATCCATAAATTATATACCGGGATGGGAGTAATTGATCTTTTGTGAACGCCATTTTGCAAAATGTATCATGAAATAAAACGTTCAATGAGCTGCCCCCATCCATAAGAATTTTTCTAACATTCCATCCTGACATTGGAAATGTGAGGACTAAAGGATCATTGTGCATCTCAATTTCTTGATTTACTTCCCGTGCTGAGAAAGTTAAAGGTGATGCCATCCAGTCTTCCCAGGCTTCCGTTATCCTTCCCGATATCTTAAAAATTTCATGATTTCGAATCCTTTTACATAACTTTTTATTGATTGCAGCATTCAAATCAGTATCTCGTTTTTCTGAGAATGATATCATATTAATGGTGTGTTCATTATACGGAATATGCACTGCTTTGCCTTTGTCGGGTCTGGTTATTGGTTCGGTCCTTTGAATATATTCTTTTAATTCTCCTGCATCTATCATTTTTTGTACCAGCAAAATAAAATTCCTGCAATTTTCTGTTGCATGACCTTTATAACAGTGGTAGTCACAATAATCTTTGGATCGTTGCGTAAACTCAGGCTGATTGCCTTTTGATGATGGCCATTAAAAATCTGGCTTAGCTTTTATGATGTCAAATAATTCGGTATATGAGATATTGAGCTTTGTAAACACTCTCTCTTGGAATTGTTGCATAAAAGGTTTATTATCCTCTTGCCGTGGGCGCTTTGTTTCCTTTGATTCTGATTTATGAGGAAATTTCTTTTTCTGTTCTATTGATACCTCAACTGAATTTGTCCTTTTCATGCTTCCCTGATTTCGTGAACTGCTTCTTGGACCTTATTCCTGGACATCTTGCAACCTTGCACATGTTTCTATTATCTCTCTGAGATGTCCCTCGGTCTTGGGATTATTACGATGAATTTCAATAAAAAGCTGACATCTCCGGTCAGCGATTCCCCACTTATAATAATTTATTGCTGTACTTGAGTCAACATCTCCAATTGCTTGACACACCGTATGCCATCGGGTGGTATAAGATTGAATCGTTTCTTCTGGCCATGATGTGAGGGAATACAATCTATCTATTCCCGAATCAACGGGTTTGTTGTACATATAAGCTTCAAGAAATTTCCTCACTAATTGTGAATAGCATTCAATGGAACTCTCTGGCAATCTAACATACCATAGTAATGTTGAACCTGTTAAACTTGAGGGGAAGCATCGGCACATAATTGCTTCATGTCCATCCCAACGTGACATCACTCGATTGTAATACTTTAAATGTGAGGTCGGGTCCTTTGTACCATCATAACATTCAAATACAAGGATACTGTACTCTCTTGGCAATGGAACATTTGTCAACCGTTGAGCCAGCGGTGTGCGCTTAGCCTCTTTTAACACTTCTTCTATTCTCCCCCCTTCTTTATTTTTTAGCCCTTTTATTTCTTCCTTCATTTGCTCCATTGCTTCCATACACTTTTGCCATTGTGTACGTTGAATCTCTTGATTTTCTCTCTGTCTCCTGGCTCGTGATGATGATCCTGCTAACACCATCCTCTGATCCTGATTTTCTCTTTCATTTCTGGGTGCACGTCTTCCAGCAATTGTTTCTGGACTTCGTGATCCTGTTGCAGCCTGTCTCTGTTCACGCTGAATTGCATTTTTTAAAACTTGATTTTCTCTGGTTAATAATTCAATTTTATCATGATTGATCCTCTGTTCTCTCCTTATTTCATTCATTTCTCTTATCAGATTTTGAAGATAATTTACATCATTTCCTGAATTCTCATGATGTGACGGCTGATTTTGTGATAAGGCATTTGGTGTTAGCTCTTGGGTAGGTGAATGATTTCCCACATCACTTTGTTGTTGTTCTGGATCACTCTCAACTTCCCTTTGTATGAAACTTTGCCTATCGTTACTGTCTTGATTCGCAGAGCCTGCTTCTTGAGACATTTTTCTTCTAAATTTGCTGATAATTTGCCTTCTCCTCTTGATTTCTAATAACCTTTCAAAAGTTAGCCAAATAATCTTTCAACAACTTATTAAAAAGGAAAGTGACAAAAACTAGTTTTACAATTTTTTATAAATATGTTTTATAATCAAATATTTAAACAGACCCATTTAAACTTAAAAATCTTTTTCTTTCCAATAAGATACCATTTCCAAGAACAGGTAGGATAAATCCTTTAATTCAGCCCCTGTTTCTAGCGCCAAATTGTTTATACCAATTTTTCCATTGGCATTAAAACCAATGATTTAAAAACAGTACAATAAATATAAGATTTTAATGAACGAACGGATACACAGAATCCCTTTTTAAGAACAATGATTTAACAAACATTTTAACAATCCAATTGTTTACAGATCATAAATCTGATCCAAACTACAATTACAAATCCATCTTCTATTAAAAGCAAGAAAATGAATCATGAATGTGCTATCTTTTTGATCTAATCATCCACGGTACATACCTAATAACCTTTCTCCTTCTCCTTTTATCAATCTTCCTTCGCCTTTTTTTTTCTCTCAATTTTCCGACCCCCACCTCATTGAATGCTTTCTTCTATTTATAGAGTTATTAGTGGGTCCCTTTTGTCCCGATACCCTCTATCGTTCTCCTTATTATATTAGGATCCGGATGTTTATAAGATTGACAGATCATGCTTTCTCTTTGGTGCGCTACTTTGTATGGTTTACACGTGTCCTTTGTTCCTTGATAATCAGCTTTGTCCCGATCATATGTGTCATTAAAGTAATTATTGCCTTACTTTCCCGCTCCATGTTCATCATTATTCTTACTTTCCCGTTCCATGCTCATCATTATTCTTACTTTCCCGCTCCATATGCATTTAATGCTATCTGTTTTGATCAGTGTGATGTTACTTTCCCGATCCTAGGTGTCGATCATGCAGAGATTTGCTTAGTCTTTCACATCTGTCCCGTTTTGATCTTTTGAAACGGCTTTGATTGTATGCTTCTCATTCTTCTTAATTTCATTGTTTCCTTCTTAATCATTTTACACGTATCACTCTTCTTTTATTTCCCAACAATCTATGTGGTTTCTTCACTCCTGTTGCTGATGCTGATTTCTTGCTGCTTTTGTTGCTAATTGCTTGCTTGGTGCTTTTCCTCTAGTTGATTTCCTAGCTGTTTGCTTTGTTCTTGCCATATTTTTCTATTTAGATTGAACTTAACGATTGCAATAATTAAATTATGAAAGGTGAGTTTTTCTGAATTGGTGAAGAGACGAGGATAGTTTCAAGGGTTACTTACAGGAATAGATCCCCAAAATTTCAAAGGAGGGAAATTTTTAGTTTTGGAGGGATTTGAAATTTTCGCTGAATGGTTATTCACCGTAGATGTGAAACTTAGTAACGGAGGAAATTGATTTTAATTGAGTCATACGGATCGCAATCTGATATGATTTTAATTGATTTTAAGCGCCACCTTGGATATGATTATGCGCTACTCGTAAAATGCAGAGTCTCTCAACTTATACGAGATCAACAAAACAAAGCTAAGCTTGGCTATATTTTAGATACCAAGCTTGAATGTAACAGCATCAAGCCAACCTTGGCTACCGAGTTACAAATCTACGATTGGATTGTACAACAACTAAATTTATTGAAATTTTGGATGAATGATTAACTATATTTTCGAAGCATAAACCATAAATTCTTCAAGTTTGACAGCAGGGTCAGATATTCAACGTAAAATAAAACAAAAAGGCAAAAGGATATTCACTTAAGTTAAGAAAATTGATAAATATTTAATCATTTCCTCAGAACAGTGCCACATAACAAAGTTCGATCTCTATCACAGAGGTTAAATTAATATGTACGTGTGAGGTTGCAATAAGTAAAAGAAGATTTGTTGATGACACTCGTATCACAAATTAGATAGCGGATTACATTAATCTTGCCAGTTCATATATTATTCTATATTTACTCTACACAAGTAACACAACGTCCTTTTTGCAGTTTTCTCTACCCCCAATACTTCTCCAACTATAACTTTCCTGCCAAGATAGAAGGAAAGTAAGGCAAGAGTGTGCAACTCCAAATATACCTTAAGTTCAAAGTCCGGATGAGCGGAGCTTTGTGAGCTTGAATTTCATCAGTGCTGCATAACCAGTAAACATTACATTTCAGTCTACACATATTTCTGGACAAGTTGGCATAAAGAAGTAGGACGTCGAATGGAAAGGAACAGAAGAATAGGACGAATCTTACTCTAACGAAACTTTAACAAAAGAAGACTAAAAAGATAGGATGTAAGATATAAGAACCTGCGTCTTTATATCTTTCCTCCTTGACAGCTAAATACATATTCTTAAGAAGATCAAGCTCCTCGGAGAGTAAATCTGGCCCTTCTGCAGCACTACATAAGATAAACTCCTAGCTAATAAGTAAAGTACCAAAATTCACAAATAGACAAATGATAAAAGCAGTACAAGACACTGGTACCGGATCCAACATCCATGCTCCACTTCACTTTTTGGATCACATGACAATTAGGGTATATGCCTACCTAAGAAAGTGAACTATCAACATAGGAGACATTAGGGTACATCAAATACCCCAAAGAAATGTAACTTGTTGACTTATGTGTAGAGGAGGGACCAAGAAATGACCACAGAGGCATGAAATGAAATAGCCTAAATGCGAGGTAGAAATTAGAAAATAAACAATGTGCATGGTCAGACCATTTTAGGAGTCAGAACAGCTACAAGAAGCTTGCATCAGGATACGATCAATACCTGTCCAAATATACATCATAAGCTGTTTTCGAGTAATTTTGTCTCCTAGCACCATAAACAATTTTAGTAGCATCCGTCAAGACAATTTGCTTGTTTACGAAAATTGGAACCTGTGAGTAAATGTGACAGTAAATATCTAAGCAACCAAAATCTACGGAGCTCATAGACCTAAACAAAAACCCATAATAAGTTCATACATTATTCGAGCAGCATAGGATACATCATACATTTTGTCCACTGTTAAGGAATGTAATCAATATTCATACTAATATGACCAGTGAATCTTCAATAGGCATATGAGGGAACAAATGACACCCATCGTCCAGATGGACTGATTCTACTATTTAGGCTAAAGGTTCTTTTGAAAACCCTCAGCTATTGAAATTTACAAGTTCTGATACACTTCGTCAACTCAATGCCTAAGACCAATCCTACAACAATACATTGATTTGTGAAGCACCCATGATACGCAAGTCTATTTGGCAAAGCTAGAAATTATGATTGCAAGACCAAAAGAAATCTTTTAGTATGATGTCACATTACCTTACATCTCTTTGCAACATTTATGGCATCTGATGGGCGCGCATCCACACTTAAAACAACTTTTTCCCCTAGCTGCAGATTATAAACCCTTTATATGGTTATTCAAAAAGATTGCACTACCTTTTTCTAACAATACAGTGGGCTCTTTAGAGTCATACCTTTCTGAAAAATATTTTGGCATAGTAGGTATTAACAACTCTCTCTGTAATCCGTACCATTAATATCTGAATAAACATTAAGAAAAAAGATAAGAAACTAATTGAACTAATGGTACAAAGTTAACCTATACGGAGCCAGATAACTATGTTTAAAGAACTGAAGTTCTAAAGACAAAAAAAAAAAGAAAAAGAAAAAAACAACAACGTTGTATTGGACCTCAAAAAGATTTGAGTATTATGTCAGCATTGCGGCATGATTCCCTTGTCCTCCATTAACCATATCATAACAAAGTCACGTGGGGGTATTTTGTCTTGAATACCTACGTTTTCAGCATTAAGGTAGATTTCCCGTGATAAGTGTTTTTCTTGTCGCATAACTTCAATAAGAACCATAGACTTTGCAGGTAAAAGGTGAGATTGGAATGGATACTAACACAAAAAAGAGATTGTTCAAGCGAAAACTTGCCATCAATTTCTTTACTTAGTGGGACTGTGGGGACCTACTTCATTAATTGGAGTACTTCTATGATCTTTGGGATATTCACTAGAGGTTATCTAGTGTCCTAGGGAATAATATTAAGCAGACAGTTAGGCTACACGTTTCTGCTGGGGAAAAGTAGTAGCCTTGCATGAAATTCTCACTTAACTCAGGGTTTTAAAAGGCTCGGCGCGCTTTTTTGCGCTTTAGGGTTAGGGCGCCTCTAGAGCGGCACTTTATGAGTAGTTATATATAAGGGAAAAAAAGGGCTTTAAGGTTAAATAGGGCCTGTTTTACTGTTTCCTTACTAAAATACTAGAAACCTAATGTTTTTATTCGCTCATATAGAATCATTCCTTCTGCCACTTCTTATTCTTGCCCTATTACAAAACATATTTCTATAATTCTATTATTGACGTTTCTTCTTCTGTCCTCCTCCTCCTCCTCCTCCTCCTCCCTGTTTTTCTTCTTCTGACTTTCTCCTCCTCCCTGTCTGTGTGTGTGATCAGAAACAATAGCAGATCCACAAGAAAACCTCTAATTTATATATATTATTATATTTTGCAAAGCTCGCTTTCGCTTTACGCTTTAGCAGTGCTTTACGCTTCGGTGCGAGAGCGCTTCGCTCTACGCTTTCGCTTTTTAAAACCTTGACTTAACTCCATACCACTCTTCATGGGGATTACTAGAATAGAACATTATCATAAACTTTAGCAGCACAAGTGCAAAACTACGATGAGAAAGATGAACAAAATTATGCCTACAGTTTGAGAAATTCTCCTTACCTCATATCCAAGTTTTAACCCAAGATTTTTAATCAACTGGAATTGGCTTGGATGATCCTGCAAAATCCCAACATTTCGCATTAGGTTTGTTACTAAAAAATAAAAGATGTCAGCCGAATGAAATTAAAACCTTACCACATTCTCATCCTCTCTTGAGACATCTATAAGTTTCTGAATAGCAGAATCCGCTGCACTAACAAGCAGACAAAGTTACATATAAATAAGTTGTCCATAAATGAAAATAGGAACACAATCTGGCTCTTTGACCAAGCAGCACTGAAAGACAATCTGGGTTTTTGACTAAACAGGGAGGATGTGTGAAGTCAGTGAACCCACACTCCAAGTAGATTAGGACAGGCATCGGCAAGTTTTCCAATGAGTCAATGATAACTGGAGTTTAGAAAGCTAAAAACAAATGATTGTGGTAAAGGTTATAGTTAAACAACCTACCGACACCAATCGGCAACAATAAATCCCCATCACAAGCAATCTTAAGAAAAAACGTAGGGTTCTGAAAACGCCGAAGAAACCCATGTCCTATGGTAGTATTAGGTGTAAAGTACTTTGCTTGAGTTGAAAACGGAGATAACTTTGTCTCTTCTACAAACCCTTGTTTCCGTAATTGGTAGTGTCTGATAGTTTCTGTAATAACAAAATTGTTAACCCCCAAATATCCATACATGTACAAATTTGATGCCAAATAAAACACTTAGTAACTATACCCATAACTCTTAATAGTTAATAAAATGTCATGATTAATCCAGTGCAAACACCCAATATCCGAGAATTTACAATTAACACTCTAAAATTTTAAAACTAAGAGTAGAATTATGAAAATGTGATTGGAAATAAAGAGGCAACAAAACAAATACCTGAATATAAGAGAAAAGCTTGAACATAATCATCATCATTGCGTTCATCACCAAAATCTGATCTTCGTCTAGAGTTATTACCAGGGGAAGAAGCTTTACAAGAAATGATAATTTTAAATTTATTATTGTAATTACAATTAGATTTATTTCTCAGTGTTTTTCTAGAACAAGAACCTAATTGAAGTGACAATGAAGAAGAAGAAGATGATGAACAACAACAACTAGAAAAATTAATAGAAGTAGAAGGATTAAACACTAGTGAAGTAGGATGATGATCTACATTTGATCTGTCTGTGAGAATTCCAAAGATTGGAGGAATCTTACAAACTCTACAATCTACTCCAAACATTAGAGAGAATCACAAATTTTAGGGAAAGAGAAAGAGAGGAATTATAATTATTATTTATTACTATAATCTTAAATGTAAGTAAGAGCGAAGAAACGAATAAATCAAATCATCAAAACGATCCAATTGGATGTACGAGTGCCTGCCTAATTTCTCAGGTATTTAGAAAACCATTGGAGTTTTTGTTTGTTGGTTATCCTAATTTTGTTGACTGTGTTTCGTGCGTGTGGCCCGTTAGGGGATGCATGCTCTGACGTGGAAACCACGAGCAAGCTTTTGAGTTTTGATACTGATCCAAGCAAGGCAAAAGTGAGTGATTTACGTTTTACCTAGTCGTACAGGTAGAGTTGAGGTCGGTTAGTCTAAACAGGACTTATAATGTGACTCACTCACTCTCCAACATCTCATCTGGGTAAACATAAAAATAGGATAGGAGGATAGGATATGAGATGGATAAGGAAAAGATCAGAAGATTTGAAGAAAATCACAATCCCAATTTATACTTGTTTTTACATTCATAAACCGATCGTTTTTTCTGTTATAGGTTCATTAATGTTGCCATTGTTTGTCTAGGTTCACTGAACCTTGTAGTCTTAGAAATATTCGAGACTAGTACAACTAAAAATAAATAAAATTTGTTTCGTTTTAGGCATCCCATCCTTTCCTAATCAAACTCTGTTTATTGTTTTGTTCGATCAAAACCAAAAATAAAAATTGGACGTGTACTCATAGACATAGTATATTTTTTAAATTAGTGTTTACAAAAATTTAAAGATAGGTTTTTATCTATTTTTTTAAGATAATACTATTTCGGTGACAGTAAAAAGAAAAAGAATATTATTTTCTTTCGTTTTGACCTATAAATTAATGAGTATTTTAGATATTTTTTTTACTTTAACCTTACTATAAAATTTATCTTTTCTTTTTAATAAAAACCGGTAAATAATCCATGCTACATACCGGGGCTGATGAAAATTATTAATTTGGAGTGGCGGGGCGTTTATCGGTTAATTTTTTTAAACATCTTCAAAAAATTCTTGATTAGTATGATTATTTTTATGGGTAGAAAAATTTGATATCCTTTAATAATCCCACTATGGTATATGTGTGCAGTTTAAAAAACTAAGATATCACGAAAGTATGAATAAAATTTTAAGTTACATGCCAAAGAATTTTTTTGTTAGAAATGCTTAAACCACAATAGAATATCAATTTGAGATGCATATGTACATTCCATACACCCTTGACAATGAAAACTAAAAGCATTAACCAAATTTTTATACATTGCTATATTCAAAATTTTGTTCGAACGTAGTCAAGCTGAAAAAAGTTTTCAAACATTGCTAAATGATCAAGCACCAGGCATGAGAATTACATAAAACCTAATTTATTTAAATTGTCTGTGTATGGTCTAAATTGACATGAGAAAAAAAACACTCTTAAATCGACTTATAGAATTGAATCATTATAATCAAATCGACTTATAGACGCAAATCCAAAGATGCTAGTGCATTATAGGTTCAAATTGATTTTCGCCGAACTTTTAGAGATTCAATGTCTACTCTTGTGACATGTCAAAATGTCTCTAATATTTTGTATTTTATGTGTCAATTTGTTCATAGTTAAGCTCGAAAAATAACATTTGATAGTGATAAACGACTAAATTTATACATTTGCATAGTTTTCCTAGGGTGTTTATTATTATTTATTTATGCATGGATAAAAACAAAAAGTGGGGAAGAACAACAAACCTCTAAAGAAGAGGCAGTTCAGGTGGAACTCATAAACTCTCAAGATTCCTGAACCACATACCATTAAACAAAGTAAAGATTCTCACAGGTTTCAGTAGTGTAGGGAGATGCCAACATAACTCCCTCAAATTCAAAAAAACAAGGATTTAATAAATGTTGATTAGATTAAATTAGTAAAATACATACTATTAGACATCCAACAGATTGAACATTAAATATCTTAGAATGTTAAATAATGTTCAACAGATCAAGTAATTTGTCCATGGCTCCAACGGGTTCTTACATTTGCAACCCACACATTACGCCCATATATGATCTGCAAGAATGAATCACATATACCGTTAACTATAATTAAAAAACCCTATTTTATGCTTTATGCAACCAATCAGATAAATGATACTGACTGATTGATTAGAGGTTGCAGATGAGGAAATTCACATTAAAGTTTGAGGAATTTTTTTAGATAGGTCATGTGAGCAATATGAAGAGTGTATAAAAAACTATTGAGTTAGCCTTTCTAGCCATATTTGACTCCTACATAACCTTAGTTCACTTGGAATTCATTATGCAGTATTTGACTCTTTTAAATGTCAGACTGAAGAATGACTTTGGTTACAATTAGAAGAATTTTTTTCTTATCTAAAATCACAGAAGACAACATATACATCATAAGTTTAGTAGACACAATCAATGGTGAGGCTTGTTTAACTCCACATATGGTATCTAGGACAGAATCAGTGTGATTCTCGTATATGTTAGCTAACATGGGTCTTCATCTTGGGATCACTTGGTAACTTTTAGATAATATAAAGTATGTGATATCCTCAAATAAAATCCTACATAAAAATTATTGAAATCAGTGCATAATTAGAAGCAGATCTAAAGCAGGACATGCATCAAGTCACATAACAATTGAAAACTAAAAGGATTAAGGCATGATTGATGCCAGTCATAGTTAACATTGATCACCTTGAAAGTAATTTTAACTAAAAACCTCTCCTGGGCCGATCTTTTGTGAAAGATGCATTTTAATATCAATTTTATACTTATAAAATTCCAAAAAAAAAAATCATATAATAACCTTACTTGATATTTTGCTTTTGACAACTCAGCTTTTTCCACCCAAGCAACTGCATATCAGTATTATCTAGAACATTCCCAAGAAGTGTTACACCATAGACCTTCACAACCTCCAGGTACTTTTCTATCTCCAAATCCCAACGCCCATCAAATCCTTTAAATAATCCCCATTTGCAGTAGCGTGCAAGAACATAATACTGACCATCATCATCCTTCAACCTTTATTTTCCACGAAAATCTTCGAGAAATTCCCTAGATCGGAATAAATACATCAGATGACAGAAAGCATGATATTCACATGTAAAAACATATATATATAAAAAACAGATCACACACTTACCTTACTGGTTGGAGAAAAGTAATTAATAAAGCCAAAAAGTAATCAAGCCAAACAATTCAAGTATAAGAACGTGAATCATCTAAAATTGCAATACCTGTTAAGAACTTGAATGGTATAGATGTTACTGAACTAAACAAAACTTTAAGCTTATTCAAACCCGAAGTTAATAAGGCACACCAACGTACCTTCCAATATTTAACTCGGTTTGCACATATTATTACTTCTGACTAATGGATACAATATGCATAAACACTAACTAAACTTTTATCATTTTTTCAAATTTCATGAAACTAATTCATAATTCCCAATGGATACACACTGTTTTTTAATTATTAAACTCACATGTCTAAGATTAGAAAAGGGAATAGTACAACACAAACTTTTATAAATTTAAAGCAAAAAAATCATCAGTGCAATGAGATTCCATATTAAAAGACATGATTAATCAAGGAGTTAAACTCACATGTTTCCTCTTAGCATGAACATTTGGACTTGGACAACAAAAAATATGGGAATAAGTAGTAGAGAATTATAAAACAAAGAAAGCAGTTAAGACATGCAAACTATTCGAACCTTTTAAACCTAAAGTTAGTAGGAAATGTAGAGTAAACCCGTCTTAGAATCTGCAACGACAAATCATCCTAGGTAAATTTTTGCGTCCATTAGTGGCTTGGTTGTTCACTTAACTGAATAGGGTTAATATGTATTTGTCTAATCATAAAGGCCTGAAGGGCGACGATATTAAATAAAAGCACACTAATTAGATGCAATTATGTTATATCGCAGCCATTGTAGCAGGGATGACATGATGGGCTGCAAGACCAACAAAAGTATGTACCTATATTCAAAGATGAGTATGTACACAAAGATCACAAATCTTGTTTCAAGGGTTCATGTGTAAATCTCATTTCTTAAAATTGTGTCTGCAGCTGTAAAAGTTGCAAAGGAAAGTGAAGGAACGAATAACTCAACCCCGGGATTTCTGAATCCAGATCACTCAGAAGTTATCATCAGATTTCCATTGGTAGATACTGTTAATTTCTTCAAAGATACTTTTTTTCTTTAATTTCATTCTGAACAAGGATATAAGGCTTAGATTTATCATAGATGAGAGTTGCCGGCGTAGTGGGTGTTGTTCTCTTATGTGTTATTCATGGATTGTGATCTTTTCTCTAGAGTAAATATATTCTTGTTGATGTTCGCATAATGATACTTTAATGTCTTTGTTAACTGGATTTTTTGTAATTAAAATTAGAAAACTAAGATATCGCATTTTCTAGAAGAAATAAACTATTCTGAAGATTTATCACATTGTTTCCATCTCTATCTTGTTAATAGAATAAGAAACTTTGGACTTGCATTATACATTACTCACTGTGTAGTCCATGTACATTCATAGGGATGCTCCACTTGTGTGCCGTAATATCATTCCCATACATTTTTACACACCATTTTCATCAAATGGATATATAATCTTACAGGGATCTTCTTATATATTTCGTTATGCTCCATTGCAATTTTATATATACTTCTCATGAAGATATATAATATCTCTTTATAATATCAATAGTAGTGGGGTATATTATTGTAAGATCACTTAAACATTAAAAACGGTCCTTTATTCGACTAAAAGTCTTCCCAATCAATGCAAAAAGATAATTGATGTGATTTTAATATAGTGGTAAAAAGGGTTTGATTCTCAGACTTGTGAAGATTCGATTTCTAGACCTAATTTTTAATGACTAAAAATAAAGAAGATTAAAACAAAGTTGATTTAAAATTGATAGGAAGAACTAGGGTTAAGGATTCCACTATTAACCAATATTTCAAGTGATAAAATCTTACAATTCTTGTATTCAGTTTAATCAAAACATTGCCAAAGTTAGATTTTTGAAAGAATAATTGTAAATCGAAAGCATGGGATATCAAAAGTTTAAAACTAAGCATGACCCATCAAAAGAAAACACAATTATTTAAGAAAAACCATTTTTTTCAATTTAATTCAAAGCAATTAATAATAAAGAATTGTAAATAATAGTTAAAACAGAAGTTACCACTTCATTATTGGAGAAATAGCTTCCTTCATCGCCCCAGTGATGATGATTAGCTCATTGTATAAGAAACACCCTCAAAATATATTTCATAGCTCAAAAAGTGCTTACAAGGATGAAATAGAGGTAAGACAGCAGAACAGACACGCTTATAAGCGTTACAAAGGAGTGTTCTATGTGTTACAGAAGAAGGTAAAGGAAACAGAAATAAATTACGGACTGTATGTACTGTTGGTATAAGACTGCTTCAGCAAACCTATCTGTATTCTCAACAAACTTCTGTATGTACTGTTGGTATAAGCCTAATCTATCTGTATACATAAGAAGGTAAAGGAAACAGAAACAGAAGTGTTCTATGTGTTACAGAGAAATAAACCTATCTGTATTCTCAACAAACTTCTTTAGGGATTCTTCTAGAATAACGAAGGGATCATAAGGAGTATTAGATTGTAACTGCTCGTGTGATTCTTCTAGAGGACGAGTTGGACTACTAATTGTTCCCCCATACTTAATTTGAACCTTCTTGTATCCCCAGTCAACTCATTGACGGAATTCTCTATAGAAACAACTAGATCATAAAGATTGCTAGATCCTAACTGCTCGTGTGATTCTTCTAGAGACATGATAGGTTCACTATAAGTACTAGATTTCACCTGCTTAAGGGCATCCTATAAGACAAAGAACTCGAATTTTGCTTGTTTTCCCGTTCATATGACTGGCGCGCGTACGAATAGTAATTGGGGCCTCCATGGTATAAACCATAACCTTCAGAAGGTTGGTAGTGGTCCCAAGTACTATCCACACTATGGTCATAATAAGGGTAATGCCTGTTTTGAAACTCAGTCGGATATTTATTGTAATACCAGCTCGACATTTTCTAAAAAAAGTTTCCTAATAAATTTATAAAAAATCTAAGAAAATAAATCATAACAGGAAGGGGTTCTAAACATACACAAAGAAGGCCGACTCAACCAAATCAAGCCTACTAAATCTAGCAAACAAAAAGCATGATGGCTCCACTTAGATTGTTTCTAGACCAGCTTCTATTCTTTCGAAAGGAAACTAGTTACAGTTTTAGCAAACCTCTTAGAACGATCCGAATTAGATTAAGTCGAAGAGAAACAGGATAAGCTCTAAGGAGCTTTGATAACCCTGTCTCTTTGGCAACTTTTCCCTGGGTTACAAGGCGGCTCTAATCAACTTAAAATAATCTTCATGAACTTTGAGTTAGGCTAACAAAGTAACCAATACATCCTTTTGAATGAGTTTCCTATAAGCTCGTTACCCTATCGGTCTCTTTCTAGTCAAAATTTTAAGGTTTAGGTTCGCGTTTGGTAACGTGTTCCTAAAGCGGGCAAGAAGGAAACGATGATGAAATCTGAGTCCTTATCTTGTATGGCCAGTTCTTGCCCTTTACTAGAAAAGTAAATCCGTATTCAGGTCCTCAGCATATATGCATACGAAGGAATACAGTAAACTCACTTGCAGGGGATTTATGGGTTGATAGAATCTTACCTCCCGTACCAGACGGGGGGGATGAATCAGTTGTAGTCGACTCGGGCCACCAACTCCTGTGTCAGTGTACGAACCCCGAGGGGCCGAGACAATTTAGTAATTGTCGTCCTTCCCTGTTGCAGTTTATATTTAAATTACCCTTCCGTAGGGTTTAAAAAAATAATAATAATGTCCAAAGTCCCAAAAAAAAGTGGAAAAAAAAATACAGAAATATTCAAAGATTTCCTAATACAATTTCCTAAACAAATAAAATCTAATTAAAAATAAAAATCTTTGTCTTCTTTTCCGTTCTTTAAGCTTTAACTTTAACTCTAAGTCTTTAATCACCAAAGTCTTTGGCTCTATTTTCTTTCAATCCAAAATCCAAAACCTGTAGCAAAAAGAAAAATACCCAAAGAAACGTAAAATAGAACAAAGTAAAAATAAAAATCTAATTAAACTAACTAACCTAAAAAAAAACTAAAAACAAATCTAAAAATAAGTCCGCGTCGGCGGCGCCAAAAATTTGATGTGATTTTAATATAGTGGTAAAAAGGGTTTGATTCTCAGATTTGTGAAGATTCGATTTCTAGACCTAATTTTTAGTGACTATAAATAAAGAAGATTTAAAAAAAGTTGATTAAAATTGATGGGAAGAACTAGGGTTAAGGATTCCACTATTAACCAATATTTCAAGTGATAAAATCTTACAATTCTTGTATTCAGTTTAATCAAAACATTGTCAAAGTTAGGTTTTTGAAAGAACAATTGTAAATCGAAAGCATGGGACACCAAAAGTTTAAAACTAAGCATGACCCATCAAAAGAAAACACAATTATTTAAGAAAACCCATTTTAATTCAATTTAATTCAAAGGAATTAATAATAGAATATTATAAATAATAGTTAAAATAGAAGTTACCACTTAATTATTGGAGAAATAGCTTCCTCCATCGCCCCAGTGATGATGATTAGCTCATTGTATAGGAAACACCCTCAAAAATATATTTCATAGCTCAAAAAGTGCTTACAATGATGAAATTAAGGTAAGACAGCAGAACAGACACGCTTATAAGCGTTACCGAGAAGTGTTCTCTGTGTTACAGAAGAAGGTAAATGAAACAGAAATAAAGTACGGAGTGTATGTATTGTTGGTATAAAACTGCTTCAGCAGCTGCGTCAGCGACAAAACTAGCGACAATTCTTTAGCGCCTTATGTTCTTCCTCTTCTTCTTCGCAGCAGCAGGAACTATTTTTTTGTCAACTTTTTCCGGTGCTATGGCTACCTCTAGATGGCTTCCTCCTCGACTATCTTGGGTATTTATAGGTTTAGTAAACCCTAGAGACTCTTCTTAACCGATAAGGACTCAAAGAACACGTCCAAATCAATCTCAAATTTTGTGATATCCGAAACAGACCCAAACTCTGTTTTCCGTCCAGATTCAATCATGTGTCCAATTTTTCCGGCTGAAACACGTTTTGTGACGTGTGTTAATGTTATCCAGGTTGTTGAATTCACTTCGGGTGAATTTGAATTACTCCAAATCACTAAAAATACGCAACAACAACTATACAGGAGTTTCTCCCGTAAGAAAAGTCTTTCCCGCTATTTTCGTTCTTTTAAAATTCAAAAAAGGGTGCCCCCAATCCAAGAGATGGGTGTCTTTATCAGTTTTCCCCGGGTAAATTTAGTAATTTTTCCGGGGGTGCCTTTAACAACTTTTTGAGCCAATTTTTTTCAAATTATTCATTTCTCGAAAATACCTACAAAGACATATAAACCCATAAATAGTACAAAATCAAATACTATCAAAATAGATAATCGAGCGCAATTTAGACACAAAAATGTGTCTATCAAATACACCCAAACTTACTATTTTCTAGTCCTCGAGCAAATCTAATTAAATATAATAAAATTCTAACTCACTTTCCCAGGAATCGCGTCTACATTTAGCATATGTAATAAGCCTTTAAACCCCTAGGTGTCCCTAGTGGACGATTTTTGTCTCGTGAGGGTTTACAAGAGGTATACCCACAAAACCTTTACTCCAAACCCTAGCTACCTGTGAACGATTTAGGATAAACATTAAACAAACTATTTAGTTGGCATACTAAATTCTTCGGCTCTGGGAATCATTACCCTATATGAGTCCAATTGTTGTACACGAGTTTTTACTCAGCGTATTAAAATTCATATATAAGAAAACAAAGCTCTACTCAGATAGTCGTTCAACCACAATACTCAGAATCTATCAAAGTTCAATCACATGAAAAGATTTAGAAGATGGATGTGGAGATGATGAAGTTTGCGCATGTTGACTAAGGTGAACAGTGTTTCCCATATCTGTCTGAAGGTCAGTACCAGGATGAATCCTAATGGATTGAGATACATGGTCTTAATCGTAATACTAATATCGATTCAACTGCTATATACGAGGGTCTCATCGATCGATTTATTAAAAATAAAACAACTATAAATGTACTGACAACATGATTGGATCAAATTGAATCCAAGCACATGGTCCTTATCAACATCATACATGATAGTTCCCATGGATCCTGCGTTCCACGCTTGCTTAGGCGATGGAGACAGGGAGAACACACACATATTGCTATCAAAGTGTCAATACTCGATATTTTTTATTATTTTTTTCATTTTTTTTTCATTTTTCACTTCTTTTTTTTTTCATTTTTTTTTTCATCATTTTTTTTTAAATGTAGTCTAAATAATCTCAAACACTCTATTCCATCCTGGTGGTAATAACAATTCGATATTGGTGCCCCACCAAATCACTTAGAGAAACACAAACATTGCAAAAATAAAAACAAAAGGTGATATGGTCGAGATAAACTCCGAGATGTGGTGACAACTATCATGTTTTTTCTAACACCGAACTTTGTCCTTTTATGAATAGACCATTTAACTGGGCACACCAAATCCTATAGAAAAAGAGCTAAGTTTCCATCTACTTAGAATTGTTAGTGTCATCCTGAATTGTTCACAAGTTTCTAGAATTTGGAGTTTTTATTATTTCATTAAAATTTTCTCCCTTATCCCCAAACTTAAATCAAACAGTGTCCTCAATGTTTCTAAAGATGAATGCTTAAAAGCATGAACAAGGAGAAATTGTTACCAATCGAAGGAAAGGAGTTAAGGAAAGATAATACCGTGTCGCATGAGCATGGGTTACCTCCCAAGAAGTGTTAAGTTTAACGTCTTCATCCAGACTCATAAAATCATATAGCAATAATCGTAACAATTGTGGGTCATCTGAATCAAATAGTGCTAGCACAAATAAGAGGAAACTACAACAGGCCAAGAAAATGAAAAAACCGAGCACACCCTTATCTAGTTTTCTGTTTAAGACAACCACTTCTAGCTGTGGTTCAGGTTCAGGATCTATAAAAGGGTCTGGATAAAATATTTTCATGGGCTAGATTTCCTCATAGGAAGGATCCGAAGAATCAGGTTGTAGAGTCCGGAGTAACTCAACTAAGAACTTATACACACTTAATAATAACCTGAACAATTGTGGATCCTCAAAGTCAATCAGATATGACTCACATAATTGACTAATATGAAGGTGGTCATTCTTAAACAAATGTGTCGATTCTAATTCCCTAAAGTAATTAGGCTTAGTCTCAAAACTTAATGACACATTTGAAATTCATACGTTCCCACATATGGAAGAAAATATTTTGGTGGGAAAACAAATTCAATCTTGGTATTATTTCCTAGATAAACCACATCGACCAGAGGATGGGTTTCTAACAACTGAACTTCTTTCTGGACATCAACAGGCTCAGGGAATATAGTTTGAAGATGATCTTGTAAAATGGTAGAGGTATATATATCAAGTCCCAAGTTAGGGACCTTTCTAAGAGTTAAAGTTAAAACACAGGGAGAATGGTAATCACCCCAAAACTTAGAGTTTTCAATGTCTTTAGATAGACTAGTCATAATTTTCCTAATTTCTAGATCGTCAGATTCCCGAAAATAATCAATTGCTTCTTCTAGGTTATAATCTGGTGGTGCAGTCTCACTCACATTTAAGATTTCTACGAGTTTATCTTCTTTGTTTGAGACTGTTGTCCCTGAATCCTTGGACTCTAAAACACTAGTCTTGGAATAGACTCGTTCCTCTAAACCTTCATCGTCTTCATAATAATGAAGAATATTTCACCATTTATAACAATGCTATCTCTAGTTAAATCCCTTTACTCTTGAATAGGTGAATAATCATTAATATTATTAGGATAGGAACTAGAGACATCATTATTATCGTGAAACTCAAATATTGTGAGAATTTCCTCATCATTATGACTACGGATTTCAATTTCCTCATCAAAAGTATCCTCATCATCATAATAAGATGATTGAACCTTATCTTAATAAATAGTGTCTTCTATTCTAACCTCGTCCTATAAATTAGGTAAATATTCATCATTATTATTAAGGGTAAAAGTGGAAACACTGTATTGCCAATTAAGATTATTTTGAGCAATTCTTTCTTTCGTCTTTAATACAAACCTATCTGTATTCTCAACAAACTTCTTTAGGGATTCTTCTAGAATAACAAAGGGATCATAAGGAGTATTAGATTGTAACTGCTCGTGTGATTCTTCTAGAGGACGAGTTGGACTACTAATTGTTCCCCCATACTTAATTTGAACCTTCTTGTATCCATAGTCAACTCCTTGACGGAATTCTCTATAGAAACAACTAGATCATAAAGATTGCTAGATCATAACTGCTCGTGTGATTCTTCTAGAGACATGATAGGTTCAATATAAGTACTAGATTTCACCTACTTAAGGGCATCCCTATAAGACAAAGAACTCGAATTTTGTTCGTTTTCCCGTTCATATGACTGGCGCACGTACGAATAGTAATTGGGGCCTCCATGGTATAAACCATAACCTTCAGAAGGTTGATAGTGGTCCCAAGTACTATCCACACTATGGTCATAATAAGGGTAATGCCTGTTTTGAAACTCAGTCGGATATTTATTGTAATACCAGCTCGACATTTTCTAACAAAAATTTCCTAATAAATTTACAAAAAATCTAAGAAAATAAATCCTAACAGGAAGGGGTTCTAAACATACACAAACAAGGCCGACTCAACCAAATCAAACCTACTAAATCTAGCAAACAAAAAGCATGATGTCTCCACTTAGATTGTTTCTAGACCAGCTTCTATTCTTTCGAAAGGCAACTAGTTACAGTTTTAGAAAACCTCTTAGAACGATCCGAATTAGATTAAGTCGAAGAGAAAAAGGATAAGCTCTATGGAGATTTGATAACCCTGTCTCTTTGGCAACTTTTCCCTGGGTTACAAGGCGGCTCTAATCAAATTAAAATAATCTTCATGAACTTTGAGTTAAGCTAACAAAGTAACCAATACATTCCTTTTGAATGAGTTTCCTATAAGCTCGTTACCCTATCGGTCTCTTTCCACTCAAAATTTTAAGGTTTAGGTTCGCGTTCGGTAACGTGTTCCTAAAGCGGGCAAGAAGGAAACGATGATGAAATCTGAGTCCTTATCTTGTATGGCCAGTTCTTGCCCTTTACTAGAAAAGTAAATCCGTATTCAGGTCCTCATCATATATGCATACGAAGGAATACAGTAAACTCACTTGCAGGGGATTCATGGGTTGATAGAATCTTACCTCCCGTACTAGACGGGGGATGAATCAGTTGTAGTCGACTCGTGCCACCAACTCCTGTGTCAGTGTACGAACCCGAGGGGCCGAGACAATATAGTAATTTTCGTCCTTCCCTGTTGCAGTCTATATTTAAATTACCCTTCCGTAGGGTTTAAAAAAATAATAATAATGTCCAAAGTCCCAAAAAAAAGTGGAAAAAAAAATACAGAAATATTCAAAGATTTCCTAATACAATTTCCTAAACAAATAAAATCTAATTAAAAATAAAAATCTTTGTCTTCTTTTCCGTTCTTTAAGCTTTAACTTTAACTCTAAGTCTTTAATCACCAAAGTCTTTGGCTCTATTTCCTTTCAATCCAAAATCTGTAGCAAAAAGAAAAATACCCAAAGAAACGTAAAATAGAACAAAGTAAAAATAAAAATCTAATTAAACTAACTAACCTAAAAAAAACTAAAAACAAATCTAAAAACAAGTCCGCGTCGGCGGCGCCAAAAATTTGATGTGATTTTAATATAGTGGTAAAAGGGTTTGATTCTCAGATTTGTGAAGATTCGATTTCTAGACCTAATTTTTAGTGACTAAAAATAAAGAAGATTAAAACAAAGTTGATTAAAATTGATGGGAAGAACTAGGGTTAAGGATTCCACTATTAACCAATATTTCAAGTGATAAAATCTTACAATTCTTGTATTCAGTTTAATCAAAACATTGTCAAAGTTAGGTTTTTGAAAGAACAATTGTAAATCGAAAGCATGGGACACCAAAAGTTTAAAACTAAGCATGACCCATCAAAAGAAAACACAATTATTTAAGAAAAACCATTTTTTTTCAATTTAATTCAAAGCAATTAATAATAGAATATTCTAAATAATCGTTAAAATAGAAGTTACCACTTAATTATTGGAGAAATAGCTTCCTCCATCGCCCCAGTGATGATGATTAGCTCATTGTATAGGAAACACCCTCAAAAATATATTTCATAGCTCAAAAAGTGCTTACAATGATGAAATTGAGGTAAGACAGCAGAACAGACACGCTTATAAGCGTTACCGAGAAGTGTTCTCTGTGTTACAGAAGAAGGTAAAGGAAACAGAAATAAAGTACGGAGTGTATGTACTGTTGGTATAAGACTGCTTCAGCAGCTGCATCAGCGACAGAACTAGCGACAGTATCAGCGACAGTTCTTTAGCGCCTTATGTTCTTCCTCTTCTTCTTCGCAGCAGCAGGAACTATTTTTTTGTCAACTTTTTCCGGTGCTATGGCTACCTCTAGATGGCTTCTTCCTAGACTCTCTTGGGTATTTATAGGGTTAGTAAACCCTAGAGACTCTTCTTAACCGATAAGGACTCAAAGAACACGTCCAAATCAATCTCAAATTTTGTGATATCCGAAACAGACCCAAACTCTGTTTTCCGTCCAGATTCAATCCCATGTCCAATTTTGCCGGCTGAAACACGTTTTGTGACGTGTGTTAATGTTATCCAGGTTGTCGAATTCACTTTGGGTGAATTTGAATTACTCCAAATCACTAAAAATACGCAACAACTATACAAGAGTTTCTCCCGTAAGAAAAGTCTTTCCCTCCATTCTCATTTTTTTAAATTCAAAAAGGGGTGCCCCCAATCCAAGAGCTGGGTGCCTTTATCAGTTCTCCCCCAGGTGCCTTTAGTAATTTTTCCGGGGTGACTTTAACAACTTTTTGAGCCAATTTTTTCCAAATCATTCATTTCTCGAAAATACCTACAAAGACATATAAACCCATAAATAGTACAAAATCAAACACTATCAAAATAGATAATCGAGCGCAATTTAGACACAAAAATGTGTCTATCAATATTATAATTGATGAAAAAGACTAAAGAAAGTATATCAACGAATGTATCACAGAACAATCTCTTTGGTATACAAATTTTGGATGTCAACAAAAGTCGGTGTAAAAGACAAAAACATGGACATATTGATGGTGAGGAATTCTCTTTATTTGGAGTATACAGTTCTTCACTATCATTATCTGCACCCAGGAAAAGAACCCGAGAAACCATTTTATACTACTATTTTTCATATTATTAATTCTTCTCTTAACCTTTGAAGCAAATGATCCAGTATTCCTTGTTGGGAAATAAAAATGTTTTGTTACTAAAATTAATACTTTATTACTTAAATTAATTATGTTACTATAATTAGCTTGATGGGTGCTAGGATCACTAGTCCAAACTTGGGTGGAATTATAGCCATCCATTTTCACTTCTTAGTGAATGAGAAACCTTTGGTTATCCCACATTGGGCAAACCAAGGAGGAAGTTCATGCATATTACCACATATGTTCTATATAAGGAAAAGAACTAGTGGATTGGATATGGACTTGGGAAATGGACTAGTGGGCAAATGCATACATGTACGGTGCTTCGCACCGAAGCACCGCAGGCCGCGGCTTGCGGGCTTGCGGTGCTTGCGTGTGCTTTTGCGTGTGTTTTTGGCGTGAGCCTTGGCGTGAGCCTTGGCGCGAGCCTTGGTGCGACCCTTGGTGCGACCCTTGGTGCGAACCTTGGTGCGATCCTTGGTGCGATCCTTGGTGCGACCCTTGGTGCGACCCTTGGTGCGACCCTTGGTGCGATCCTTGGTGCGATCCTTGGTGCGACCATTGGTGCGACCATTGGTGCGAGCCTTGGTGCGAGCCTTGGTGTGAGCCTTGGTGTGAGCCTTGGTGCAAGCCTTGATGTGACCAATGGCGTGAGCCTTGGTGTGACCATTGGTGCGAGCCTTGGTGTGACCATTGGTGCGAGCCTTGGCGTGACCATTGGTGTGACCATTGACGTGAGCTTGGCGTGTGCCTGGCGCGTGCTTGGCGTGTGCCTGCGAGTGCACACGTGTACCCATCAATGAGAAAACGTTTCTTTAATTTTAAATAAATATTTTACCGTTTGAATTAAATGGAAAATAAAATCATAAATAATTTTTTTTAATTAAAACAATCTTAACGTTTTGTTTTAATGGGGATTTAATATTTGAAATTAAATTTTCACCGTTTTTAAAACTCAAAGGTTTACTTCTCCTATAAAAGAACAACATTGCTAAGGTTTTCGTTTACCCCAGTCGCAGCCACTGTCCTGACGACTTTTCCCCTCTTCTTGCTTTGATTTACGCACTAGAATTTACTTTCTTTTTCTTTCATCTTCTGTTAAGTTCACAACGGGCCAACGAGCTTTGCTAGCTGGGTTGGTATCAGGTGATTTTATCCTGAATTCAAGTTTGTCACTGAAAGGGTATAGCAGCATCTTCCTGAAGGTGTACCTGGCAAATATTGAGTTAAGGGCAGTCTGTTGAACATGCGACTTCACCTCTCTGTGTTTGAGTGTGTGTGCAGTTTAATTCTAACCCTCCCTTAATCATCTTCAAGTTCTCTGTGTTTGTTTTTCTCTGTTACAGGAAGTATATTATCCAACATTCCTGACCTCGTCTAGTCGAACCTCTTTTTCATCGACTTCATCCCAAGTGTATCTCTTGATGTACATTTCTCCTTGTCTTCGTCTCCATCTCTTGTTTAGTACTACCCTCAACCTTCTTTACATTGCTCATTAGCCAGCACACCCCTTTCCAGCTTTGATTAAGAAAAACCTCCACCGCACTGAGCTTGTAACCCAACTAATAATAGGCCATGTTACATGTTATGTGAGATTTGTGACCTCAGACTTCAGACCTAACATTCAGAACTGAAAGAAGAAAATGAGAAATCATTTTTATCAACCCTACTCAACCTTCTAATAACCTTGTGAAGGATTACCTTTTAATGCGTTTATCTGTTACTTTATCAACATACTCTAGCAAGTTCCCCGAAGTATTCGATAATCAACCCTTTTACTGATATTAAATTCAGTGTGTATATACTAAAAGAAAATATAAATTCAGCACGTACAAACCAAAAGGATACATGTCAAATATAGTAATTAACCTCAGAGCATATATACCTATACAATACCTTGAACTCCTACACCTCAAAAACCATTTAGTTAGTTGCATGAGCATTAAAAAGGTCAACTGCAACAAGATAATATCCTAAATCGAGTGTAATAAACAAAGCATCAGCATGAAGTTACAAACTGTCAGTTTTTGAAAGGATACTAAACCTAGAATATTATTACTTTTGTCGCCCATTAAAGGGACCATGTCAGCAATCAAACTTCCATATCTTTTTGAAAATTCCTATGACTCAAATAAAGACCATCCTACCCCATGAAACCATTGATATCAGCATACCTAATTTGTTAGATTAGAATATAGTCAGAGAATTGATTAGCATCAACATCACAAAAGAAATGTTTCAAAAGCTTTTAACAATATTGGAGGTGATTTAATCATTTGAAAATGACATGGCATTTAAATACACTCAAGGAGATCATCTTCTTCTTGATGCAGGATATTAACGCAACTGAAAAGCCAGGACTTGGATTTGAAAAAATTTCATAGATTCCGGTCAAATGTCAAATTCATAGAAATTTAGGTCATCCGTCGGCTAAAAAATCTAAGAGATACATGAGCATCACCTTGTATACTAAAAGACTAAACTTAAGCAAAACTAAAGTAGAGAGAACAAAGAAAGATAAGCATACCTTATTAACACATTTTTTCATTATGAAACGTCAAAGAAATAATATAGACAATAAAAATACAAATAAGCCATCCATATCGTTATTAAGAAAATGGTGAAAGTGGTTAATTTTTGTCATCAGAAGTCATCCAAATTCTTGCAATAAGCAGCCAAAGTCTTGCATCAAGTAATAGAAATTTGTCAATTGAGATGAACATCGTAGTAGCGTAAGTGAGAATACACAGAACAACTTAAGAAGAATACAAAAAGAGAAACTGCTTATATCTCTGCACTGGAAACTTCAGTTGTAAATCAACATACCACTAATTGGCCAAAGACTAGAAGTTGGCTTTCCTAAATTTGGGAAAAATAACTCGATATGGAATTATCAATTTGCACTACCTTTAACGGTGACGACTCTCTCTTTTTTGGCTTCTTGAGATTTTGTTTAAGTTAGGGGCTTCACAATGTCACTGACTTTCTTTCTTTTGGCTGCATATGGTTTTGTTTGAGATGAACGCTTCAGAAAATCACTGCCACTGCCAGTTGATGGGAGCTCAACTATAGTTTCAGTTATTTTTGTTAGAGCTGCAAAAAGAGATGCATCATGGAGCTTATAAATTACTTCACACATACTCTGCTGCCCCATTTCGTACTGGGAAAAAAAAGAGAGGACTAATCAGTAATATTAAGTAAGATATTCAAAACGGCATCGATTTAACACAAACTTAGTCAAAACTTTCCAAATAGATGACACCATTGAAAGGAAATGTAACAGATGAAATTTGATACTTTAAAAGATTTGCTAACCCTGCTTTATTAGCAATTAGTTGATTGAACTACCTTAAAGTATAGGTACTCTGGCCTTTTTACTGTCAAATATTTTTTAAGAATCTACCTTCTCATCTAGTAAAGATCATGAGCAAACTCAGTTTATTGTAGATTAAAATTAAAATGCTTACATACCCCTGCAAGTTTGGCATTAGCAAATTCTAACCTTTTGGTTAGCTCATATTTATTTTTCTGCAAGCCTCGGATCTGGAAAAGAAGAAGCATTGCAATGGTAACTGTGACACACCCAAAACTACGCAAAACACATATTTCTTTGAGATCTTCACCAACGTGGCAAAACCTGGGAAATTTCCCCGCATCCCACCATCAAAATAACGGACACGGTGAGTCAAGAATTACAAAATTATAAAAGATTTTAAACTGATACGGATTTTAACTTAAATTACCAAATAGAAAAATAGAGAGAAATGAATAGTGAATAATCATAGTGAGAAAATAGGTCTCATTGTGTCACTGTAAAATTGTTGGATGATAATAAGTAAGGCTAAAGGAAAAATAGTAAAAAAGAATTAACAACTTTTCCAAATAAGAAAAATAATATTAAGATCCTTGAACATCTTGACATTGTAGTAAATTTGACATATTTTGGACCATGATGTAGGAAGAAAAGTGAATACCCAGAACATCCAAGAGTGTTAGACCAAGTAGCTATTACTATATGTTAGAATCCTGACTCTACACGTGTTCAGCATCGGCTAGTCATTGTTAGCTCATCTAGGAATGTATTGTCTTATGAAGCTATATAAGCTTCTTCCTCTCTTTGTAATCTCTTAATCTGTTTTGACAATACAATTTATAAATCATTCATAGAACTTTCATGGTATCAGAGCATCTAAGCCTCACTGCGTCGATGCTTGGGAGTAAACCTAATTTTTATTACAACTACCATTAAATCATCATCATCATCTTCTGCTGCTAGTGTAAATAAATATTTGAATCATGATTTTATAAAATCGTCTCAGTTTTGAGATCAATTTGTTCCAAGAAACGATTACAATCCATTCTTGCAACAACAACAACCTGTATTCTGACTTAACTCAGATGTAAATCAAAGATCCTACAACCTGGATCAGCTCCAACCTAATCAAATTTACAACCTACAACCAACCAAACCTCAAATATGATTCTAAACTCATATGCAAAATCAAAATCTGAAGAGGAACTTCGATTTCCTCAAACTTAATTTTCATTTCTTTCCTGTTTCGTTTTTCAATTGGAAATTTCCGTAGTTCAATATAATCAAGATTCAAGATTGTGGATAGAGAACAGATTCAAGATTGTGGAAAGTTTCAACAGATTCTGCATATTCATGGTGGTGATTGTGGAAATCAAATTGATGATTTAATTTTCCCTTGAAGTTGATAATCTTGAAGATTTACTAACAAGATTTCTTCGGTTCATTAGTTCAACGGTTTTTCATCAAATTGGACATGGCTCAATTGTGATCTACAGTTTCAACAAAAACATCAACTTCTTATCAACAACAGCAACATCAACTTCTTATCAACAACAACAACATCAACTTCTTATCAACAGGATCAACTGATCAACACTAGCAGCAACAACTTCACAACAACAATAACACATTTTGGTAATATCAACATTCATATGGGTAATAACTTCTTAAAAATTTTCCCCATTTGCTCATTGTTACTTCCTTTCTGTGTGTTTAGTATATGGAGTAATAACTTTTCAATATCTAACTGGTCCTAAAATATTTCAATAACCAGTTTCAAACATCAATTTCAATACCTTTACAGATCTGGTCTTCCAAACACCAGTTTCTAAATAACAATTTGAATCTCTTAACCAACAAAGCAAATAAAAAACAATTTTGAATCTCTTCACCAACAGAGCAAACCAAAAAAAATTTTGAGTCTCTTAACCAACAGAGAACAACAAAAAAATACCAACACCTACTATTTATGATGTTATTCTTATTACTGCTAGTTCTACTGGTGAATTAATACTTCTAATACTTATGTTGCTTCTGGTTTCACTTGTCCATGAGTTTTATACTGCTTCATTTCCATAAAAAGGTTCAACAATTATTACTTGTCCTGCTACTATTAGCTCCACTACTGAAGATGTTTGTACTACAACAAGTCTGATGGTGCTTCTACTTCAACAACTACTTCTGTCACTAGTACTTGTCATGCTGAGATTCTCTTTACAATGATGTTACACAATATGTTGTGTTACATGCAAATGTTTTTCTTGGATGACTGTAAGCTTCAGTTTGTGTTTCTCTTGTTTGTGCTGCACCTGCTGGTGTAGTGTCACAGTGTATTGCTGGTGCTACCTTTGTTTGTACTTGTTTTAGTATGGTTAAGGGAAGATGGTGTTGTTTTACTAGAGTAGTAGACATGGATTTGCCTGCCTTGGTGTTGTTACAAAGAAAAGGTAGTTCTGGGGTTCCTTATGCAGTGTTGTGCACAACTGCTGCTGCTATGTTTATATGTTCAGCTGCAAGGTTTCGTTGGTGCTTTGGGTGTTGCAGGCTCTCCAAGTCAGTGTTAATTACTCCTTTAAGAAAACTTTTCCACTATTCTAGTGCTCAGTTTGAGGGAGGATGTTAGACCAAGTAGCTATTACTATATGTTAGAATCCTGACTTTACACGTGTTCAACATCGGCTAGTCATTGTCAACTCATCTAGGACTGTATTTTCTTATGAAGCTACATAAGCTTCTTCCTCTCTTTGTAATCTCTTAATCTGTTTTGACAATACAATTTATAAATCAGTCACAGAACTTTCAAAGAGTAAGTTGTTTCTCATTTACACTCCATACAGTTCAGAATTACCTGTTATTGTTATAGCATAGTCTCATCAGAAATTACCATCTTGAACAAAACAAAAGAAAAATAAAAGATTTTATTGCTCAAAAGTGATGTTCATAGTGGTGGGTATAACAAAACAGAGCTTCAACTTATAATATATTTCCATATTAGAGCTCAACTCAGACATTCATACATACATAACGGGTATGTCAACTGAATATACAACAAAAGGCAAAAATATGAAGAAAAAGGCATCAGGTAAGTATATCTCTTACCAAAAGAAACTCTTATGGATGTATTTGGTTTTGTACCAGTGCACGAACAACGGATTGATTAATAACACTTGATTATGGATTTTGATTTTAATGGACTTCAACTCCTAAAAGACACATCCAACATATTAGATTACTGTGAATTCCTAAGGCATGAAAGCTAATAATGCATCACAGGTAAGTTACTGGTTAAAGAACACAAAGTTAACACCAACCTCTTTAGAGGTTTTGAATTCAAATTCAAGAATACAAACACCATTCGCTTTATATCCTTTATGGGGATCTTTTAGTTTCTTCAAACCTATAAGTTTACGAAAACCCCAACCTTTTGTCAGTGAACCACTGTTATGTATATGTAAGAATGCAGAAAGTCAGAATATAAGAGTACCATTAAATTTCAAGTGAGGTTACCATTTTCAGTATATATTGAAAAATACGATAAAAGAACTACGATAGATTATACAAAAGGGATTTTAATAAAATGGCCATGTATGAAAACCTCATTAATAAAATAACCACGTTATTTTCAACATTAATTAAACGCCCACAATTTGACCTTTTCCGTCCCGTTTTATTGAAAAAACGGCTGACGGAAGTTAGTGCCTACGTGGCAGTAAAACAGCCATAGTAAAAGACAGTTAAACCCTCAAATTTTTCAAACTTGGTCCTAACTGAATCAGAACTAAGTGGCGAGTTGATAGAGACCTAGTTGAAAAATATTCGTCTTCTTCCCCAATTCCATAAGACAATATCTCAATCAAAATTACCTATTATCATTATCGCCACCAGATTTTGAGCATCACTAGTTTTCTAGATGATAATTATACACAAGTTGACAGTGGTGGACAAGTAGCTTCCGGTGGTAATTCATGCCATTCGGTGGACAGTTAGGTTTTTTCGGTGACATCAAATCATCACAGAAATAGAAATTGAGTTAGAGGAAATGAAATACAGCCTAAACCCATCATGAATTTGGTCTTTTTTTCTCATATGGTCACCATAACACCATTTATCACACCGGCAGGATATTTCTGGCGAGCTGGTTCTTAATTATTTTCACCATTTTTGTAATTTAACACATCCAACAACTTCTCTAGCTCTTTCTGATCAAGTCAACCAACCAACCTCACCAGACACCCTATAATTTTTTTAAACCCAAATCCTGTTGAATCCAAATCACTAATTAAACCATAAGAGAAAAAAAAACACCCCAAAGCTTACCAATTACAATTAAACCCATACTCCTCACAGTGACCACAACCACCAGCAAATACCACCATTTCGGTCCCTTGTTCTTCACTGCCAACTCGACCAAGTAACCCATCTCCTTTTCACTTTCTTTGTTTTCTTCACGGCAAGAGATTCACTTCAAAACCCATTTGAACTCATCCACTTCTACTTCTTCCTCATTGGTTTTCTATTTCCAACTCAACCCATCTCAGATTCAACAACTGAGCAACATCAACCACCAATCTCAACCTGAGTTCTTCCAATTCTGCTCCTCTATCTTCTAATTCTTTCAACAATTAAAATTGAACCCATATTTCTTCTTAAGCCATGGCAGCAGCTTCACATTTCTTCTTCCTGTGTCACCATCTTCTCTAATTTCATCTCACACGAACCATAACCTTTTTCATTGATTTCAACCCTCCAACAAATCTATGCAATCTCGACCCTCTTGAATCCATGAATTCCAGTCTAATTATTTTTGAAATTGAATCATCAAAGAAAAAATAAATAGAAGGAGGCGGAAGAACGAGGGAAAGAGAATGGAAAGAGTAAGGTGAAAAGAGTAGGAGCCACTGGTATCGAAGTGTTGAAGTGGAAGAAAAGATATGAATAGGGAAGAGACAGATGGGAATTTAGGGTTTCTGAAAAATCTAACGGTCACGTATGCATATAACCTATCTCGAGCCGTTGATTAATCATGGATAAATTTGTAATTACGCTCATCAAAATCTCATCTCCTCGTATGAGATATTGACTAAGTAAACGAGATTTTACCAATTTGGTGGACCCTGAAGGAATTGCTAACGTCTTGGTCATTATATTAAAGTTCAATAAAACGTGGGCATTTTATTATATCGGTTGTTAATAGTCAGCCATTTTATTAAAAATCCCTTACATAAATTAAACTTGATGTGTACCCATTCTCAATTTGTGATTGCTATCGATATGATTAACAACCGCCAAACAGAACTTCACAAATGACGAATCCACAATGTCAACAGCTTCTAGGTAGACAGATAGGTGAACGTTCACATTATGCTCGGGCATCTCCATCTCCTTGTTGCGAGAACCTGACCCTTACTCTTGGCCTCCAAAATTTGTCAAAGCTCTTTAAAACCACCTCCTCTTTCTCGCTGCCCGTACAACCAAAACTTGTCTTAAAATCACCATAAGTCAGCCACTTCAGTTCAGGAAAATTCACAAACACCCTATGTGCATTCTGTTGTTGATTCAAAAATGGAATTGATGGTGATCTCTAACACAACTATATCTCCTTCCCTATATTCGACAACAACCCATATTTACTTATCATACATGAAACCTAAATCATCCATCAATTACCAAGAAATGTATTTACACCTTTCTTTTGTTTCCTCGATATGACTGGATTTTCCTCATCCTCCTTGGATAGAAATCCTAATATAACACAATATAACACATTGACAGACAACCTCAGGAGTTAGGGCACTTACTTCATTCAAAAGTATATAGCAAATTTAAATTCCCATAATCTACACAAACTTTCCTTTTTGCACTGTTACATTGAATCACTTCGAGAGAATAATTTTTCTTTTTTAGAATTAACAAAATTTTACTCACCTAACTCGCTCCATGTCTTATAGTCAGATTTTTCCTCCAACATCTCTAGAGGAATGCATGATAATATAAAATAGATATTGCGAGTCGCTGCAAAGCAGAATAACATAGTTAAGCCACTTATTTATAAGACAAAATTTTATAGTTCGAAGCACAAAAATATATAGTTAAACAAAAGTTTATAGCAAAGTACAAAAATATATCAAGAGACGAATAAGGTGTTTGTGAGAGACAGAGAAATCATAGAGTAATCCAGATGAAACTAACCTTGATTTAGGTAAAACCTCACTTCCATAATCTATGATCACATTGCCATTGTACAAAAAGCAAAAAGTTAACCAAATCAGAATGTAAGAAAAGAGAGACACGAAAAATGGGGTTTATATCATCTTGAGGATTTTGTCTATGATTAAAGAAAGAGGAGAAGATAAAAAAGGCTAGTAATTTGACAAAATAAGAGCATGTACCTGAAGCATCTTTCCTCAAATCCTCAGACAGCTTTTTCAAATTAATATAATAATTGCAACATTAAAAGAAAAACTAATAAGTGGATCCAATAACAATCTGTGTTATGTTTTATATACTTTAGGCAATATCAGAAGCAAAGTGGTTAATGAATTTCTCTTTAGTAATCAAATGAAAAAAAGATATCAAGAAGTAACAATTCCAAGTGTTACCGAAAAAATGCATCGGTCATCAATTATAAATTCACAATCATTCATCATAAAAAACACTAGATGCACAAACATAGTAAGTAAATGTATCGTACCAGACATCCATATAATTGGAAAAATCTTCTGAGTTAGGCGGCCTGTTGAGTATGAAATCAGTGGGGGCAGTTGAATGAACCTGCAATTAGTGAACAACCAAATAATAAATGAAAATTAACAAACACAAATAGTTCTATGAGATGATCGATTCAAGAGCATATCAATCTTACCGTAAACAAACACAAATATTTCAATTGAACTGGTAGCAATTCCATCAACAAATCTAACCTGTTAATCAACTGAACAAAATTCCTTAGAGTACAAGGCCAAAGAAACACCACACCAAAACACGACATTATATATATGGAAATTCAAATTAAAATCTTATAACTCCACTATAAAATCCCATCTCAAAAGAAAAAATCGAATTATTGAGAAAAGCATTACTCATATTCTGGCCAATAAGATGAAGCTCAAGACTCCGTACTTGACCTTTTTTTTTGTATTCGAATACCCACATCTTCAATACCAATGCTTTCACATCTTTCTGAGTTGTCTGATAAGGTTTGAATTTGACGAACGGCGTGTAGATTATCCCAGCAAATGTGCAACACAGATACTTACTCATAAATATGTACATACAATTTAAGCTTCCGTTTATTATAAAATCAATGTAACACCAACTAAACGTAGATTAAATTTTAAACCAACAATTAAGCACAAAGAAACAATTAGTAATACATTGGAAATTTGGTTATGTCTACAAACCTTGTTCATAGATCTCCATTGTTTTCTGATTTTCCTTCTCACCCATTGAACATGCGAGTTTGATAGCTTTGGTATTCTATATGCAACCGTAACCGAAGGTGTAAACCTAGAAGTCGTGTATTGTTTATATATACCTCTGTGGCTTGGCCACTACGAAATTTCTCCGCTTCTTTCCCTAAATTTGGCATAAGCTCGCAATGAATCGACCATTATCAAATTTGTTCCTAAAAATATACCGAACTTTCCTTAGCATCAATCTAAATATAGATAGGTGAATAATTATTCTAGCAGTTCCTAGATCGCTAACTAAAATATATTGAACGAAAAAGGTAACAATAAATAAAAATTTAATTTTAGATGAAGATCTTGGTATAACTTTGTCTCAAATATGGAAATTAATACAATTTTCCCTATTAAACATTAAAATAACCCAAAAAACAAATCCATGCCGTATAAAATATATTTCCGTTTATTTTTTGATATTTTTTTTCGTATTTGTCGACCCTATAAAATCTATTTTTAGTAATCCAGTTATTATAATTCCGACGGTCTGGATTTTATGAAAACCATGTAAATGTGGTATAAGAACAATAAAATAAATATCAACCAATCAGGATAAAAGGTTTCCCCGACTCACCAACATAAAAGGAGGGTGAACGCTACCATCCAATGTGGAACAAGAGATCGATCTAATTTAGAAAATATAAACATTTATATAATATAAAGAGGTTAATTTATTTTTAGTCAATCAGAAATCGAAATTTCGTTAAATGACCAATGGAAGGGAAGGTAAAGGGTACTTGGTCAATTTGGAGTGAAAGATGAATTAAAATTTTTAGGTTATTTGATTTTCATTAATCAGATTTAAAAATACAACTAAACATTCTCGTACATATACCGTTGTATCTAGAAAGGAGTATAGTATTGTCAGACCACTTGGTCAATTGGAATGGAAATGCCATATAATACACGAGCAATATTATTTTAGTCACCATGATTAAAATAACACAACCCAACTATCAAACGATGATAAAACACTTAAACTGCCACCTACAAGAATACTAGTATTCCATTTTACCGATTTCATTTTGCCAGTAATCGCTGCAATAACGTTTGAGTAATCCGCTTCCAGATGAAGATGTGTTATTCCTTTTTAATTGTTTTTTTTCCCACAGTGCTGCCTCCAACAATGCCTTTGCCTCTGCTCGCTCATGGTCCAATGCCTTTGAGTGATAGGATCTAGCTCCATGACATATTCCTGCAGTAAAACACTAGATTAGTCCAATTCCTAATTCTTCAATAATCTCATTAAATGCAGTATCAAAATTTAGCTTGATGAATGATTCATTAGGATAGTTCCATTTTATATTATTTCTTCTTCCAACATTCCTAAGAGGGGAATTGTGAGCCACCAAAGCTCTATTCCAATCTGCATACTCAGCTTTTATCATATAAACACCCGATTTATTTGTGGTTTGACATTATCGAAAACATAGCTGTAATTTTCACAGTTTTCATTAATTTTCATGACTGGTTTTTTTAGTTTCCTTTCTTGTTGGCATATGGGTCAAGATATTTCCGATTATTTTGGTTCAAAATGAATTTCCAAACGGATAAATATCAAATCTTAACGAATTCATATAATGTTTCAAGAAAAAAAACAAATTCATAAAAATAGTAAATTAATTTTATTTGTTTAACCTTATTTACTTTTTTACTTTTTTTTGTTTTCACTATCTACATCATTCACTTTGGTAACAACTACAAAGGTTAGTCACCATTTCCACGATGGTGTTGCTGAATTTCTATTTCCACGGTGGTGTTGCTGAATTTCGAATTGCACTAAGGAAGTATTTTGTTGGTTCTGGTTATAATCTTTTTGGTAACTCTGGATTTGGGATTAGTAGTGAAGCTTCTGATCAATTGCATCAATACTAGTCTCACTACAGTAACCATTGGTATCAAAAAAAATTTAGAACAAATGTTCGGTTGAACCTAGGTGCCTTGCAATGTCAAGTATGTTATCATATTTTAGTTGCCAAAACTATTTTTTGATTTAGCCTACTAAGTCAGTCTCGGTTTGGAATAGATTAGGTAGTAAAGTCTTAGGATTTTCCTAGTTACTCAAGACGGATGAAGAATTGAATATCATACAAAGACATTAATTTGAAGAACTTCATCGAAGTAAAATTTGAACTTTAAGTGCAGACTTTCTTTAGTTTGTTGGCTGACGTCACAATGAAAAGAAGTAGTGGGGTCTTATGGCTTGGTTTGAACGGATCTGAGAAGGATGTTGGTATTTGTTACGAGCTATGACCTATGGGAGTTGGCTAGACTATGGAGTGGGTGGACCAAAAAGAGAGAATAGGAATAGATTGGAGGACGAATTCTTTTAGGAGTATAAAAGTAAAGCAGTGATGGATTATAAGGGAGTTTTAGGTTTTCTTAGGGAGAAGAAACACCTAAGAGGCGGAAGGTGGAGGTCAGATAAGGAAGCTAGGGTTAGTAGGAGGAAGAGGTACCCAGGGCGTAGGTTTTATCTTAGGTTTTGAAAAGGACTGATAGTTCTCTGCTCGGTCTAGGGGGACAAGAAGCATAAGAGGAGAGAGGCGGGCGTACAGAGGGAGGTGACAGTAGGTGGATAGAAACTAAGTGATTGATTGGAAGGAAGGTGGAAGATTAGGTTGTTGGGTTTCTGTACAGGCGTCAGTAGAGGGAAGCTAGGCGGATTTCTTTTGGTTATATTCTTCTGGATTGGAAGCTGTACAGGAGAAGAAAGAACAACGCAGGCTTTTGTGTTTAATTCTTTCTCTCTATTCCTGTTAATTATTTTTATGGATTTTAAGAAATCCATCTCCATGTCTCACTAATTTTATAGCCAGGGTTTATGTTGAAACCACTTAAAAGTTTTAGATCAATTAAATTGAATTATTTGATACAGACTATTACGATTTTAATAGATTAATTCCTGATTTTTATTTATTGATTTAATGATAAAATTAGTTGTTGCTTCACCGGTTCTGTATAATACAGTAACGTATGCGCATAATTAATAGGATAGCAAATATGTTTGTGTACTTATTTGATATTTCATACTTGGGTTAAATCCTTAGATGGGGTATACTTAGAAGAGCCAGATATTATTTGTGAACCTATAATTAGTTTCGTATTAATTTCTCGTTGACGCAATTAGATGGTGTATGCATGAGACTTAGAGCTTTTGACGCGCCATGCTTAGGGCGTCCCAGTGACATTTACGACTCTAATACATATAATAGATGATGCCGATAGAACGAACAATAGATGAATATTCAGAAGTTATGTTTCATTTCAGTAATTAAATAGGAATAGCGATGGATACTGAAAACCATGGTTACTGTTTCTCTCATTTGATTTATTTTATTAGTTCAGTTTATTTTTCTTGTTTTATCTTTATTCCGAAAAATCTAAAAATATTATTTCTGATTAGTTTAATTGAGATAATAATTATAATATTATCCCCGCTCTCTATGTTCTATCCGTACTTATCTTTATCTGCATTGTAGACACTGTGCGATTGCGGTTTATTTATATAGGGTTTCCAAATCCTATCACGCAGTGAATTCTTATGTTTTTAGATAAAAAATGTACAAAAGTAAAATAATGGCTATATGAAATTAGAAAGCAATAAATAGTGCTTACAAAACAAACAATTTCAATAAAAACTGACAGCATGACTATCAACAAAAACAATAGTAGACCACCATGTAAGAGCACTAGCTACATAGCGAAAAAAAACCATAATTTTTTTTACAATTTTAGGCCCCAACAATTTAAGGCTCTAGGCAATAGCCTAGCTGGTCTAGTCTATAAGACGACTCTACTCGGAGAAAGACGGATAAGTATGTAAGCTGTCAAAGTAGTTGATGTTGTTTGGGCTTGGGCAACAGCTTCAATAATCTGATAAGCTTGTAAGTCCTGGTGTCTCGACCAGAGTATAGACAAACGTCAAGTGGGGTTAAGCCATCCTAAAACACAATCCAACATTATAAACAATCTTAAGCGCCTTAAGAAGTCATCATTAAATAATATACCCTGTATTGAATATATCTTCTACTTGTTCTGAAATGCATATTATAAACACAGTCTGGGAAAAGTTCTAACTACATACTGCATCAGTCAGCGGAGCTTATCCTTAAGGATGACTACTGAACCCACTAACATGTTTAAAAATTATAATTTCTTTTTCTCTGCTTCCATTACCCAGCATGTTGGGGAATCCCCACTTTAGACTATGGCTGCCATTTTCATTACAGTGCTGGACATCATTAAACAGTTCATAATGCTGGATATGTCTGTCCAGTATCATTTAAGTTCAGTGGGGTCTTGACCTCTCTTAACTGGATATATCTGTCCAGTATCATATGGTTCAGTGGGGTCTTCACCTATATCTTAACTGGATATATCTGTCTATCATATGAGTTCAGCGAGGTCTTGACCTATCTTAACTGGAAAGAAGGATGGTAGAGTTAACGACTGACCATGAGGCAGAAAATTCTTGACCATGTTAAATGTGTCTCTAACCTTTGACTGCCAAGCAGGAAAAGCTTGGCTGAAATGCATATTTCGTATACATGTCGGTACAATCTTTATTTATTTTCTCCCGGTGTTCATTATAGAACATATAAAATTTGAAGTAGCATGGCTGTCAGTGCTTTCATTTGATGTTGAACATCATTCACAAATCATAATGCATATTGGTCTTATCATATACATATTTGTTCATTTATTAGAGGGACTTAGATTAACTTTAAATGGGCGGAAGGATGGTGGAGTTAGCCTCCAATCACTAGGTGGAAATTTCTTGACCCATATTAAAGGCAAACCGTAACTTCAACAACAAAGGAGGCAAAACCTTGGATGCAGATACACATGGTTTCTTCGAATCAAGAATATCACAAGTATAAAGTAACCAAATGTAAGAGTGTGGATGGCAATGTCAGAATAGTAGTCTCAAATAAGTCGCCAATAACCGACGTGAAAGAATACAATCGAACTGTTTCCATGATGCAGGTATGGCTAAGAAAAATCCCCATGATGATGTTGCGGTACAGTATAAGATGATAAAAGTATTTAGAACAAGCTAAGGTCCTTACCCCATTCTTTAGCGTCTTTAACAGCTCCTTTAATAAGCAAAAGCCTCACCAAATCCGTTCTTCGGGATTGAACAGCAATATGCAATGGTGTCCATCCATCCTGTAAAGTAACAAACCAGGGTATTCAGATAGAGTAGTCACAGTCAGTCGGATAATTGAAGAAATTCAGAAAAGTAAAGCACTATCAAGAATCTTTTGATCATAATCATCTGCGAGGTTTATGTCAACATTATACAAAAGAAGAATTTTGATTGTGTGAGTTGAGGCACTTTGGACGGCATAATGCATCAAGGTTGCTCCGTCCTGTTGTAATAGAAAATCAACCAAAAGTGAGCATATTGATGTTGCACCATAAACAGCCAAACTAAAAAATCCCAACTGGAGATTCATACAATAATAATGATAATACTTGTAGCACATACAAAAATGTAACATATTATTTTTGTAATCTCTAGAATACTAGAAGCATAGGACCAATCGAGAAAATACTGGCTCAAAGAAACCACTGAAATATGGGATAAACTTCTCGAGAAAGTAACATTAACAAGGTAATGACACTTTCATGAGTGGCTATATTCAGAATTTGTTTCTTACTCACTTTATCACGAACAAAAGGGTTTGCTGATTCCCTCAAAAGATAGTTGGTAATAGCTTGCTTTTTACACAGTATCGTTTTGTGAAGTACAGCCAGACCATACTGCATGGAAAATAATGAATATGGGTCATACATGCAAACCGAAAACAATTGAAATAACAAGGTAAATTTTGAATATTCAGGATAAATGAGCTTACTCCAAGAAAAAATCATGACCACATTAACTCAATGATTCATCTGATTAGCATATGACCAAAAATATACCTTATCTGCAGCATTGATGTCAACATTGTGCTTCATCAGGGCATCCACAAGGAAGAACTCTCCTGAAGCAGCTAGAGTGTGTAAAGGTAGCCATTTTCCCTAAAACACGGCTATATCAGAAGTTGATGAGTGGAATTTTCCAAATCAAGGAAATGCACTCCCATTAATGACCAAAACAAAATTAAAAGGAAGAAACAATTTAATGGATCTCTCAAAAATGGAGACGCCACAGCATATGGACTCATAGTCTGATGAATGCGCTTTCTGTGAAACTTAAAAACAACGATCCCTTCTACTAAAACCTCTTGACTAATATGGAGCTCAATCATGAGATATGATCCTTCAAAAAATTCAAAGAGGAAAATTTCTTTCTAATAATATTTAAAAGGTACTTTTTTGTTTTAAAAAAAAAAAGATCAAGAAGGAAAATTTCTTTGTTACTCATCAAATGCAGATAATATAAGACGGCTACAGTCTGCAACTGCACGTGCAGGAGGATTTTACGTGTGTACATATTACATAAGGTGCATTACTTATATAGGTAGGTACCAGAGACTTTTCACTTCCTGGCAACCTAAGATTGATAAACGATTTGCAAAAGACAAGTAAGCAAGTTATATATCAAGAACAGTTAACTGCAAAAGCCATGCTATGCTGACTACTGTGTATACACTGCCAAAGTATGTTGGGTGACAACAGACAAAGTTAAATATGATGTGAAACCATGCCTAGTAATTGTTCAATTTACTTTGAATTGGGTTAAGCATCCCCATTCGCTCGTCAATGTATCTCATTTAAATGTGAGGGCAAAGCATGAAAAGCAGACCAACTACAAGCAATTCAGCGTACATAGAAAAACTTATAGAAGCAGCGTCCTCCAGATTAGGTATGCGCCTATTCAAGAGAAACTTTTCTTCCTTCGAAAACAACTTTCGGGGACCTACTCATCAAAACACACAGTAACAAAGTCTCAGCTAAACATGAACATTAACATATATCCCTACAAACAAAGTTAAAAATTCACACTAAATAGCATAACAAACAATAAAAATCAACAAACCCATTAAAAAAGTGAATGAATTTACCATCTGATTTCTTGTCACTGTTTGCTCCAGATACATAATCACCGCTATTACAGAACTCAGTTATATTATCAAAAAAGTACCCTGATAGCCAATCTAGGATTCCTAGGAGCAACTCGGTTGCTACTGCTTGGTGTAGCAGTAGAAGAAGAAATCATTTCATCTTCCCTCTCATCCTCTTTCAAATCAAAATCAGGGTTATCAAGAATAACAGGATTCAACTAAGCTAACTTATACTCTCTATAAGACAAAAATTCAACTGTACTAGTCACAGGAACCCCTTTATTTTTCTTCTGAATTCTACAACCAAATTCAATGGAATGCATAATTTTTCTCCTTTCTTTCTTAGTAATATTGTATTTCTCTCCAATTATCTGGTACCAAAGTTTCTTCCTTGACTGGTGTTTTTGATGTAAATTTACTACTAGGTTTTTCAGAATCAAAATCATTTTTCTCAAGAAAAGGGTCTTCAAAAATTCCTTCTTCAAATACAACACAATCACCAATTACATCATATTCATCTTCTTCAGCTACTGAGGATGAGCTTTGGTTTTGTGAATAAGAAGATGAGTATGAATTTGTGGAAACTGAGAGAGAGAATGAGTTGGGTTTTCTTAGAAATGCAAGGTTTTGAGTTGATACTTGAGAATTAGGGTTAGAGAGAGAGAGAATGGATTGTGAAACAAAGATAAGGTTTGTGAAGTTTGGGGTTTAAGCAGAGTTGGCATCTTGAAGTTCTCTTTTCTTTGTTCTGTGGTAAGACTGGTACTAATACTCCAATCTAGAGTGTTTGGACGGAGGCAAAAGAATAACCCGGAATAATATAGTCCTTTGCAGGGTTGGCAAAGTAAGAGGACGTCCATGTCTCACCACCAGTTAAATTATCTTTTCTTTCTGCTTCTTTACCCGGTTAAAATAAGGGTTGTTCCAAATTAATTTGGACTATTAATTTATTCTCAGATAGGGATAGGGATAGGGATAGGGATAGGGATAGGGAGTGTCTAAGAATGATAAACATATATTGAATTCATCCAAATAATAGTTGGATTTAGGTTTGATTAAAATTTGATCTTCTACTAATGATATAGGATCAGATATTGTATGAATTTAATGAGAAGGAGGATATCCTAGTTAGTTTGAAGTGAATTGCTTAATGCAGTGAATTCTTTTTTTTTTTCTATGTAAAAGTGTACATAGGTAAAGCAATGGCTAGATGAAATTGGAAAGCAATACACGATGCTTATAAGACAAACGACTTTCAATAAAAACTAGATAGCATGACTATCAACAAAAACAGAATATGTAAGAACACTACCTATATAACAAAGAAAAACAAGCTATAGACTATTGTTAGTACCTAAAAATTTATTATAGGCAAAACAATGCACTGTTGAAGTACTTTTTTTAGATTCGGAAATCAAAATCGTACATGGCAAGCCTAAACCACGAAAGTAGCCGTTCCGCGCTGCTTCGGTCACAAGGAGAGAAAATGAGCTGGGGAGGAAAGCAAAGAAAGTTGAAGGAATTTGTATGCTGAATTACGTGTAGAGATGGAGAATAACAGACGTGAGAATGATCAACCTGTTCTCTTTTTGAAATGGGCTAAGTAGCCTATTTATAATAGTTTGTAACACATGATTTCCTTGTAAAGTAGTGGAGGTAGTGGAGAGATGGAGAATGTGGGGATAATGGTTTAACCGCCCATTATGCCTTGAGAACTTTCTGGAAGACCATTACTCTATTACTCCATTAACTGCTTGAGCCTTACCACTATTTTATAACTTTCTCATCATGGGTGTTGCCACGCCGCATGTTGCTGTAACCACCAGACCAAAACCCCATGAATAATCCCCTCATATAATATAATTTGATTTCTCGTAGGAATTAGTGGATTCATGGACTCAGAGCATGTAACTAAGATAGTAATATTAATGAGCTTGTCAGGATGATGCTTACACAAGCAAGGGTACAAAAAAATGAACAAAAGTAGGAAGAGGGGAAAGTTAGCGCTGTGGCGAGAGGCGCTAGCATTGGCGTGACTAGCGCTAGCTTTGTTGCTAACAACGCCAAGCTTGGCGCTGGTGCTAACACTAGCACCGCTAGGGCCTGTTTGGCGCGTGAGTATGTTGGCTTTGCTGACTTTTTGGCCTTTGTTGTCTTTTTTGGCTTTTGGCACAGGTGTATGCTACTCATTTGTGTTGAGAATGTGGCTAGAACTTGCTAAGGCTGGAACTTGCTAGTACCATGGTTATTGCCAATGTGCCGCTAGCTTTGGCATTCATTAATGTCGTGACCATAACTATGACCTATTTAGAGTTTCTCGGTCTTGTGAGATTTAATTGTTAGTATTTATGCTTAACTTTTATGCAATGCATACAGAACATTTTCAAGAGATTCAACTGTGGAAGTTTACAACTTGAAACAATGCTTGATGCAGCTCTGCAATTAGATGGTATGCATCTAGTTTGTGTTTTTGTTCAGATATTGCTTAGCCTCTATTCTGAATGTTCGTAATTTTGTATAATCAACGTATTCTGATTAACACAAATGGTGTACATGGATGCACATGAAATGACGAGAATTTAGCTAGGTAAAGCCCCCAGAAAATTTGGAAGGGTATGAATATATATAAAGAGCTACAGAGTTATTGCAACTGTGAGCTAAATATCCCTTTCTCGATTTTCTTGCAGAATATAGGATAGCAGTATGTATTCATAATTCTTATGTCGGTTAGGAATTTATGTATATTTATTTCATGCTTCTGCAGCTAGGCGAAAATCAATATTATAATTTTCTCCTTTGTAAAAAACCTACCATCAACATTAAGTCCCCTGCTTAGCGCGGAACAGTAATATTTTGTGGTAAGCACTAGATGGTGGTATCAATAATGAGGTGCTAGTGGTAGCAGCTACATGCGGTTTTTGGTAGAGCAAGGATTATCTTCCATACGAACAAAACAGATAGGGGGGTCATGACCACAAATCTTGTTGCGCTGGAGGCATGGATGAGTTGCACCTGCACATGCTGATCCGGTCACCGGTTAAAGCCTGTTACCTCCCTCTTGACAACGATCGGGTCTTGGAGCTTTGGTCAACAGTCATGCTCAAATTCATTCTCTTCGGGATAAATTTTAGAAAATTCCACTTATTTGAATTTTAGGGTTTCCCACCTTTTGTCTATTTAAACAAGCGGATGACTCTAACCATTTTCACTTTCATTCTTCTCCAGAGCTTTGAATATCATCACTTCATCACTGCATGCCTGGCAATAATGGTAGCTCGAACCAAGGTAGCTCTTGTGTCAAGCGTACTATTTGGATTGCAAGTCCGGTAAGTTTCTCTTTATTCCCAATCTTGTGTATGATGATTATGGTGAAAGCCTGAACATGATTCAATTGTTGTTTTTCCTAGGTTTCTCGGGTTAAGAAGGTACCAAAGAGACATATGAGTACTAGGAGTTTCAAGGCAATGGTAAGCAACTTTCCTCCTCTCTTTTTTTCGAAACCGCCCATTTTCTTTTTTTTTTTGAACGTATTATTGCTTGTTTGATTATAGCAGTAGATGGAGATTAGACATTTTGGGATTAAGGAGAATGAGGAATTCGTACAGGCGAATAGCATATCAAAAGTTGAAGACGTCTTTAAGAGTTTATCCAGAATCATAGCTTCTCTTACGGATGTTGACTCGAGTCTTCCCATTCATGATTATCCCAACGCCGGGCTCCCCTTTGCATTAGAAATTGAGTCAGCATCTTGGAAATATGAATCATGGGAGGAAGTACAGGCATAGAGCTACAAAAAAATTTGTGAAGAGTCATACTTCCATTCTTGTAACAGGTTGCATGACTCCTCCCTGTTATTTGTGAGATGTATGACGCGCTTCCGTATACGGTTACAGACTTGAAAATCCAGAAATAGGATGAGATGTTGACTACTTGTGAGGGCCTCCGTTTCAAGGTAAATTGGTTGCGTCAACATTTGGAGAGTGTCAGAGAGGCTCATGCAGCAACTTTGGCAGAAGGAAAAGCCTTGAAGGAAGAATCCTCTAAAATTGAAGAAATGACTCAAGATCTTCAGACTCGTTCAAAGAAGTGTGATGATAGATTGGGAAAATTGCATCATCGCGATTACCCTTTACTCAGAGATTTGTAGCGAAACATTCATGTTATCTTTTTTTTTTTTTTTTTTT